>BSBM01000103.1:2400000-3000000 GCA_027924585.1 Larix kaempferi
TGATGATGATGAAGAATATGATGATGATGATGACGATTGAAGATGATGATGTTGACGATGATGATGACGATTGATAATAATGATGATGACAAAGAAGATGATGATGATGATGATGATGACGACAATAATGATGATGTTGATGATGATGAGGAACAGGGTAATGACGACATGATGATGATGGATATGATGATGATGATGATGATGATGATGATGTTGATGATGAAGATGATGATGATGTTAATGATGAAGACGATGACCAAGATGATGATGATGATGATGATGATGATGATGATGGGGATGAGGATGATGATGAGCAAGTGGGTGATGATGATGATGATGATGATGACGATGATGATGATGTTGATGATGAAGATGATGACCAAGATGGTGATGATGATGATCATGGCGATGATGATGATGGGGATGAGGATGAGGATGATGATGATGATGAGCAAGTGGGTGATGATGATCATATTCGTCATCATCAACATCATCATCTTGATCTTCGTACTCATCTGCATCATCATCCATCATCTTCATCATCATCATCATTCATAATGATGATGATGACGAAGATGATGATGATGATGTCATCATTGATAATGATGATGATGACAAAGATGATGATGATCATCATCATCTTCGTCATTCATGATCATCATCATCTTCGTCATCATCGTCATTATCAATGATGACATCATCATCATCATCTTCATCATCATCATCATTATCAATGATGATGATGATGAAGATGATGGATGATGATGAAGATGATGATGATGACGTTGATGATGATGATGACGATGATGATGATGGCCAAGATGATGATGGTGATGATGATGAGGATGGGGATGATGACGAGGAAGTGGGGGATAACGATGATGATGACTATGGAGATGATGATGATGACATGGATGATGATGATGAAGAGGAGGAACTGTGTGATGATGACGATGATGAGGAACTGTGTGATGACCACTAAAGATGTCTTGGAATCTAGTGGATTCATTCAAGCTACCAGTTTCCATTGCAACTGGAGATCATTTCTATAGAGGTATGGTGAATTGTAGATGAGCCTTTTCATTCACAAGATTTGAGATGAGCCCATGCCTTTTTGTTTTTGTCATATTCCCACAACAATATCCATGCATAGACAACAATGATTTTGACAAGATGATTTCCCAAGTTCACATCTAAAAATACTCATATGAACACTAGACAAGATGAAGTATGCAACCTCCTCATTGTGTAATTAGTTCCCAAGTTAATTTTGTTCTTTTCACCTCATATTATGCTAGCAAAAAAAACCACACACTCGCTAAACATAACTAAAAATATCACTTCAACTCATCCACAAAACCTCAACCCTCTCATCCCTTATTCAATACCATTGTATGGAATGAGGATATCTGTAAGTATATGCACCTTTCCTTTCTCTATGAATCCAAATATGATAATATTCATCCATATTTACCATCCTTAGAATATCCTCTCACCTTTAATAATGATTTTTTTTCCAAAAACCAAGACTTTCCCACTTCATGCTCTATTCAACATGATGATTGTTGGTATAGTCCCTAGTTCCCCACTCTCCAACACCTCCCCACCCTAGATATTGTACATTGAAAGGTCAAATTATATTCCCCCTAATCACCCTTCCCAAGACCATGATCCTTGTTAGAAACCTTTGCATCCTCCTTAAGGTTTTGCACAAAACAAGGTATACATTCATTCTATTGTGATGCATTATTGAATTCAACCATGGGTATTTTAAACTCAAAATCACATTCTATCATCTCAAGGTTTATAGATCTAAGGAAATAGTTTGTTGTTGTTTCTTCAACTCCTTAATGTGTTATATAACCTAGTAATTTACGATGGTAAAGGACATTGCCTCAAATGGAAGGATATACCATTCCACTAGGAAGACAAAGCAATCAAACTAGGTGCAAAATTTAGAATTGATAACATTAAGGGAGAAAGCAAAAAATGCAACTAATTAAGGTTACCTTATTTGATGTAGAAAAACTATCAAACTATTCCCAAGGCATCTCTAGCCATCTCTGTTGTAGGGTGTTACTACCATAATTTTTATGAATTCATGGCCAGGAAAGACACTAGTTGCTCCTCTCTACACTTGACTAAACATCATCTATATTGATTGGAATTGTAAGGGATAATGATGTTTATTTGAACACAATTAAACCAACATAGTCTGTAGTTGTATATGATAATTTGTAAAGTGGTAAGCTATGTTGGAATGTGTCAGGTTCATAGTATAATGGCACTAATATATTATTTGTTGTTTCTTTTGTAGGGGTAGTCCTAATAGTTGTGTTAAAGAGACTTTTGGAGATGGGAAACCCACGAAATGCAAAAAAAAAAATAGAAGGAATCTTCCCATTGGAAAGGTCAATGACTTAAGAGAAAAGGCTAGGTTGGGAATGGAAAGATTGAGACATGGTCCTATCATTGCCCCAGATCATGCCACTGATCCTAACACAGTTGTTGACACAACAACCTCTTGTTCAGAACCACCAGTAAAGCGGTCGCGTCCAATGGACCCAACTCAAATTCCAACATCAACACAATCTCCAACCAACAATCCATCAACGAGTCATTCTGAAGTTCCTCACGACACACTAATTTTGGGAGATGTTGCATGTGTAGAGATGGACATACAAGACTTGCTTAATTTGCAATCTCCCCAAGAAGACCACAACCTTGTCGACCACACTCCCATTATGGCCCAATCTATGAACCAAGCACCACAACAAACAAGCTCGGGTATTCATGTATCATGTCCACCCTCCCTACCTAGACTGTCCAGTGCAAGAAGAAGAAATCCTAGATGTATTCATGTGGATGAGAGTGCTATGTCGGGGATTGAAGGCAAGTTTCCAAAACACACTATCGAATGGCAATGCAACAAAATTGTCAAAGAATATTTTGAATCCAAAGGTGACGTAGGTAAATGTCAAATATTGCTATGTTTGTTAAAGTCACGTTCTTTAGCTATTGTTAGGAGAATTTTGGGCATAAAGATGGTTAAAAGTTCAGAGGCCCATTGACTTGGCCCAATTACTCATGGATGCAGGCTGGAGAAACTTCAGAGAGCCTCGTACCCTAATGATGTTGCCACCTTCATCCACTAGGGGAATATTCTTGCAAAGACTGGTAAGTTCTTCGGGCAAGACGTAGTTATTTGCAGATGAATAGTGCAAAAAATGTGCAGTGGTGATAACAAGTTTATTGTCTGTTGAGTCTAATACTACATCTAGGAGCTGATCAGCAAACTTTGAGATATAAATCTCTGTAATTTTAGGATACTGATTCAACCACTCATACAGTTTCTCACCTTCTCGAGGATCTAAATTTATAATTGCCTTCTGGGTAGATTCATGCATTCTCGAGGATCTAAATTTTTACTTGCCTTCTGGGTAGATTTAGGCATGGAATAATATTTGGCGGCACTTCCAAACTCCCCAGACCATTTGGTCAGCCACAATATGTGCGACTCCTTCGACGAAAGATAAATTCTGGTGTGGATGGCAGCATTCGATACACTAGCGAGATCAATGTTGTTGGAAGAACTTACATATTTCAACAAAGGAGCGTTTTGCAGGTGACTTGAAAATCCCTTCCAATTTTCAGCAATAAAACAAAGAAGTTCAACGTACAGATTTTTAGGCAAGCTTGTCAACCAATCAGACAACCGAATATAGGGAGATAACCAGGCCCAAAAAATTCAAGCTATTATAAAACTCTTCTTTATCAAGATAAGGATGGACTATGTGTGCATTACGAGGAATATGAAAGGGAAGGTACCTATAGACCCAAGTTTTCGATGATAGAGGTGAATTACCACTTACCAGAGCACAAAATGCTGAACAAAGGGCTAATGGAACACAACAAAGGATTCCCTGGTTCCACTTGTTATTGAAAATGATACTTTCTCTTGATGAAACCAGTAAAAAATATGCATGTATTATAAATGGAAATCCTGTTACAATTTTCGTCGGAAGAAAAGCATAGATACCTACAACCGCCATATTTCCTTCTGTAAGTTGTTCACCCATCGGAGTGTGCAGTTTTTGCACACAAGGGTCAACTCTGCAAAATTGTCCGTCAGGCACTTACGTGGCCATTATGGACCTATCCATGGTGGCCACACACGCTTGGGGGCCTTCGAACGAGAAATGCACCCCTTGAGAGAATTTGGAATGGCCATCACTGAGCAAAACCCTAGCTCCGGAGATGGCTTGTTGGCACCACTTCCAGGTCTTTGGGGGACGTTGTGGGGGGTCCCCTAGCTAAAACCCGCCGTCTCGGACCCACCGGAATCGATGGATTCATGAACCGAGCCATGGTTCAAGTGCCACGGGCATTCTAGTCGGGCACCTCGAGGCCGTTCAGGGACACCTGGAGGATTTGCCCCAGGGCCACGAAACCCAACCCGGTGAGAGGACTTGGATTTCGTCACCTCCCACAGGTCCACATGGCCATTGTGGACCTGTCCATAGTGGCCACGCATGCCCGGGGGCATCCGGACGAGAAATGGCCCCCTTGAGAAAATTTGGAATGGCCATCACTAAGCAAAACCCTAGCTCCGAAGATGGCTCGTTGGCACCGCTTCCAGGTCTTCGGGGGATGTTGTGGGGGGTCCCCTAGCTAAAACCCGTCATCCCGGACCCACCGAAATCGACGGATTCACGAACCGAACCACGGTTCGAGTGCCACGGGCATTCTAGTCGGGCACCCCGGGGCCGTTGAGGGACACCTGGAGGATTTCCCCAGGGCCACGGAACCCAACCCGGTGAGAGGACTTGGATTCTGTCACATCCCACAGGTCCACATCGCCATTGTGGACCTATCCACGGTGGCCATGCACACCCGGGGGCATCCGGTCGAGAAATGGCCCCCTTCAGCAAATTTGGATGGCCCTCACATTGGGGTCAACTTTGGAAAATCGTCCAGCGAGCACTTATGGCTAGCATTCCCAGCCGGAACCTGCCTAGACACACCTACATGACTCCCTGGAACTCGGTTTTGCTACACAGTTGGACTTCTATGCCCCTGATAGGTATCCAGCAGGTGTCCCTGAAGGCATTTTGGATGCGAGACAAAACAAGCCATAGAATGACGACCATGGCTCCGATCGATGAACCGTCGACTCCATTGGATTCAGGACATCGAGATAGTGCTAGGGGTGCCCTCTCCTCCGGTCTTGTGGCCTCGATTCCATCTTGTACGTCCATCTTGGAAACTAGGGTTTTGCTCAGTGAGGGAGTGTGCAATTTTTGCACACGGGGGTCAACTCTGCAAAATCATCCATCGGGCACTTACGACCAGCGCTCCCAGCCGGAACCTGCCTAGACACACCTGCAGGACTCCCCGGAGCCCGGTTTTGTTGCACGGTTGGACTTCTATGCCCCTGACAGGTATCTAGTAGGTGTCCCTGAAGGCCTTTTGGATGCGAGACGGAACAAGCCATAGAATGACGACCATGGCTCGAATTGACGAACCGTTGACTCTGTTGGATTCAGGACGTCAGGATAGTTCCAGGGGTTCCCCTCTCCTCCGGTCCCATGGCCCCGGTGCCTTCTTGTACGTCCATCTTGGAAACTAGGGTTTTGCTCAGTGAGGGAGTGTGCAATTTTTGCACATGGGGGTCAACTCTGCAAAATCGTCCGTCGGGCACTTACGGCCAGCGTTCCCAGCCAGAACCTGCCTAGATACACCTGTAGGACTCCCCGAAGCCCAGTTTTGCTACACGGTTGGACTTCTGTGCCCCCGGCAGGTATCCAGTAGGTGTCCCTGAAGACCTTTTGGATGCGAGACATAACGACCATAGAATGACGACCATGGCTCCGATCGATGAACCGTCAACTCCGTTGGATTCAGGGCGCCACGATAGTGCCAAGGGTTCCTCTCTCCTCCGATCCCATGGCCCCGGTGCCATCTTATACGTCCATCTTGGAAACTAGGGCTTTGCTCAGTGAGGGAGTGTGCAATTTTTGCACACAGGGGTCAACTCTGCACAATCGTCCGTCGGGCACTTACGGCCAGCGTTCCTAGCCGGAACCTGCCTAGACACACCTATAGGACTCCCCAGAGCCCAGTTTTGCTGCATGGTTGGACTTCTATGTCCCCGACAGGTATCCAGCAGGTGTCCCTGAAGGCCTTTTGGATGCGAGATGGAACGAGCCATAGAATGACGACCGTGGCTCCGATGGACAAACCGTCGACTTCGTTGGATTCAGGACGCCGGGATAGTGCCAGGGGCGTCCCTCTCCTCCGGTCCTATGGCCCCGGTGCCATCTTGTACGTCCATATTGGAAACTAGGGTTTTGCTCAGTGAGGGAGTGTGCAATTTTTGTACACGGGGGTCAACTTTGCAAAATCATCCGTCGGGCACTTACGGCCAGCGTTCCCAGCCGAATCCTGCCTAGACACACCTGCAGGACTCCCTGGAGCCCGGTTTTGCTGCACGGTTGGACTTCTATGCTCCTGGTAGGTATCCAGCAGGTGTCCCTGAAGGCCTTTTGGATGCGAGACGGAACAAACCATAGAATGACGACCGTGACTCGGATCAACGAACCGTTGACTCCATTGGATTCAGGACGTCGGGATAGTGTCAGGGGTGCCCCTCTCCTCTGGTCCCGTGGCCCCGGTGCCATCGTGTACGTCCATCTTGGAAAATATGGTTTTGCTCAGTGAGGGAGTGTGCAATTTTTGCACACGAGGGTCAACTCTATAAAATCATCCGCCGGGCACTTATGATGATGATGATGGTGATGATGATGGTGATGGTGACGGTGATGGTCATGGTCATGGTGATGGTGATGAAGATGATGATGATGGAGATGTTGATGAGGAACCTAGAGTTAGAGTTAGAGTTAGAGTTAGAGTTAGAATTAGGGTTAGAGTTAGTGTTAATGATGATGATGGATATGGTGGTGATGATGAAGACGTTGATGATGATGGTGATGGTGATGGTGACGGTGACGGTGATGGTGATGGTGATGGTGAGGATGAAGAAGATGGCTTAGTGCTAGGGTTTGGGTGATGGTTAGGGCTAGAGTTATAGAAGGAAATTGAATTAGGGTTAGAGTTAGAGTTAATGATGATGATGGTGACGGTGACGGTGATGGTGATGGTGATGGTGAGGATGAAGAAGATGGCTTAGTGCTAGGGTTTGGGTGAGGGTTAGGGCTAGAGCTATAGAAGGAAAATGAATTAGGGTTAGAGTTAGAGTTATTGACGATGATGATGAAGACGTTGATGGTGATGGTGATGGTGATGGTGAGGATGAAGAAGATGGTTTAGTGCTAGGATTTGGGTGAGAGTTAGGGCTAGAGTTAGAGTTAATGATGATGATGAAGACATGATGATGATGGTGACAATGACGGTGATGGTGATGGTGATGGTGAGGATGAAGAAGATGGCTTAGTGCTAGAGTTTGGGTGAGGGTTGGGGCTAGAGTTATAGAAGGAAATTGAATTAGGGTTAGAGTTAGAGTTAATGATGATGATAAAGATGGTGGTGATGATGAAGATGTCAATGGTGATGGTGAGGATGAAGAAGATGGTTTAGTGATAGGGTTTGGGTGAGGGTTAGGGCTAGAGTTAGAGTTAAGGATGATGATGAAGACATGATGATGATGGTGACGGTGATGGTGATGGTGATGGTGATGGTGAGGATGAAGAAGATGGCTTAGTGCTAAGGTTTGGGTGAGGGTTAGGGCTAGAGTTATAGAAGGAAATTGAATTAGGGTTAGAGTTAGAGTTAATGGTGATGATGAAGATGGTGGTGATGATGAAGACGTTGACAGTGATGGTGATGGTGATGGTGAGGATGAAGAAGATGGTTTAGTGCTAGGGTTTGGGTGAGGGTTAGGGCTAGAGTTAGAGTTAATGATGATGATGAAGACATGATGATGATGGTGACGGTGATGGTGATGGTGATGGTGAGGATGAAGAAGATGGCTTAGTGCTAGGGTTTGGGTGAGGGTTAGGGCTAGAGTTATAGAAGGAAATTGAATTAGGGTTAGAGTTAGAGTTAATGATGATGATGAAGATGGTGGTGATGATGAAGATGTTGATGGTGGTGGTGATGGTGATGGTGAGGATGAAGAAGATTGTTTAGTGCTAGGGTTTGGGTGAGGGTTAGGGCTAGAGTTATAGAAGGAAATTGAATTAGGATTAGAGTTAGAGTTAATGATCATGATGAAGACATGATGATGATGGTGACGGTGACGGTGATGGTGATGGTGATGGTGAGTATGAAGAGGATGGTTTAGTGCTAGGATTTGGGTGAGGGTTAGGGATAGATTTATAAAAGGAAATTGAATTAGGGTTAGAGTTAGAGATGAAGATGGCGGTGAGGATGAAGATGTTGATGGTGATGGTGAGGATGAAGAAGATGGTTTAGTGCTAGGGTTTGGGTATCCTAAGAGTGTAAGACTCTAACTCTAGAGCGCCTTGTTTCCATGGATAAATGGACCAACTAAGTGCACCTATACTAGAATTATCTGAGGCATGCAAGCATGTCTCCTCCTAGAGATATGCCCCCCTTAACTTAGACTGTAATCCTCACATATGAGTACCTAGGGAGATGCACTCTCTCACTATGCATGCAAAACTAAATAAAACAAAAAAAGAAGAATTAGAACTGAACTGCTAATTTAGGAAAAACATCTAAACTAGAAATTAATGGAGGATGGTGCATGCATGCGCTCCCTATCTCTCTCATCCATAAATGCTAGTGCATCCTGTTACATCTTGTTTTCACACCCAAGTGGCAAAGTCCTAATCCTCTAATGCTACAAGTGCGACTTCCGAAGATGATTGCCACTGTCACCTCAACAAAGATTTTCCCAAGTTTTAGGCCTACTTTAAAGGCCAAGGGAGGCTTCTAGATCAAGGTTGGAGAAAAGGTCTTAGGATTTCAAACTTGTTTGAAGATTAAGATGTGTTTTCCATTAAGTTAAAGTCCCATGTGAGTGCTTAATTCAGAAATTTGCAAGTGAATTAATCTAATAGACACCTTTCAGAAATAAATATTTGCTCGTGTGTAAAATGAAAGATCATTCATGGATAAATAAAGATATTCACAAAACTTAAATCAACAATGAACCATAATGTTGTAGAATCAAAATTCACATTAAAACATGTTGGCTTATTTCCCAAAATCATCCACAAATGATATTATCTAATAATGCCAAGGTTATAGTTATTAGTTTACGAGTGATTATTGAATGAGACCCTCTTGGAGAGAGTAAAATCCTTGCAAGAGGGTGTTACCCAATCTATTAAGGATCCAACTAGGTTGTAGTGATTTGAATCACTTCAATAAAGATGGCTAAAATCTTATCTTCATAAAATTAATTAATTAAATGTTTTTCCATATGATCCATGAGCATATAAATATAAAAAGATGTGCTGGAAATAAAATCAGTAAACCACTTGCGCAGGTTTGGTAACTTCTAGAATGTAAATGATTAGATGATTGTAAACATTCATTCAATAAACCATAAACATTTATGATATGTTGTGTGTAATTGCTTAAGACAAATTTGTGAAATAATAACCATTCAAATAAGATGCAATTAACACTATGATCCTTAGATGAGAGTTGTGAATCAAAGACAAAATCATGTATGCAAAAATGTAATCAAGGACAAACTCATATACACAAGGGTAGATCCATCTATTAATATGCAAAAATGATCCAATCATGTACACTTTTTGGAAAAATGGAACATCGCTCCCAGCGTCTACATAATGGCAACTCGTGCCCCGTACAAAAAAAGGCAACTCGTGCCCTATACAAAATGTGGCCCATGGTGCCCTATACAAAATATGGAAACTCGTGCCAAAAATGCTACATCGTGGCTACTGTACATAGGAGGGTCTCTCAATCCTCCTACCCACCCTCGGATCTCCCAGGTGCATCTCCAAAATCAATCTTCCTCTTCTTCGTGCTAGAGGAAGCTGGGTCCTTCTGGCGTCTTTGAGCACGTACCCCTGAGCCCTAAAATGACAACAATAATATGTCCACTTTTCCTGGCAATTATACAAGTATAAAACATAATTTCAAACTAAAAATAGTTTTCAAATCTTGGATAACTCACCGCATGCGAGACTGTAAGTCGTGAGGGGGTCTCCCTCCTCCGTGATCCAAGTCTTTCGGCAATGCCACCCTGCAAAATTTAGAACAATCAGATCAATGCTGAAACTAGATGCATATAGTAATTTCCATTAAAATTGAACGAGATTTTGATAAACTAGTCAATCTCACTGTGAACAAAATCGGCTGGTCTTCGGGGCTGGCGGATGGAGCATTCGGCTGGACAGCCTACTCCGATGCTAGGGTGGATGGTAAAGGGGAGGATGTAGCCACATCAACGGTGACTACACCACTAGAGGTAATAGTGGAAGAAGGGGGCGTGGCAGGAGGAGGCATGGACTAGGGTGGGGGAAGTGGAGATGTACGTCTAGGGCTATAAACCCCAACTGGTTGTAGTATGGATGGGCGCACCCTGGAAGGGGAAGCGAGTGTGGTGGGGGAATGTGGGGGGGGGCGAGGTCTTTGTTGCGATAGAGGGATGGGTGACTGTGGATATGTGGTGTGTCATGGTCGAATGGGGGAGGGTGGGAACATGGGAAACTGATACGGAGGTGGAGCTGGATATGATGCGTAAGGGGGAGCTGGATGGAATTGTGGTGCTATATAGGAGGGGGGGCTGGATGGAAGGGGTTGGGGAATGGGGCATGTATGCCAAGGGATACAACTGGCATATAGGGTGGCCGAAAGGTCGGGGAGGGAGGAATAACGACACTGGCAGGCTGAGGTGCTCGCACCTGCATACACATTTATAACCTCATAGTTTAATATACAAAAATATAAATATACACAGACAATTCATCATATTTGAAATTAAATTTATGCTTTAATACACACGATACCTACGCACGGGGAGAATTGCTGGTCCCCGGTGGCGGTGGCTGTCGCTGGAGCCCGCGGACACCTGTACGAACACTACAATTTTTAGACTGAATTTATAAAAACAATATTAACAATATTAAACACAATGAAAATGAGAATGACAACGATGGTACTTAAAAAACATGACTGCAATAAATTTATATTCAAGTTAGATGATATTCAATATTTTGAAAGGATAGAAGGTGGCATGGCATGAAATTAAAATTAAATAAGTTGAGAGGGCATAGAAGGTGACATGGTGAGATTTTCCTTTTCTAGAGTCATCCCCATGAGTAGGTGAGATTTTCCTTTGGCCCTAGATAGATGTGCAGTGTCTCATAAGCGAATGGAATTCATGTACATTTACAAATTTGAATTGGAAACCTATGTAATGTGTTTGGGTTCTTAATGAAGAGTTCCTAGGTTTTGATGTCTTCTTATAGATTTGTAGTTTCCTACAAGCTTGATTCACCCAGTGAAAAAGTATTTGCATCCCTAGAGTGAGTATCTTGAGTCCCTTTATTTCCATAACATTTACATCATCAAATAAAATGGCATCTCATTGTTTAAATTTGCAAAGAGGTGCTAAATAGCAGTTAAGTTAGTGTGCATGTTATTTAATACACTTTACAGTGTTGATCGTTAGAAAAAGGAAGAAAGAGAAATCTTTTTCATGATTAACTTACTTACAAGCTTGAATGTGCCATGTTCTTTTGCATTGAATGAGTAATTATGTGTTCTTGATTGAATAGCTATGTTGTCAGAATGATATCACTTGATTGAAATCAAAGAAATATTGAGTGAAATGAGTTAAATGAGTATTCTTGATGCCAAATCTTTTACCAAGTTGAATTTGAATCAAGATAATAGCAAGGCCCCATAGACCATATTTGTGAGATTATCGCTCTTCCTTATGGGCCTTACATCATTTTCAAAAACTTTAGTGACAATACATGTGATAAGTTGTTTTACGTTGTTTATATGTATTTCCTAATAACATGTTCTAGCAGTAGTAGTATGATTACTTTTAGTCTCAAGTATTAGAATAAATTGGAAATCCCATGATAATAAACTAGGGTAATAAGGACATGAGAAACATTAGGTTCTTGAATTTCTAGAAGCTTGGCCACTATGAAGATGTTGACGGTGATGGTGATGGTGGTGACAACATTAATGACAAAGGCTTGAGGAATGGCAAAGAAGATGATGATGTGTGTTCGGATATCCATCATTTATTTCGGGATACATCATCTATTTCAGGATCTTGCATGATCTATTTCAGGATATGATCTATTTCAGGATCATCTATTTCAGGATATGATCTATTTCAGGATCTTGCATGCACAGGCATGCATCCCAGTCACCAGTTTGATGCCTCCAGCACCTTATCCACCTTCTTCTAGCACCCGGGAGCCACTTACCACAGAGTTTTAGCCCTCCTAAGCTGAAAGGCGCCCTCTTCTCACCTACTGCCAGAGAAGGGCGCACTTGTTCACCTACCACTGCAGATTCACTCCAGTTACATTCAGTTAGCTCCGATTCTCCCTGATTTGAGGCTAGTTTCACTCCCGACTGACTGTATCACTTCCGTTTGACCTCCAGTTCGATTAGGTGACTTGTTCTGACTTCAGTTAGCCTCCCATGCGCCCCCACTGAGCCTCCAGATCCTATATCAGTGCTACACACTTCAGTTACATTTATTATGCTCAGTTAGACTCAGATTGACACCTGGATGACTGGTTGTTGTGATTGATGAGTACCACCGATGATTTATGAGGACTCCTAGACAGAGTCAAGCTACTCCATTCAGTGATTCGAATGGCCTACTTAGTCAATTCGAATTGCTCATTGACAGCATTGGATTGTATTGTATTCTATTGTAATTCATTCACCCTTTCTGGGATAGAGAGCACTGCTGCATGTTTTGCACAGTTTTGCACCATATTTTCTATGTTCATCTGTTGTGATTGATTTACTTGTTCATTAGATCTGCTGTGACTAATTTTACATGGTATCAGAACCATTGCAGGGACAAGATTTCTTTTCTACAGGTGTTCTACATGAAGAGAGAGCAATCTTTGCTCACCAATATATTTTAGCAGTGGCATGCAAAATATCATGTGCATTCGCTCATGTGCATGCAAGGCTGAAAACATAGTGCTTGTTTGTGTGTAATTTGCAGGTTTCTTACTTCTCCATGTGCATTCGCTAATGCAAAGATGGAGACTTCTTCTTCACAAAATATTCTTACTCCATTCAACTATGATGAATGGAAACCAAAGATGATTGCATTCTTGAAGAGACAATGTCTTTTTGATATGTGCATTGGTAATACAAGAGTTTTTGATTCCGATGAAGAGGAGAATGATTGGCTCAATGATTGTGACAGAGATTTTGGAGCAATGTGTCTTGCTATGTCTCCTTGTATGCGCTACCTCAGTAATACTGCTGAAAATCCAAGTGATCTATGGGTCCAACTTGACAAAGAATTTGGAAAGCAGGAAGAAGAGGATCATGCTAGCCTTTTGGAGAACAAGCCTAGTGAGATCTCCTTATGTGTTCTTTCCGATCATGTGTTGGCCTCAACAATTGTTCAAGATGAAGAAGAAACTGTAGATTCAACACTCATTCTCTCAAAGTCTTCTATTTCGAATTCTGAGCAAGATAAACAAGCTCATACTCTAGATTCCGAAGAGGTTCTTGAATCCTCTCCTTCACATGAGTTTGTCGGCATGCAGAATAATGATCTACTTGATGTTTTGGAGGTAAAATCTGATTTTGGAGGTGAAGCATTCGCCCTCCTTGATTGCATGCCTTCTATAAACTTATGTTCTATCATTTGCAAAGTTTCTCAGAGTTTTAATGAAGATGAAGAGCACTACCATTCGCTTGAGTTCAATTCTCATGCACTTTTTGCTGATTTTGGTTTTGATCTCACCCTTGTTGGTTCAAAGGAGATCTCAAGAAACCATTCATCTATTTTTGGAGTTGATTTAACTTCTATTGATAAGAAGTTCAAGTTTCAAGATCTATTTGATCCGATTGGAGCTATTCCTACCTCACTTGGTTCGAATCACAGGTTCCAGGATCATCCTCATATTTTCAGATTTGTTCTCACCTTTTTCGGTATGAAGAGCAAGTTCTTAAAGTCTCCACATTCGCTTGCATCCACTGATGGAGAATTCAAGCACATGTTTTTGGAGCATGATCCATTTACTCCCAAGAGTAAGATACCTCCAGACATATCTACTTGATTTTGGAGCAGTTAAATCTTTTGGTGTACTACAGTCTATTTTGAGGGGGGGTATTTTTCCCATGAGGTTTTCCCCATTTCCTCGGTTTATTGACTGTTATTAGTTTTTGGATTATTGTATTGGGGTGACCTTTGGTCTTAGTTACCAGGGCCCCACATTATTTTAGTTGGCACATCATAGTCTAGCTTGAGGGGGAGTGTTCGGATATCCATCATCTATTTCAGGATACATCATCTATTTCAGGATCTTGCATGATCTATTTCAGGATATGATCTATTTCAGGATCATCTATTTCAGGATATGATCTATTTCAGGATCTTGCATGCACAGGCATGCATCCCAGTCACCAGTTTGATGCCTCCAACACCTTATCCACCTTCTTCTAGCACCCGGGAGCCACTTACCACAGAGTTTTAGCCCTCCTAAGCTGAAAGGCGCCCTCTTCTCACCTACTGCCAGAGAAGGGCGCACTTGTTCACCTACCACTGCAGATTCACTCCAGTTACATTCAGTTAGCTCCGATTCTCCCTGATTTGAGGCTAGTTTCACTCCCGACTGACTGTATCACTTCCGTTTGACCTCCAGTTCGATTAGGTGACTTGTTCTGACTTCAGTTAGCCTCCCATGCGCCCCCACTGAGCCTCCAGATCCTATATCAGTGCTACACACTTCAGTTACATTTATTATGCTCAGTTAGACTCAGATTGACACCTGGATGACTGGTTGTTGTGATTGATGAGTACCACCGATGATTTATGAGGACTCCTAGACAGAGTCAAGCTACTCCATTCAGTGATTCGAATGGCCTACTTAGTCAATTCGAATTGCTCATTGACAGCATTGGATTGTATTGTATTCTATTGTAATTCATTCACCCTTTCTGGGATAGAGAGCACTGCTGCATGTTTTGCACAGTTTTGCACCATATTTTCTATGTTCATCTGTTGTGATTGATTTACTTGTTCATTAGATCTGCTGTGACTAATTTTACAATGTGGATGGCTTGAAGAACACACATGGCATGAAGAACCATGGAGGTGGGCATTGGAGCCATTGGAACACCTAATGAGCCAAATGACCCATTCTGTGGTCATTTGTGGTTTGATGGGGCTATGGAACCCTTGGTGATGGTCCATGCTACCATTTGATGATGGGCTTGATGTCCATTGAAAGCATGTTGATTAAATACTAAATGATTGACTCTTGATGGTGGAACCCACATTGAAACCCACATACAAATTGAATCAACCCTTATCTAATGGCACTTACGATGGATGTTGAAGCCCTTGAACCTTGAATATGTCCATATGTGGAATCCTTTATGTATGGTGATGAATACATAATGTATTGTTTCCTTGGGGTTCTTGGAATTCTTTGTGGTCTATTATTGTGGGTGTGATGGATCCCTTGCCCTTATAATTGCTTGACAAAACCTTTGATGCTAAAGTATTTAAACATGTTGATGTAGAAGCCCAAAAAAAAATGAGGAAGCCCTAAGTTTCTAACGTTGCCTTTGATGTGGTTGTGTGAAGTCAAACCAAAACAAGCATGCAAATAAAACATTGTATGTGAACTATTATGTGTCCATTCAAAGGACAAAGTCAGCTCAGCAATTAAAAATAAAAATAAAATGAAAATTACATAGACAGGTCGATTGAATATCCTGTGATATGATGTGCATGTACATCAGAAAGACATGACGATGTAGACAGTATGAAGAGAATATGATATTTTGGGCAGCAGTGTGGTGAAAGGAGAGAATGATGTATTTGTGTATATGATGGTTAAAATTATGACAGAGTGATGATGAGCAGAAAGTGATATAAATGTGGATATGTTTGATATCTTGACAACAGAATGATAATTTGCCTATGGTTAATGACAGTTTGATGACAGGTTAAAGATGTGCATGTAGATAGAATATCGATATGTTTGAGAAGATGCTGAACATGATGAAACAGGGACAAAATGATGATTGAAGACAAGGTGCTGGAAATAGATTGATGAATGAGATGATGTGAATAATGACATGACTGTGATATGTATGATATGTGACAAATATGTAATTGTAAATACAAGTAGGGTCTTGTATCCATTTTCTTAGTAGGATGTAAGAAAAACTAGGTTGGGTCCTAGATGATGAGTTCGTGCTCATTGTATCAGTTGGTGCTGAATTGCCTCACGGTTGTAGTCGTTGAACCAAATACAAAAGATTAGAAAAACTATATCTAGTCTTGTATTATGTGTTGCTGTGTTTCATTAGTTGAAGTTAGTTCATTGATGAATATGATGTGAATGTGAAATGATGATATAAGAGTTGGTGATTGAAGTTGAAATTAAATAAAGTATAGGCTCACTGATTCACCCCCCCCTCTCTCAGTGAGCATTGTGTCTAACACAAATGTTTATAGTTTTGTTAGGTTTTCATGTTTTATAAGGTTTCATTTTTTTTTTGGTGGGATGATACGAATTTATATCTTTCAAATAAATTAGACAATACTATAAACACAACTGTAAAATAGGATGATAATATGGTAATTACTCAGTGCTAATTAATTTGTAATTAATGAACACAAATTACTCGTAACTGGATCTAATTATTCAAAGTAAATTTACCTGTGTGTATGGTGCTGCAATCTCCTCTGCTTTCGCCATGGCTCCATCAAGGTCAAACGAACCGACGTCCTCCCACCTGGGGGATGGAGACCCGGCACCCAATAACTGAACATTAAAACAAATAAATTCAACAATGTGTAATTCAAAGTTAAATATATTAAACAATACGATATCAAATAAAATACAACAAATACTTGAACATTAATTAAAACAATAGAAAACCTGATCCATGAAGCTCCCTGTGGCATGCTGTTGCATATCACCATGGCAATAATGACCACAGTGAGAACAACGATGTGCCATTGTTCCAGCAGAACTAGAAGGCCCGGCCTGGGTTCCACCTATACCTGGCATGTCTAGGCCACCACCCATAGACTGTGCAGCTGTCTGTGTCTCATTGATGTCCTCCCAGCCTTGGGAAGACATGGCCACAAATTTGGTATGTCTAAGCAAGTCATGTGTGGCACGTCTGACGGAGTCATGAATCTCATCTAGACCGCTACCAAACCCAGGTGGCTGAGGAGGGTGGTTTGGCTCTCTCCTAGGTGCAGGAGGTCCTCTAAGTGGGTTGCAGTGTGCCTGAGGTCGATCTTGGGCAAAGCCAAGACCGACACCCTGAAAATTAGTGATGTCAAAATAGTTGACATGGTACCCTAGCTCAAACTTAGCCCACAATTTCCGAAGGAAATACTGTGGAACCTCCAAATTGTTGCATGGGGGCCTATCAAACACCATGAACCACTTCTTTCTCTAGTTATCTCTCCATGGTTGGTAAATGCACCAGTCCATGCAAACCCGAGCCCTCGTCACAGCTGGAGGCTGTCCTGTCGAGGGAACTATGAAATTGCTATACAACTGGGCTTTGGTGATGTTGAGATCTTTTATCTGCTCTTTGGACAACCCAGTGGATTAGTGTTCCCTCATTTGAGCCTTGTATTGGCTCAAGTTTGTTATCTCACAGTGTGCAATATTGATTGATTCAATTATGTTTTGAAGTGATGAAGCCAAGGAAACCCGAGAGGGTTCCTTGGTATTGTTCAATTCATTACTTAGTGCCCTCAATTGATTTAAGTCTTGGTGTAATTGATCTTCAGGGTTTTCATTGGGTTCATTGTCGGTTCGCATATTGTCTTCTGGAGTTCGGGTTTCATTGGATGGTGGTGGTGTGTCTGACATCTTGTTAGGTGTGTGGATGGCCTGCAATTAAATTTCCTTGGTTTTTTAATGGATTGTAAATTTTTTTAAAAATTAAAATTCAAATGGAAAACAAAAATAAACACAAATTTGTGCTTTGAGGAGCACCTACCTGGAGAAACGGATGGCACCGTGGTGTAGGGGCGATTGCTTGGCATTGACGATGACTTGGGTGCACGAGGACGCATTCACGAGGTTGAGAGTGCACTCACTGGTTGGAAATTTGGCTCACGGGTCTGTAAAAAATGACAAAACACGTGAGCTCTGTTTTTTTTTTATAAAAAAACAGAGGCGCGCACGCGCCACTAACGTGTGCGTGCCAATTTGTGCGTATACGTCAAGGACGCATGCGCGCCCCTTTTTTCCACGTGGGATGAACCACGTGGATGTTCGGCATTGCCGAAGCAGAGACGCGTGCGCGCCTTTGGAGGCGTGTGGGCGTCCTTTTATTTTGCTCGCTCACACGCTCTTGTTGCAGTTATTTTGGGTACCAGCTTCGTGCGGGTACCCCTTAATGTAAATGACCAATGGTTTTAGATTAGTAGGTGCAACAATCTCTTTCTCAATATATTCTCAAAGCTTAACCTCCAAAAGCATTAGGTACACTTTTAAGGGGTAAAATTGGAAGCAGGATCCAACTTGTCACATTCTATAAGATGGAGATTAGTCATCCCTACAAATTTTGAACACACCCCAAATAAAATTCAAGAGCAAATAAAGTAGAATGTAACCCTTGTAGATTTCAAGCATAACTCCCAAGTACACTATTTCTCCACACCAAATCAACTTTTACTAGGTTAGGAACTTATCTTAGGTACAAAACACCTTAAATACTCAACTGCTTCTTTACCAAAGGACGACCTTAGTCAAATTGACTATATTGTTGATGTGTATAAATTTTGGTTCCTATGCAATTAATGCAAATTTAGAAATTTCACCTCAAACTTGAGATTTCCCATATCTATTTCTTGCGAAATTTCAACCTAAGGAATGAATTTGAAATAGAAATTATGTCAAGATATACTTGATCACTTCTTTTAACCCAATTCACAATGTAGCCAAAGAAAATACATATCGAACAAGTGCATTGTAATGCAAGAATGTTTTATCTCTAAGGGCACACTTCTCAAGCATTTAACAAATTCGATAGTAGATTATAAAAAGAATATTATTATAGTACTAAAATTACCCATTTAACTTCTATATGTTTGTTAAATCATATAACAAAATCTACACAATGTTATATCAAATAAGCATGCATAACCAATGCTAGAAATTAATCAACCATGAAGATAACATACATTGAAATTCAAATATGGAAGTACATAAAGGTTGTACAACAAGAACACTTCATAAATGTAAATAATATGAACTTCAAGTACATACCATGATTAAAAATATGGTATAATTCATGCTCTAGAAACCTTGGCTAGGGAAACCATGCAAAAACCTTAGCCACCAAGTCCTATCTAGGAATCATTTCCAACCAATGTTGATCCCTCCACCAGCAAACTAACATACACACAGACAAGTCCTCCTTGGCACCTACAATTGTATCACACAAGTGTATAGGATAGTCTCCCTTTATCTTCTCCACACCAAGCACTCCAAGTAATACTAGGGTTTCCAAATGTCACAAAACCCTAGTCTTATTCTCTAACAAGAACTACAACATCAAGTACTCCCTTGTTATGCTATGGTTTCTACCAAACCCTACATTCCATTGCCTTCTCTTGAATCTCTTCAAGAATCCTAGTGCTCAAGACAAATAACAAAAATACAAAAAATAATACTATAGGGAAAGTAGCTCGATATATTCTTCACATCTCTAACACAAGGGCTAGTGCAAGGTAATGATACCCACTTACGACACCTTAGTTGCAATGGAATTCCTGAAAAATAAAAATTTGATGATTAAAATGAATTTTTATAGGTACCTACACATTTTTTTAGATTATGGTGTAAAAAGATGAAATCTAGACAATTGGATCACCTTCTGGAATATATAACTTTTATTTATGGAAAATAAGTATAACTCCAAAAATATGGCATTCTTATAAGATTGGTATGTTATTTTTTTCTAAAACATAATGCATATGTTCATGTTAGGCCCTGGGTTTGGTATGTAACTAGTCTAAATTTGTGAAAGAAATTATGTAGAGTTGTAGATAACAGACGTTTCTTGCGCAGTACTATTTTTTCAAAATTTTCAATGTTGATTTTATGTTTTTTTTTTAAATTAAGGAAGTCAATAAAGCCCTAAACTGACAAGGTCGACCATTAGGACTCGTTATGAGGGTCTTAACCTAATCAATCAACTATCTTTTTTTTAGTGCATAGGTATTTGTATGTACTTGTGCGATTTCTTTCCCGTTTTCAAAAGAGTTAATCCAATCACAAGTTATAGAAAAAATAAAAGACCTATGTATTTTAAAAATTTGACATATGTGCAAATAAAAATAAATAGAAAATAGAAAAAATATATTTTATTTATCAAAAAAATATATATTTAGAATCTGCACACAAATATCTATAAGTGTCTGTAGTATCATTTGAAATGAACACCTAAAGCATATGTATAATCATTGTTGAAAAACAAGGAGCTAAAGAAATGGATTTGTTTTGGTTTATGTAGTCTGAACCAAGAGGTTTGTCAATCCGAACCTAAAAACAAAGCAACCAACTCATCCCCCGTGTAGATGAAGAGAGGTTGTCCCTCTTTTTTTTGATATTGTAGGAACACGCACGCGCTATCAATATGCACACACATTAATACTGCACATGTGCTATCCAAACACATGCATGTTATCGAAATGCACACACGCTTTTATTACATGTAAACATGCATTTACTGTTTTCACCATAAATTTTGATCCATAAATCATATTCTGATTCTCCTTATACCATTGGAAAGGTATTTACGATATCTACAACTTTTTTTTTAGTTTTATATGATTCTTCACCATTTTTTTGTTATTATTAAAATAATATTATGAATATGTTGACCAATAGAATAAAATGTTTCCATGTTTTTGTTACATAAGAACATGCCTTCACTATTTTTTCCATAACATTTGATTGAGAACTTAGATTTCGATCCTCCTTATACAGTTGGAAAGGTATCTCTCTCTCTCTCTCTCTCTCTCTAAACACCTAACCCCCAATCTCTCTCTCTCTAAACCCCTATCCCCCAATCACTCTCTCTGTAAACCCTCTTTCTCTCTCTATGTGTGTGTGTGTGTGTGTGTGTGTATGTATATATATAATCCCCTAACCCTCAATCTCTCTCTAAACCCATAATTTTCCATCTCTCTCTATCTCTCTCTATCTCTTTGTCTCTCTCTCTAAACCGCTAACCCCCAATATGTGTGTTTGTGTGTGTAAACCCTAACCCCATCTCTCTCTCTCTAAACCTCCTAATTCCTAATCTCTCTCTCTCTCTCTAAACCCCTAACCCATAATATCTCTCTCTCTGAACCCTTAACCCCCAATCTCTCTCTTTGAACCCCTAACCCACAATATCTTTCTCACTCTCAACCCCTAGCCCCCAATCTCTCTCTAAACCCCTAACCCCCAATATATATCTTTCTCTAAACCCCTAACCTCCAATCTCTCTCTCTCTCTCTCTGTCCATCTGTCCCTCCCTCCCACTCTCTCACTCTCTTTCCATCCCTCTCTCCATATTTCTCCCACCTTCTCTCACACTCCCTCTCTCTTCCTCTCTCACTCTCTCTTGAAATCACCTACCTTTCATCCCCCACCCCCTCCCCTCTCTCTCTCTAGAAAATTCTCATGCTCCTTCCCTCCCTCCCCCGCTCTATACCTCCCTCCCTCCTTCCCCCTCCCTATCTCTCCATCACTCCCTCCCCTCGACTCTCTCCCTCCCTCAATTTTCCCCTTTGCTCCCTCCAAATCCCATGATCTCTATTTATCTCTCTCCCTATCCCTTTAACTCCCTCCCTACCTCACTCTCTATTCCACCCTCCCTTAGAGCTTCTCTCTCTCTCATTACATCGATCACTCTCTTAATCCCACCTTATTCCCCCCACTCTCTCTCTCTCTCTTCATCCCTCTAACTCCCTCCCTACATCATTATGTCTTCTACCCTCCCTCATTCTTCTCCCCCCCACCCTCTCTCTCACTTGTTATCTCCCTCATCCTCCCTTATTGCATTGATCTCTTTCTAACCCCCACATTGCTCCTTCTTTACCTCCCTCCCTCTCTCTCTCTCCCCATCATTTTCTCTCTCTTACTCCCTACATTTCCCCCTCTCTCTTCCCTCACACTCTCTCTCTTTGTCTCTCTCTCGGAAAGCCTCAGTTCTTTCCTCTCCTTCCCTCCCTCACTCTATTTGTCACCCTCCCTTATTTTATACCTCATTCCTCCCCCCCACTCTATATGTTTCTCTTTCCATCCCTCTATCTTCCACCCCCCTCCACTCTCTCTCACCATCCCTACCTTCTCCTCTCTCTCTCCCTCCCTTTATCCTCCACTCTGTATCCATCTCTCTTTCCCTCTTCCTCTCCATTCCTCCCTCTCCCTCCTTGTAGTGTTCCTAACCCTTGACTAAGGTTAAGGATGCTAAAATTAAGACTATGTTAAGTCTAATCACAACAAATATAGATAAATTATGGCTAGGCTATTTAACCATTCACCCAATAATTAAAACTTTTATCACTAGAGGTTTATTTATAACTAAAGTTGCGTCACTCAATTATTTAATTACGACACTTAATTAAATAATTAATTATGACACTTAATTAATAAATTTCAAAGTGATTTCTAAGGATTTGTTCAACAATCATATGATTAAGGCATGATAAACATCATGTTCAGTGTAAATAATTAATTAATGTACTTTTGATTGTTTAATAACATAGTTTATAATAACTAAGAATTGATGACATCAATTTTTTGCAAATTAATCTATTTTTCGGTGTTGTCATGTGTGTTTTATTAGTGAAGCTATACATTAAGGAAAACCACATATACAAACATATGTAAGCTGCAATCTACATCCACACCGAAACCATAGCAAACAGAGAACACTAGCTGCAACTACAGGGTGAAAACATGAAGTTGGGAAACAATTTTGGCTTGTTTTTGACAAACAAAACTGCTAAATTTTATGTTTTTCAACTTCGACCTCTTCAAACCCATATCTCCCTTAGGAATTTCAACGTGAAGTAAACACAAAGGTTTTAGAGAATTGAATTAGCTTTATACTCGTATTTTTTTTAATTTTGTTTATGGACATATCGTGGGACACATTTGTTGTCAACCAATGGAATATACTTGAAAATTTTAGGTATGGATAGTGAGTGACCTGTGTTGACGTCGGTTTTTTTATAGATGGTTATTCCTTTTAGGGAAAAAAATTGTAGGCTCATAATCTATACACACTACATTGTGCATGGACTATATTTTGAGTTTTTTTAAGACTTGGGAATTAATTTTTATTATTTATCGAAACAACATATGTTCAGAAAATGGTGCATTATTGACACATGTTTTTGTCTTCGCATTTCCTTTCAAATGTGACTCTGATCAAACAAACTAAAACCAACCCATTGAAGATGACACTGCAAGGAACATCCTTGTGATTTTTTAAATTTTTTTGGCTTCGTCATTGTGATGATATTGAATTTTCATTGTGACTGATTTTTAAGTCACTAAATTTTTTAATGATAAAGGTTAGTAAAAACATAGTAAGGAATAGAAATCCTAAATGAAATTCAAAATTTTTTATATTATGAGAAAGTAGATTGAATGATGAATCTACTAGTATAAACTCCGACAAAGTAGATTGAATGATGAATCTACTAGTATAAACTCCGACATGTAATTCTCATGTTTTCCAGTGTTTCCACCTTGTTAAAGTGACACATTTCTGAATACTGCAGAAATGGTGCTAGAATTGTTGACCAAAAAATCTCGGCCCAGAAAATGTCTCAGGCGAGAAGAATTCCCGCTCTAAAATTAACCCAAAGTTAATGAAAACGCTCGGCTGAAAGTTAGTTTAAACTCTCGTCCTAGAGTTTAAAACATGTCTCGACCGAGAGTTTTATCACATAATGCCCCGAGAATCTTTTAGGGGCCAACACATTATATGCTTGTGATATTCGAACGGGATCCCACAATTGCTCGGTCGAGAGTTGTATATATAATCTCTCGGCCGAGATAGTTTTCCAAAATATTTCAGCTGAAAGTTCGCATTATCTGTATTGTTTTTAGCTGAGAGTTCGCATTATCTGTACTGTTTTCAACTGAGAGTTTGCATTATCTGTACTTTTTTCAGCCGAGAGTTCGCATTATCCAAGTTAGCACATTTGAAGGGCATAAAAACACAAGGACATTTCATAAGGCCACAAAGAAATTTTTATTAACAAGGTATTTTCTTTATAAGAAATAAGAACATTTTTCTTTATAAAGTATGTTATTTATAAGAGCATAAGGACATTTGTTTTATAAGGTAGAGAGCATGGTAGTTTTAGCTCTCAATTCTGTTCTTTTTTTTTTCAGCATATAACTCTCAATTCTCATATATTTTCATGCATTGGATTTTAGGTTTTTAATTCTTTCAACATGGGAAACCGAAGCAAACGTCAAAGAAAATATGATCGCACGAGAGCTGATGAAGAGGCAAGGAAAGAGAGATCCCGTGTTTCTATGAGAAATTTAAGAGAAAGCAATAGAAAGAAATGTGGAGGCACATTGCGGTGACGAAGAAATGCAAAATGTGAATGCACATGGCGGTGATGAAGGAATGCAAATTGTCGAGGAACACATTGATGAAAGAAATGAGGAATATGGAGGTGACGAGGAAATGACAAATGTGGAGCAAACTATGGGTGGCGTTGATATTGAGGCCATGATTGGTGAGTAAATAATTTTTTATATGTTTATAATTTACTTTATAATACTTGAGTATATATATATTTGATTTGAAAGTTCACAATCTTATAAATTTATATTTATTTTTATGCAAGGTCGACATCCAACATACAACATCCTACCACACTTACCAATTTACAGAGATTAAATGGAAGCTGCAACAATATCGTCATTGATAATATGTTTTTGGAGAATTTGGATTCAAGTAGAATTGAAGAAATGGGACCTCCAATGCCTTATCATACAGCTCGTTATAGAGCAAAAAAGATAGCCAAAGAATATTTTGAACGTATTTCTGTCATAGAACAAGCTCAATTGTTACATAGATTGTTAAAGCGAAAATGTCTAAGAGATGCAATTACATTTTGGGCATTCAAAGTGCCAAAGAGGCTAAATCAAATGAACTTGTATCCCAAAATATGACCTCGGTCCTTGCATTACTTGTAAGAAAATGATCGCATAATTTCATGGTTGCTCGTAAAGCAATTCTAATAGGGGTTGTGGCAAAAAACACTACAACCAGTCGTTTGTTGTCTACGACTGCAAGAACGTTAAAAAAATCAAGAAAATTTTTATGGAAGCATAAGAACCCTAGGGTTCAGTTAGATGAGGATGATGAAGTTGAATGTTGGGGTGTTATCTGTAGGCAACCTTATCAAGATAGACTTCCAGATAATGTGAGGGATAGGGTGAAAGAGTTTTGGCATTTAAACTCGTGTGTCTTACCAAATGAAAAGGATGTTGTGCGACATCGTATATCGAAAGGAAACTATGAAACTCATGACAAACACATAACAGAGATCACTCAAGTGCAAATGTTCAAAACTTTTATGGAGAGTAATGTTGATGTGAAGATTTCCCTTAGCACATTTGTGAAGCTTAAACCATGGTATGTCAGGCCCATCGTTGTTCACGACACATGTTGTCGATACCATGTAGAATTCGAATTATATTATGAGACATTTCTAACTTTTGCCATGCAGTGTTGGCCAAATAACCCCCCTCCTTCGAGTGATCATGAATTTGTATCTAAAATACTATGTGTGCAAGAGAATGATCAAGTATTCTATAAGAAACAATGCGTCGGAGGTAAACAAATGTGAGGATTGTTCTGATTTGGCCATTTTTAATGCTAACTACCCCATTGATGCAAATGATCCTTGTTGGCACAGGATAGTTTCGCAGGAATTGCGGAAGCCGACAGGTGCGAAAGGATAATTCCGTGAAAGAAGGAAGAAGTGCGACGGCCAAGGAAGCACAAGAATAGTTTTGAATATTTAATGATTAAATCGGTCATGTGGACCAAAGTTGTAATAGAAAGAAGCATATAAGTAGAAGTCAATTCTAAGCCTAAGGGCATCAAAGTTTCAGATGTTCATAGAATTTTTGATGTATTTTGTATTCGCAGTATGATGTATTGACAGTTTCTGCGACGGGTTTCCTGCAGAACTTAATGAATGCATGGAGATGTTCGGTTACGATATAATGGTTGTCTTCTATCTCTTGTGATTTTGAGTTGTTATGTTATGATTATGATGAAGTAGACTTAATGCTGTTGAATGAGATAAATCAGTAATATGTGTGTGTTGCTAAATCTGTGAATGAGTCGTGCGTAGTTGATTTTAGATGATCTCTGGTTCATGCGATAGTGAATTGTGTGTGTTTTCATATCCTCCTCATCATTGCAGAAACTTGGTTCCTATAGCACCCTTATCCACCTCGGGTGAGATCTCACGTACTTCGCAGGTGTTGTTGGGAAGGATAACTCCTTTCTGGGCCGGTGTATAAGGGATTGTGGTGTTGACGACATAGTGAAACCCTGTCGAAGGGTGTTGAGTCAACAAATGGTTCCGTTGCCGGGACCTTGAGGAAAAACAAGAGGATATGTTGTGGTATCCGATGAAACCAGAGATCCAAGAGTGGTTTGACCATAAAGCAGAGGAATTTACAGAATAAGAAAAACGAAACTCAACATAGACAATAGAAAGTTGGTTACAAAAGCACATATACTCTGATATCCATGAAATATTCTTCGCTGAGTTCCCAGTGATACTGCAGGAGTGGCTCGCACAGTTAACGGTCAGGGAACACACCAATTAGAGCATTGGACCAGATCAGTGGACCCCAGAATTGGTTCGACACCTGAAACAAGTTAACAATACGGTGTCCAGGGCTATTGAATTTTGGGTCGACAGTATTTTAGAATGCTATATTACCGAGTTCGTGGTAGATACCAACAGCTCATACAACGACGTTGAATGACGATTTTTTAGGAGACCAAGGGGAAGGTTTGTCCTATCGCTGAATTTGTGGATTAAGATGCTAGCATGCAAAAAGGGAATGTTGAAAATGACCTAAGATCAGTAGACAGATCAGTGTGCAGGGATCGTAGAGATGTGGATTTGCTAGAGAAGATGTTGGGTAGATGGACATGAGCGACGACGAATTTTTAAGGGAAGTTGAAGAAAACTGTGGCACCTTGAGGAGTGGAATGGTATTCCGGCGTCCTAAGAAGAGAAGGAGGACTGAGGAAGAGTCTCCTGAGAGGACTGAAAGGGAAGACTGCAAAACAGGGCCACAGAAGGAAGAACTCCCTTATTACGAGGAAGGCGGCGACCAGGCTACCCCATAGGAGGGACATATCATAAGCTACCACATACCTTCGACCCTGCATACCTTCGACCCCGCACACCACTTATCACCATAAAGGAAAAACCACTAACAGTTCACAGAGCTGCCCCACATGTAGTGGTAAAAGCAGTGCCTCAGTCAATAAAAAAGGTACGAACATTACAATGGAGGACGACACGAAGATGCCCAGCTTTGTAGGAGACAGGACAGAGGATCTTGAGCAGTTTTGGTTTTTGTGCGAAGTAGCGTGGACCGTGAAGCAGGTCCAAGATGAGAATATTAAGAAGGGAAAATTGGCAACGACCTTTCAAGGCCGGGCGCTAGATTGGATTATAAAAATTATGAAGGTTCCGACGGGAACGCCAGAGAAGACGTTGGAAGAAATTAAGAAAAAAATGGTATAAGAATTCAAAAAACCTAAATCAGAGGCACAATATATAAATGAGATCAAGGAGATTATGCAGTACTCAAACAATCCAGTGTGGGAATTTGATTAGAGGTACAAAACACTCATTGCGAAAGTGAGCTTTCCAATAAATGGAATGCAACATAAGGAGTGGTTCATCACAGGGTTGGTACCACACATTTGGGGACCATTAATGCAGCAGAAGGTTGTGAACCAAGCCGAAGCATTAGAGATCACAATGAAATTGGAAGCTTCACTAGTTGGATAAATGGGAGTTGGAATGGATAAAATACAAGCGCAGTTGGCTACATTAGCACTCCAACTGCAGGAGTTGAAGCAAGGCAAGGATTCCAGTGCAAACATATGGTGTACTAGGTGTAGGACGGAGGGTCATTACAAGGAAAAATGTTCAGCATTTCAACGATACTTGGATGCGGGGGTGTCGAACCCCCTTCGCCAGGAAGGTTTTCCATGGTGTCCCATTTTCCAAGCGAAAGAGCACCGACTAGAGGACTGCATATACTGACAAAAGATAGTGTTGAAAATAGCAATTTTGTATTGTTAATTATGTCGATCAGTAGGACACGATTAGAAAGACTGTAGGGCCCAGGAGATACTGCAAGAAAGAAATATGGATGCGTATTTGGTAAAAGGAGAAGAACAACAGCCAACACAGTTTGATAAAGGACCATACAGACAACCGCAGTACGGTGTGCTGCAGTATCAGTATCTGCAGTCGCAGTTGTTAACACCCAAAAAGTGCTCACTAGCTCATTTCCTTATTCACATGACCCATTTGTCCACTTATCCACCATTTGAGCCTCTAAAGCCATCAAAAGGTCACCAAAAGACCATGATACACCCCTTTTTCCCCTCAAAATGAATATTTTTCCTCAAAAAACATAAAAAACCCTAAAAAATGGTCCAGAATTCCCAAAAATATTAAAAAGGGAATAAAAATATTCAAAATATTCAAAAAAGGAAAAAGGAAGGAAAAGGTACCTAAACCATGTTGGTCAATACCATTGGTTTCCTCAAAACCATAATGGTATTCCCCACCACCAAAAACTATAAAAAGGTGGTAGGGGCTCCTCACTATCCATCCATCCATCATCCTATCCTCGTGCTGTCAAAATCTCTCATGAGTTCTTGACCATTGTAGCAATCTTGGAGAAGAGACCATTGGAGCCTGGAGCATCTCACCCTTGGAGTTGCTCAACACCACAACATCCTCACCATTTGAGGTATTATAATACAAAAGTCATTTTTTATTTTGTTTCTTGTTCTTGTTCTTAAATCTTTTCAAGTTGATTGTTATATGCACATGTTAGGTTCAGATTTATAATTGTTTTTGCTTTCAATATTGGAACTGCTATCACATTGTTGATAGGTTCCCATTGCACAAAGCTTGGTTGCAAACCAAGCAAACAGTTTTTGGCGACTCCGTTGGCTTCGAATTCTTAGATCTCAGTTTTTTTCTTTAGATCTTAGTTTTTCTTAGTTTTAATCATTTTTATTCATAGATCTGCCATCCTAGACAGCAAATCCATTGTTGTTCTAGATCTTGGCCCCTTCTATTTCCATTAACAGCCTGAAATTTCCATTTTTGGGTTCATTTTTCGGCGTCCATTTTCGGCTTTCTCCTTGCGGTTTTTTGCCCGACAGTCGCGTGGCTCATCGCGACCTCGTGGATTTTTTCCATGCGGCACGCCGTGACTTCGCATCCATTTTATGCACTACACATTGCGGCTTCGCGGCCATTTGCTGCACTGCACATCGCGACTGTTTGACCTAAACCCACGCTGCACATCGCGGTTGTTTTCCCAAAACTCGCGATGCAATTTTTTTTAATTCGGCCAATTTTTTGAAAATTATTTTTGCTGTATTTTCTACCCATTCAGCATATTTTACAGCATTAATTTTTCTGCATTTTTACAGCCACATTAAATCTTTTAATATTTAGAATGATCCATTAAAAGTCTTTTTAAAAAAATTTCAGTAATTGAAAGAGAGATTTTTCTGCATTTTATTTAGATCAAGGTTTTACTGTTTATTTGCTCGATACTTTGCCCAAGCAACTTTTAAGAGATCCATTTATTTCTTGAAATATTTATGTTATTTTCTTTCCTTCAAATTATTTCAAAGATCCATTATTTTTGAATAGTTTTTTCAAGCATTTACATTTCAAAAACGCCTTTATTTTTTGCAAAACTAGAAGCGTCTTTTCTTTCATTTGGAATCAATCGCCCAAGCGAGGCAAATCGATTTCAGTTTAAATACTACACTTGTACCCAATCTACCACATAATTTAAAGTGAGCCTTAAAATTTACCTTAAACTCAACAAACTTTTAACCCCACTTGGGGAGCACTTAAAAGAATTTTGTAGTTAGGTAGAATTGAGGGGATAGGTGTTCCAATAACACCCCTCAATTATTACATTTGAGACATAGTGGTTGTACTCTATAGTACCAAAATCCCTTATAATTTTGACACGGTTATATACCAATTCATCGGGAAGGCCTCTCCCTTAGCAGGGTTGAAGTAGTCAGACTGGTTCCGGAAGTCTGAGTGGAATACCGCAATCCATTCAGTAACCGAAGGATACCTTTCAAAGTTCTTGGTGTACACCCAAGAGGGTGTACAACGGTGATAGAACCAAACTGAAGATTCACCCAACCGAACGTGTCATGAACGGGGTATCCTAGTTGCCACTCTTTAGGATTGTCTACCCAGTATCCCTCCCGGTAGGGGGATATCTAGCCGTTGATTCAACACTCTATATTGTCTGACTTGGATTTCATCACCTTGTAGAGGATATCGTTTGTTGACTCACAATACTTCTAGTTAGGTGTTTGCATGATACATTACCCACCTTTGGTTTAGTAACACCCCTTTTTTATAGAAACTGTTTGACTTTTGGTATTCTGACCAATTTTGTTGCATCCCTCCACTTGTTATAGCACAACTGCTATAATAAGTGCTTTTTGAGGTTGATTGTTGGCCTGAGAGCCTTTATTTTTTCACTCCCCTTTTGCACTCATTGTTGCATTAGGGTTTCGAGTTTTTTACATCACCACCTTACACTGAAATTTAAAAAAAAATATTTCTCACCATTGAGAATTTAAGACGATCTCATCGTCTTCAGGGTGAACCCCCTCAGTTCGGTATACTCGGCTCTACACGTCACCGATGTAGATCCTTATCCCTTGACTCAACACGTCATCGGCCAAACACACAGTCATCCGATTCTGACATGCCTCACTTCACATTTGATTCTGAGGCTGAATCCGAAAACCCTACTGAAATATCACCAACCAACCTCATGGCTAGATCACAATACGACCCACTTTTCACTAGTACTATTGGAGATACATCCACAAACCCTTCTACTACTGTGCCATCCATGGTAACAACAACCCCTTTAGGCATGCCTAATATAGGGGACACTCCACCTTTAGGTATGCCCAACACAGGACTACCTCCTATTATGGGTATGCCAAACATATGAATCACACCACCTCTCATTACCACAACTCAGATCCCAGGAATTCCTGGCACTATTCCTAATCCCGGTGTAACCCATGTTGCACTTGGGAACGCTGGCCCATACCAAACCACAACGGTTGGAGGACACATACCTTCAATACCTAGCATACCCTTAGAGGCTACTGGACCACTACATAATGCCACCATTAATAGTTATGTCCCAGTCACTATGCCACACACATCTGCTAGTTTACCTTACATGGCTAGTCTGAACTTACCAGACCTAGCCAGGCTAACCAACGATCCTATCAGGCACAACCCTACATGGCCACCCATGCCTACAAAGCTCCCCTCGGACATCCCCAAGTTTGAAGGAAAACCTGGGGAGGATCCCCAAAACCACATAATGTCATTTCACCTATGGTGTTCATTTAACTCCATAGTGGATAACTCCATTCAACTAAGACTGTTGCAACGAACGTTCACTGGCTCTGCAGCCAAGTGGTACATCGAACAACCACATGGGACCCACCATACATTTACGTCTCTCACCTCCACTTTCCTTCAGTTTTTTTAGCTACCTATACGCTATGATGCAGAATTTGAAATATTGTTGTCTTGCAGACAAAACACAGCTACCCACATCATCGACCATATCCATGAGTGGCGCAAGTGTCATATCCTCTGTAAGAACAAACTGGATGACCGTATATTTTTGGACTGGTTTCTTAAATCACTCCTACCCTTCATAGCCAAAGATGTAGCTTCCGAACGACCCCAGTCAGAGGAAGAAGTTATCTTAAAAGCTTAGCAATTCAACCTGATTTATGCCCAGTCAGGCTATCTCTACACCATAATACCAGACGCCCCAAGAGGCGATTCTTCATGAGGTGACGCTCCAGGGGCATCACATGCCACTGATGGTATTATCGGCCAAGTCATGGCACAAATTAAACCTTTTAGCATGGTGAGCACCATAAATGCCCCAGACCTCTCTAGGGATACATCTAATTCTGGAGCGACAACTTCATACGCTCCAACGAATCAGACTCATCACACTCATGGACCCTCTTGTCCACAACATTGCTATGGGAAAGCGCCATTGACATACATACCACCCACATACTATAACCAACCAGCCACCCAGAACCCAATTCATTTACCGTCACAACCAATGTATTACCCACAACAAGCTACACCAGCTAACCGAACACATCCAATAACTCAGGGTTACCAACAACCCCAGCAGGCAACTAGACCACCTCCAGCCCCACCAGTTTATTATCCACCACAACCTGCTCCCGCACCTGCGGCACCCCCAAAATCCTCCCATTACTCAAGGGAAAGTGTACACACAACACAATCAGCCCCAACATCAAAACAACCAACGTAACCAGGGTGGACAACAAAACCATGGAAGAGGACGTAACCGCGGCAACAACCAACAACATAATCAAGGTCCACCACCTCCCAATCCTCCAAATAATAACAATGCTGCTCCTCCCAACCAGAATCCTGATCGTCATCCCAAGCAGCCAAAAAACAATAACCTGAGAACAAACCATCCATGTTCTATATGTGGAGTCTATGGACACTAGACTCATAACTTCCCCCATTTAGAGAAAGCACGTAAACTTTGGGCTGACGATGCCCAACGCCAGGGCCACACTGGACAACCAACTCCACTTAATCAACCGCAACCCATGATATTACAAAACCCATTGCCAAACCAGGGAGTAGTAAATACTGGCCCTATGGATCCCCCACAAGGATCTATTGCACCCCAGCAGCAAATCACCTATGCCACAACTGATTATCAGCATGCGGATCTAGGCACACACCATTTATTAATGATATCATCCAATGAAATCAACTTCCAAACTCGCAGGAATCAGTATGGCCCAACCCTAGAAAATCTTCCCACTGACGCATCCACCTCCCTTCCACCAAATCAACCACTACGCATACCAAATATGCCATTGGATGGAGGACCTAAAATCCCTCGCATCCCTTTGCGAAGGATTAACAACAATCCTAATGCTCGCGCAATATCCAATTATAACGTCATGGAAGACCTAGCACAATCCCCCGCTACTATGTTTGCTTTAGAGGTACTGAAAACATGCCCTGCACAACGAAAACTACTACTATCCGCCATCGGAGGAGTAGACCCTGACAACACACACATGATGGCTTTCGACTTAGACCAAGCTGAACCTCGATTGCCATCAAATTTGGCTTTCCAAGTATCAGTAAACATTCAAAACCTTGTTGTGCATCGATGCATCATCGATGAAGGAGCTTCCACCTGCGTTATGTCCACCCTTGTGTGGCAGAAGCTTGCCTCCCCCGCTTTACAACCATCCACCACGATATTATGAGCTTACGACGGACGCTTAGCTCAACCACAAGGCCTCTTAGCGAACGTACCCGTAGAACTAGGCGACAAATTAGTTCTTATCGACATCGAAGTGATCAATGCTCAGCTCGACTACAACCTCCTCCTTGGACATAGCTATATGTACAAAATGAAAGCAGTGGCTTCATCTGTTTTTCGCCTCATGATGTTCCCACATGAAGGACGCATTATCAAGATTGATCAACTCAAATATTATGATCCTAATGCCCTCGCAGCTCCTCAAAATGTGCTACCATTGATTGAACAAACCATTCAAAACGCACCAACATCATTTGTGTCGTCAATTGGTCCTGGAATCTACACCGAGTCACCTATGACTTCCACATTTCCATCGATCTCACCACCTTTACCGATAACAAAAACATCGGATTTGTGCACCCTGTCGCACACCACATAGCAGCCTTCGCCATTACCACAAACACCCACAGAGCCTACTCATATTGGCACAACGCCAATTCATACTATCCCGTTCTTGTTCCCATTTTCCGAAGTTGTCAGTTCGCCAGTAGTGGCTACACTCAAACTTCCTGGCTTAACATTAGGGCTACCTGTATGGTACTTACCTGCTATGAGCCCCTCGATGACTCCAACTGTTATTTTATAACCGGTACAACCTATCCCTACTACCAACCACCCACCCCCTACAGTCACTCATCTGCAAAACAGACCACCCCCAATAGTGACTACGGCATCAACATCCAGAAACGCCCCACCTCCGTTACGGAACACGGGGGGCAGAGGCCCACCAACTTATAACACTGGACTCATAACTCGCACCCTCCAGCAACCCCCAAGGTAGCTAAAAACCCCCCAACTATTGGCATTCCCCCTAAGTGCTCGTTGTGTGACGATGTAGGCCATGCCACTCATCAATGTCCACAATTACTTGCACTCCAAGAACACATGAATATGTTGGATGACGACACCGGAATTCCAATGGTAAGACTTGAGCCACCTCCTCACCCTCGCAACAAAACGCTCTGCACTAACCACCCTTGTGCAATATGCGGCATTTATGGCCATTATTCACACCACTGCCCTAATCTCCCAGATTATAGAGTAGCCTTGTACGAGATGAACAATGCTGACTTAGAGATATCTCCTCCCCTCATCGAGGAGATCTACCCTCTGAAATCATCTTCTTCAGAAGAAATCAATACCATCTATATGATTTCAACCACATACAAACCAGAACCCGTTGATTTATGGTCTGATTACTTTCATACTGATGAGAAAATTCTAGAAACACTCACTTTACCGGACTACCCTTGGTACGATATGCATCATCGCTCATACTTCCTCCCTGAGGCGTCTACATCAGTCGAATCGAAAGATTTCCTACCAACTAATGTTGATTGGTTCAAAGACCCCATCCCAGCACCAGATGCCTTCGAAGAAGGGAACATGTCAAACATTTCCTCTATTATACAAATCGACATTTCCACCACACCTGGAAAACCTGAGCTCATCTCGCTAGGCGCATCATGCACTCAAGTGGAAACTCAGGCATATAAGAAACTCTTCCAAGAGTTTCGTGATGTCTTCGCCTGGTCTTACACTGAGATGCCTGGCCTCGATCCCAAAATTGTGGAACATCACATCGACACTTGGCCCAATGTTCCTCATGTCCAACACAAACAATGACCAATTCACCCGTCCAAGCTCCCAGCTGTTAAAGCTGAGATTGAAAAACTCCAAAAAGAAGGATTCATATATCCTATTGGCTACACCACCTGGGTTTCAAACCCTGTGCCAGTAAACAAAAAAGTGGGCACCATATGCGTTTGTACTGATTTCCGAGACCTCAACCTCACTTGTCCCAAAGACAACTTCCCCACACCTTTCATTAACCAACTAATCGATGAATGTGCGGGACATGAGGTCCTTTCTTTTATGGATGGTTTCTCTGGATATAACCAAATCAAAATCCGTAAAGAAGATCAATACAAGACAGCTTTCACTACCCCATGGGGCACCTTCACCTATCGCGTCATGCCTTTTGGTCTCAAGAATGCTGGAGCCACTTTCCAACGCGCCATGACTTATTGCTTCCACTATCTACACAGGATCATAAAATTTTATCTGGATGACCTCACTGCTCGATTCAAGAAGCGATCTGACCATTTAGATGACCTTTGACAAGTTTTCTTGCGTTGTCGAAAATACAACATCTGCTTGAACCCTCTCAAGTGTGTCTTTTGAGTTACATCAGGTCGCCTGCTGGGGTTCGTTATCTCAGAAAAAGGCATCACTGTAGACCCCTTAAAAGTCCAAGACATTGTAGAATTACCATCACCCCGTACATTAAGACAACTTCAAAGCCTTCAAGGGAGGTCCAACTTCCTCCGCTGCTTTGTCCTTGACTATGCCATAACAGTCCACGGTTTCCTACAACTACTATGTTTGCATACCCGTTTCATATGGGACCAACAAATAGAGACAAATTTCACCGACTTAAAGAAAGCACTCACAAATGCCCCGTTGATCTCTCCTCCAGATTTCACAAAAGATTTCACCCTCTATGTTTCAGCATCCGAACATGCTGTATCTGGAGTTCTTGTACAAGAAGATACTGCTCTCCAAGAGCATGTCATCTACTATGTGAACCAGACCTTGTTCGGCCCACCCCTCCGCTACCCACATGAAGAAAAGATGGCCCTCGCCATCCTCTTTTCAGTACAAAAGCTGCGACATTACATTCTCCTTAGCCACACCACAGTTGTAGCCAAATCCAATCCTATGGTTTACCTCTTGACGCGTTGCCTCCTTCAAGGCCGCATAGCTAAATGGGTGATTATCCTGCAAGAATATGACCTAACTTTCAAAACCCCAAAGCGCACCAAGGCCCTAGCACTCGCTCAACTTATCACAGATCTCCCATCCTCTTCGTCATCACCCGCTATCCAAACGGATCTCATTGACGATCACATTTTCATCATTTCTTCTGACGACCCATGGTACGATGACATCTTAATCTACCTCCGCACACAAAAATTTTGACCCCACATTGATCGTGACGGACGCCGTCGTATACGACACCACGCCCCTCGAGACCTCCTATTAGGCGATGTACTTTATCGACGCAGTGTCGATACCATCTTATGACGCTACCTATCTCATAACGAGGCAGAACAAGTCCTTAATGAATGCCATAGCGGTGCCTGCAGAGGCCACTTCTTCGGCATGGCCACCACCCAAAAGATCATCCGTGCAGGTTACTTTTGGCCTTCATTATTTACCGATTGCATCACCGCAGTCAAAAATTGTCAAAACTGCCAACTTTTTGCCCCCAAGGCAAGAACCCCACCCGCCCCCCTTCATCCAGTCGTCACTGTTGGACCATTCTGCAAATGGGCCATCGACTTCCTCGATTGCAATCCCACGTCAGCCGACGGTCATAAACACATTATTGTGGCCGTAGATTATTTCACCAAGTGGGCGGAAGCCATGCCAACTTACAATTGCAAGGCCGACACCGTAGCACGTTTTTTCCTCAACCATGTTATCGCTCATTTTGGAGTGCCAAAGCAACTCGTCTCAGACCACGGCTCTCACTTCGAAGATGCCGTCTGGAGAGAATTATCAACCTTACTGAAATTTGAACACCATTTCTCCTCCGCCTACTACCCCCAAGGAAACGGCCAAGTCAAAGCGATTAACAAAATTTTGAAGACCATCCTCCAGCGCACTGTGGACAAACACAAATCAAATTGGCACCACATGCTCTTCCCGGCACTATGGGCATACCGCACGTCAACCAAAACCGCCACCGATTTTACCCCTTTCCATTTAGTTCACGGTGTCGAATCCGTCCTCCCCATCGAGTGCCAGATTCTAGCCCTACATATGGTCGTTGAACTCCTACCGGACACTTCCCCAATTGAGAAATGCTTACTACTCCTGGAGCAGGCCGATGAAGATCGACGCACAACCCTTCAAACCATGGAAGCAGCCAAGAACCGATCCAAACTGAGTTATGACAAACATGTCCACCCAAGAAATTTTACTGAAGGGGACCTTGTCCTCACCTATGATCAAGCTCATGAAAAAACCGGAAAATGAAAGTTTGTGTCCATGTGGCAAGGCCCATACATTATACACACTTCCCTCGAACAGGATGCATACATTCTGACCGATTCAGAAGGAAACCCCCTACGCAACCCACGCAATGGGTTGTACCTCGAGCAATTTTACCCATAGAGAATCTGATGGACACCACTGTCCATTATTGTACAGTCTTATTTTGTTTTTCACAAAAAATTCAAACAACCTAAATATTTGTTTTCTCTGCATTTCCATAGATGGATCCTGTTCCACTCTGCTACATCGGTTTCGCTGATGGTGCAAGCCGTTGGTCCCCCATTCTGGCCTCCGCAGCTTCGGTAATATATTCCCCTTCACATGAGTTGATCCACATTGACAGGGTGTGTGTAGGTGCTACCACTAACAACCAAGCTGAATACGATGCCGCGACCAGTCTCTTGGCCGCAATTCTCCAAATGAGCATACGTCACCTTAACGTTTTCTTGGACTCACAACTCCTTGTTTCCCAGCTCAACAATGATTACCAGGTACGCGATCCCTGTCTTTTCAGAAAATTCTTGCGCACTAAACAAATGGTTCGACAGTTTGAATCCATTTCATTCACACATGTCCCAAGGAATCTCAACAGTGTAGCAGACCATATGGCCAACAACATTCTTGACTGGCACACCAATCAAACCATATAGTAAACACAAATGTACCTCCATGAGCTTAAACAAAAATGCATCCATGTGCATAACATGTGCCTCCACGGGCATATACAAAAATCAAAATGTTGCATCCATGTGCATAACATGTGCCTCCACAGGCATACAGAAAATCAAACATGCCTCCACAGGCAAGCAAAAAGACAATAAATGCATCCATGTGCATATACGACTATATACCAAATCATATATATATATATACATCATAATATAGTCAAACATGTCATAGGTGCCCTCAGCACCCAATATACAAAAATATATCAGCCGTACAAAAGGTACTTCCCCATATGCTCATCAGCATTTGGGGGCAGATACAAGATCATCTAATCATCACGGTCTCCAGGCTCCTCTGGTGCCTCCTCCGCTGGCCCCGCCGGATCATGCCGAGCCCGAACTCTCCTCTTCGCCGGCCCCGCTAGATCATCTCGCAAACAAATCCTCCCCTCCACTAGCCCTGCCGGATCATGCCGAGCCCCATCGCTCCACTCATCCGCTAACAATGCTGCTCTGAGCAAGATCGAGCGCCACTCACGAGGTGCATCGAAACAACGCTCGACGATGTCCCGATCCAGATCCCTCCACCCATCCTCTGGAAATCCTACCAGGATCATGTCTAGTGTCTCTTGGACACACTCCATGGAATCATCTCGAGGCCCATCTCCTCAACCATGAGCCCCAACTCCTCGAGCATGAGGAGGCGGTACCGCTATAGGAGGTGGAATAACCACCTTCGCCCGTCCCCTATGAACCACATGGTCGACCGGTGGTATAGATCCAACATATGCACAATCACGCAAGTGAACCATCATATAAATATCTAACTATAATCATAACAAACACATCTAAAGCACATGATATAGTAGAGAAAAAAACAAAAAAACATACCATCTAAACCCCAGGCCTGTCCCTGGGCTCGAGGCATCTCCGGATCTCTTCGATAATCCATACTGACATATGGATAGTCATCAATCAGCAGAGGGATTTGCTCCCAATGCTCATACATATCCTGTGAAAAGAACCTGCGGATACCACCACCACCACGGGGCATCATCTGCCCCCACTGCACCATGATCGGCTTACTCACCAACCCGTCTCGAACCGGCACCCGTGGCCGCAAAGTTGGTACCCGCTCAAAGAAGAAAGAACACAAAAAGGAGGCATAGCAAAACTCTCCCCCCTCCCGACTAACCTTGTCTGAATCTCTCCGGACACCAGCCAAAAACATCTGACCCCACGCATAGTAGGTCCCCCTTAGCATAGAATCCACCATCATCGTTTGTCCCCCCGACAAGCGATGTGGCGCCGTGGCACCCAACACCCGCAGAACACAAGCCCCAACAGCCCGCATGTCCCACTCCCGCAAAGATCTCAGGCTCAAAGCGTTGTTCTGTACAATCACCCCAGCAACACAGAAGGTCTCCAGGAGATCCTCGATGTCCACACCTGCCGGGATCCTCGGCAGAAGATCCCCCACCTCCCCTAAGCGAGGTAACCCAGTAAGAAAATATACATCAGTAAGGGTGATCTCTAACCTCTCACCCCCAACAATAAACACACCCTCTGCAGGGACCCACAGACTCACCAATTTGTTCAGTAGCGGTCCTACTGAACACATCGGTGGAATTTGAGCACACTTCAAGAACCCACTCACAGCCAGAGCCTGCCGGACCCCCTGATCGGTCCGAAACCGAATCATAAAATCCTCCTCCATCTCTCGCTCTCGCCATGACACCAATGGTCTCCTCAACATCCTTCCAAAAAACAAAGAAATTTTTTAGAACCGGAGAAAAGTTTTCAAAAAATTCCATCACGGCTTTTCCATCAAAAGTCGCGATGATCATCGCGGCTTTCATCCAAGAACCCGCGATGAACATTGTGGGTATTGACCACACAGTCGCGATGAACATCGTGACTATCAACCCCATAGTCGCGATGAACTTCGCGACTTTCAGCCCGACATCCGCGATGAACATCGCAACTCTCAGCCCTGAACCCACGATGTTCATTGCGGAAAAAGACGCGAAACCCACGATATTCCATATTGGAAGGCCAACATGGAATTTCACGGCCTTCAGGGGCCTGCCGCTAACCAAAAAAGACATAATTAAAAAGGCTAAGGCGAATAGGGTTACCTGAAACTCGCAGAATCGAAAACCAATGGTCAAACCTCCCGGAAATCAAGAAAGAGCTCTGATTGCTCTGCCAAACTCACACGTAAAAATGACACGTCATATGGGCCCCACACCTTATTTATAGAAATTTCACCATTTTTCAAACAACCATTACGGTATCATATGACGTCCGTTCCTCAAACCGTTGGTACTGTTGGAATCAACACAACAAGAACTTCATGATAGTCCTTTCCTTTTCCTGTTTTCACCAGTTCCATTTTTTGACCTTTTTTTCACGCCCTCATTGCCTCAGTTTGCATGCCACATCGGCCGTTCTCCATTTTTTACGAGTCTTATATCGCTGGATTTAGTTTTCCGCACTCGTGATGACGCTTGAGATCATTTCTCGCTCTCACCTCCATATTTTTCGGGCATTTTTCCCATGCCCCCTCGTTGCCTCGGTTTATGTGCCACATCAGTCGTTCTCTGTTTTTGACGAGTCTTACATCGTCGAATTCAGTTTTCCGTGCTCGTGATGACGCTTGAGATCATTTCTCGTTCTCATGCCCATATTTTTTGGGCATTTTTCCCATGCCCCCTCGTTACCTCGGTTTGTGTGCCACATCGGTGGTTCTCCATTTTTTGACGAGTCTTATATCACCGGATTCAGTTTTCTGCGCTCGTGATGATGCTTGAGATCATTTCTCGCCCTCACACCCAGATTTTTTGGGCATTTTTCCATTCCCCTTCGTTGCCTCGGTTTGTGTGCCACATCAACCGTTCTCCATTTTTAACAAGTCTTATATCGCCGGATTCAGTTTTTCGCGCTCGTGATGACGCTTGAGACCATTTCTCGCTCTCATGCCCATATTTTTTGGGCATTTTTGCCATGCCCCCTCATCACGTTGGTTTGCGTACCACATCGGCCATCGTCCATTCTTTTCAAGTTTGATATCGTCGGATTCAGTTTTCCGTGCTCGTGATGATGCTTGAGATCATTTCTCGCTCTCACCCCATAATTTTTGGGCATTTTTTTTAAAATGCCACTCATCACCTCGGTTTGCGTGCCACATTGGCCATTACCCCTTTTTGACAATCTTTATGTCATCGGATTCAGTATTCCGCACTAATGACGATGCTTGAGACCTTTTCTCGCTCTCATCAATCCCTTTTTGTTCGGTATAATTTTATCCCTTTTTCGGGCCGAACAATTCCTTTTACGAAAAAGGCACTTAGGGAGTTTTTGTTAAGCTCTTTTCTGACTCCTAAAACAATGAAAAGATCGCCACGCAACCTTTCTTCCTTTCATGCTCGCTAAACGTATCTGAAAGGGCGTTTACCTGGTATAAGTTTACCCCTTTTCCGGACCTTGTAGACTAATTACGAAAAAGGAATACTCTAGTCACATCGGCTAGAAGAGTTCTCCATTTGCATCATTTTATGCTTTTTCGGGCCTTGGAGACTAACTTACGAAAAAGAACACCAATAGAATCCACTTACCGCTTTCAGACTCTCTAAAAATGAAAGCGACCACGAGCAATCACCATCCTGGGCACGTAAAAACCGACAGGACGGTACTCACAACCACTACAGAGTCTTCTTATCATTTTCAGACTCCTTAAAAATGAAAGCACCCATGAGCACGAATAGTCCTGGGCTCACAAAATCCACAGGACAGTACCATTTCAGAGCACACTTTTATCCCTTCTTGGAGCTCATTAAAACTACGAAGAAGGACCCAATGGTGCTCCTCGGCACCACAACAGATCCCGACCACTCATATGGCAGCTTCCCCATTTTTGGTCGCCTTTGTTCAGAGTATTCTGCAGTATGTCACCCTGAGAATCCCTCGACAGCACCCATCATCTCGTCCCCCACCCCCCCATAGTTAATACATACCCTTCAGTCCCCAAAAGCTATGATCCCCGCACCTACAAGTCAGTTCCCTACATTGCCAGGTCAACCATGTCATCATGCTCTGAACAAATGAAGTTTGAGTCTACCCACTCTATGACCCCAGTTACTTCCCATCCCCACAAGTATGTCAGTCCTACCATCAGCACTACCACACTTCAGTTCTACACCTCATGCTCCTATCAAGGAAACATCATTGCCTTGTTAGTTACTGGTCTCCCTCTGTCGACGACACCCAAATTTATTCCAGAGGATAGACCTAGAGGTGCCTGTGTCTTGGACTCATCACCATTTATGATGAGTGCCTACGAATCATTTCGATAAGAGTCCTCAGTGCCTCTCCAAATGGTTGTTTCTCACATGCTCGACTTCAACACTTTGATCGCATCGTTGAGACTCGCACGGGATATTGGTCCGTTCAGTTATTTGTTGAAGACCCCGGATACCACCTGACTCTTCCACATTTGAGAGTCTACCTATGGAAACAACCAGTTACATTTTTTCTATAGATATCTGGGTTGCGCATGATGACAGTATTCCGATGTACCCCAGTTTTATACTCCCTCAAGTATACAGTTACATGTACTTCTCAGAGATGACTCACTGTCATTGAGTCCCTACAGATGTTGGACACCTTCAGTTTCAGCAGTTCATCAACCCTTCTGAGACCTTATTCAGAATGGTTGTCGCTTTATTCCAGTGTATCAGTTATTGATATCAGTCATGTTATGATCATGAGTACATCCCAAAATAGTGTCCCCTTTGGACCATTATGATGTACCAGTAGATTTTTTATGTCTTATTTAGGTCCCCTTTCTTGGGACTAATTGTTATGTATATGTCTTGATACGAGCATGGGTATGCCCGCCTCGTCCATTATCAGATATTATTCCTCATTCCTATTGAGGCCATGTAATATTTTTTGTTTTTGCAGCTTCCAAGGGCCATTGATCCAGTCTCCAACCGGTCTCTTCTCTTCCCCAAACCCCAGGAAAAAGACAAAAGAACTATGATGTCTATTGGCCATACAATGAGCTCCTGCCCTCACACATCGGGGGCAATCTGTTAACACCCAAAAAGTGCTCACTAGCTCATTTCCTTATTCACATGACCCATTTGTCCACTTTTCCACCATTTGAGTCTCTAAAGCCATCAAAAGGTCACCAAAAGACCATGATACACCCCTTTTTCCCCTCAAAATGAATATTTTTCCTCAAAAAACATAAAAAAACCCTCAAAAAGGGTCCAGAATTCCCAAAAATATTAAAAAGGGAATAAAAATATTAAAAATATTCAAAAAAGGAAAAAGGAGGGAAAAGGTACCTAAACCATGTTGGTCAATACCATTGGTTTCCTCAAAACCATAATGGTATTCCCCACCACCAAAAACTATAAAAAGGTGGTAGGCTCTCCTCACTATCCATCCATCCATCATCCTATCCTCATGCTGTCAAAATCTCTCATGCGTTCTTGACCATTGTAGCAATCTTGGAGAAGAGACCATTGGAGCCTGGAGCATCTCACCCTTGGAGCTGCTCAACACCACAACATCCTCACCATTTGAGGTATTATAATACAAAAGTCATTTTTTATTTTGTTTCTTGTTCTTGTTCTTAAATCTTTTCAAGTTTATTGTTATATGCACATGTTAGGTTCAGATTTATAATTGTTTTTGCTTTCAATATTGAAATTGCTATCACATTGTTGATAGGTGCCCATTGCACAAAGCTTGGTTGCAAAACCAAGCAAACAACAGTACCAGCAACAACCGTACCTGCAGTATCAGCAACTGCGGTACCAGCAAGCGCAATATGGACCACCGCAAGGAGGTTTCGGTGGAGGATTCTGGGGAGGACGTGGTCGAGGACCTCCTACATGTTATAAGTGTGGGAAGCAAGGCCACTTTGCGAGGGACTGCCCCAATCCGACCCCACAGTGTACCTACTGCAGTGGAATAAACCATGCGGTGGAGGACTTCCCTCAGCTCATCGCCAAATGGCAAACAAAAATTTTTGCAAACCCACCAAATCCAAACCAAAACCAACCAGCATTGTAGAAGATATCAACAGAAGTAAGGAAACAGTCTGCGAAGGTAGGAATAGTAACGTGGGGAGGAGCAGTAATAGGAGCTGATAGACTACAGCCCACTGTCCAACCAGCAGGACAGAAGAATGTTACATTCGATGCACAAGTAGAAAAGGACACGTTCGTAAAAGCACAACAAGAAGTGCTGCGACAGATGAGGAATAGACCACTCCCAGAAGAAGTCTACGATATGCCACTAATGTTCGACCGGACAAAATCCCGAAGGAAGGTTACCACACTAAGGGACTTCTTGGAGAGTTTCTTAGCACTAGCAAAAGACGCGGAAGCACTGGAAGAAATCTCCAACTTACTGCATCGACAAGAGGAGGGATGCCAAGAACCCAGGGTCAATTGCATACATAAGAAAAGGATAGGCAGAGAGATGCGAATGTCGGCACAAATTGGGGCATTTGATGTCGACTCCATCATTTTGGATTTGGGGTCAGATGTGAACATTTTGACCAAACAAACGTGGGAAACGATGGGAAAACCTAAAATGACCTGGTCACCAGTACAGCTGCAATTGGCAAATCAAAGCAAAGTTACCCCTCTTGGCCGAGTATGTCAACTTCTCATCAAAATTGAAGGACTTCGAACATATGTGGATTTCGATGTTATTGAAATAGTCGACAACACATGTTTGTATCTAGTGCTACTAGGAATCGACTGGGCGTTGGAAAATCAGGAAATCATTAACTTAAAAAAATCGATTATGTTGTTTGAAGATCGAGAGATACGGGTTGTGGCACCTCTGGATCCTATGGAAGGACAACGATATGTAGAACCCACCAGAGATGAATATATAGAAGGATGGGATAACCTGTACAATATTTTGAAATACTATATCAACCCAACTGATGAAGGGGAGTTAGGATGGCGTAGCTCAAGTTCAGCATCCTCAGATTCGGATGAGGGCTTGGAGAATTGGAAAAACAGACTTCACGAAGTATCATTTCGCAGGTGTGCGAGAATCACGCAATCGGTACGTTGGGTAGCTACTAAGGAATGTGTGCTACCGACATATGAAGGATTACCGAATTTAAACAACTTCCTTACTGAATTTGAAGAAAAGATAGCAGAACCACAGAGACTCTTGGCCTTGGAGAAATCCTTGAAGGCTACTCCTGCACACTGGTGGGCGGCGCACAAGTCAAGGATATCAAATTGGCCATTATGTCGATGCCTCCTAGAGGTACGTTTCGGCGACAATGTGGAATGGAATGGACAGAAGTATGACGGTCGAAGTAACCCGAACGAACATGTGAAGGCTTGTCAGAATCAATGGGCCAGGAAACCAGAGCAAGAGTGGGTGCATGCCTTCATGCATACACTGGATGGGGTACCACAAAATTGGTATATCGCAACAGAACCATGAAAAGGTACACTTTCTTGGGATCAGTTAACGCTTGGCTTCAACCGAACATTTTCCTTCTCAGATGAAAATCCCTCCATCCATAATGAACCCCAAGCAATCCAGAAGATGGTTGGTGAGAACAAAATGATAGTACAGTTTCCAGAGCCAAGGAGGATTGAGACACCGATAACACACTGCCTCCATATTGCAAGGAATCCACATAAGGATAAAGAGCCAAGTGCCACGTCTGCAACGGAATTGGACGATAGTCGTAATAAGAAAACCCCAGAGTGACCACCTGCTAAATACGATCAATCACTAAAGATTACAAAGGTAAACATTGGGTCGGAAGAAAACCAAAAGATTGTGAACATTGGATATTATTGGGACGAATCAACTACGGCAAACATAAAAAACTTGCTACACGAGTTCCAGGATTTGTTCTTAACAGGATCTTCAACAACAACCGACATCCTGAAGGATGAGTTCGAAAAACATGGTTACGCCACTAGAAGAAATCGGCAACTACAGAATACATCGCACACTGCGAAGACTAGACCTGGTGAAGAGGTGTCGCCAGTGCGGCCCCACTCCACATCGCAGTAAAAAAAAATTAAAAAAATGATATGATGAAAGACTTCAATGAAGCATGAGTAAATATCGAGCCCAGTCAGACTCTCGTACGATGGAGAGGAAAATGAGTGCGAAACCTCTCTCAGTTACGTGCGAAGGTACAGCCAGATCATCCTAGGGACATCCCACACGTAAGACTCAATTCCGAAGCAGGCGACTGTGGAAAAGCATCATCAGCAGACAATGGAGGGAAATGATGAACGGATTGCAGAAGTACGGCGAGAATCAAAGTCATGATGACGCTACCACGACCCAATGACATGAAGCGCAAGCATTAAAACCAGCACTAGAGGTTGGTCGACCAGCAAAAGTATCAATGAGTAGGAAGAGCAATTTTAGGAGGATTCATGCAGCAGAGTGATCCAATAGTCAACTGAGTAAGGAGTTCCAAGGAGGTTGTGGAAATGGTTCATTTCATTTCGTGCGACAGCACATCAGGTGCATTGAGAGCTAGGACAACGAGTGTCCATGAACGACTAGCAAGGGGGGCAGCGCTGAGACTCGCAACAAATACTGTTGAGGTATAATCTAGGATGTCTAGGTGTATGGTGGGAGTATGAATATTCGTGGTCCTGGGTACCACCAGCATGCCAGAAGGAGAGACCCAACAACCTCGCTAGTAGATTGTCCAGGGTGAGCAATAGCTGCACTGGAATAGCCGGCCAGTTCCCCATCCTGGTGAAGAGGATGAACTCTCCCTTGGTTAGGACCGAGCACAAGACAAGGAGGCAGCTGCTCAAGAGGTAGATCATCAAGGTTTCAAGAGCCTAGAGGGAGAGGCTGAGAACTACACAAAAGAAATCTGAGAATTAACGTATCAGAATGCAAAATACAGTGTGCTCCAGATGCCAAGAACAGGTTCAAAAGGATGACCCAGCAAACCAGAGGTACCCAGTTATGGTGGCTTGAGGATGAGCCACAAGTTTTTGTTGGGGGCCTGTTGACACAGGATAGTTTCACAGGAAGTGCGAAAGCCAACAGGTCAGAAAGGATAATTCCGCAAAAGAAGGAAGAAGCGTGATGGCCAAGGAATCGCAAGAATATTTTTGAATAATTAATGATTAAATCGGTCATGTGGACCAAAGTTGTAATATATAGAAGCATATAAGTAGAATTCAATTGTAATCCTAAGGGCATCGAAGTTTCAGATGTTGATCCTGATTTTTGATGTATTTTCTATTCACAGTATGATGTATTGACAATTTCTATGACGGGTTTCCTACAGAACTTAATGAATGCATGGAGATGTTTGGTTACGATATAATGGTTGTCTTCTGTCTCTTGTGTTTATGAGTTGTTATGTTATGATTATGATGAAGTAGACTTAATGCTGTTGAATGAGATAAATCAGTAATATGTGTGTGTTGCTAAATTTGTGAATGAGTCGTGCGTAGTTGATTTTAGATGATCTCTGGTTGATGCGATAGTGAATTGTGTGTGTTTTCATATCCTCCTCATCACTGTAGAAACTTGGTTCCTGCAGCACCCTTATCCACCTCGGGTGAGACCTCACCTGCTTTGCAAGTGTTGCTGGGAAGAATAACTCCTTTTTGGGCCGGTGTATAAGGGATTGTGGTGTTGACGACAGAGTGAACCCCTTTCGAAGGGTGTTGAGTCAACAATCCTCAATTGTCAAATTGGATTGTGAAATGGAAGAGATATGTTTATGTTGATTATACTGCAATTACAGATTCAACGACAACATCAAGAAAGCTTAATTTAGTTGAAAGTGATATCTCTTTGACAAATTTTATGAATTTGTTAAGGGATCAAATATATAAATATATCAAGCACTCTCACTCAACACAATGGTAGGACTTACAGTTCAAGAAATCATGAGATGTATTTCCAAAAGGAACAATATTATCCATTGTCGATTTTGCTGAAAATTACACTTTCACTCCGCAAAAGGAGATATAGAGTGAGTATTATCATTCAGAGCAGGTATCTATACTTGTGCATATTACGTATAGACATGCAGAGCTTGATGTAGATGGTTTTGATAGCAATGAAAATAGTCGTGAAGTGATTAAGGAGTATCATTTCTGCATCAGTGATGATCGTACACATGATACATGTTTTTTCCAACATTGTTTTGGTATGCTTTTTAAAGAATATTCAAGAATAAGGGTCACTTTTAAAGAACATTGGGTGTGGTCAGATGGTTGTGCTGGTCAGTTTAAATCGGCACGATCATTCTTATGGTTGTCTCGCCTTCATAGAAACACAGATGTTCTCCACACATGGAGATTTTTTGAAACGGGACATGGAAAAGGAGAACATGATGGTTTTGGGGCCTGCGTGAAGCATGCACGTAGGAGATATCAAATGAATCACTCTGCTTCTCACCTTGCAAATTCAAACGATGTTGTTAATTGGTGCAAACAAAATTTGAGCCATAAATTCAATGAAAGGATGGGTAATGTGAGAAGGTTTTTCTGGAATATTGCAATGGGTGATGTTGACAGATCAATGCCACATAATTGTATTGCAATCCTGAAAAATAAGGGGCTTACACTCCATTAGGAGTAAGAAAATGGAAAATATACATGCAATCGAGAAACGAAAGTAATCTTTCTTCTGTCTTGCATGTATTGATGATGTAAAGTCTTTGGATGAGTGTCAAAACCAAACTAACAAATTTTTGAAACCATGGAGACACCAAAAATTGACACCATTGCCCCCATTTGGAAATATTAGTGATGTAGAGCGCGACAATGAAGAGGTTGTGATTGACAAAGATTATGATCGTGTTTCTGATTTGGTTAGAGAAGGTGATGTATTTGTTTTCATTGCACTGGAAGATAATCCATAAAATGTGCATTATTATTTTTTGAGATGGACTAGGTCGAAAAGCACATTGATGCAAGAATTTAAAGACCCATCAAATTATACGTATGCAGTGGATTCAATGGTTTTAATGGGACATTTCTTTGTAGAAGTAAGGAAATGTAAAGACCATATTCTTTTTCAATACTACAAGTCAGATGTTATATGTGCTCAATACAGTCATTTGGTCATAGCAGCCCGGTTGCAGTTGAAGGCAGTGAAGAGTGGGAAAAATTACAAGCATTGACAATGGAAATTGTCCATAGAAGATCATAATTCCATTCTTGAAAATATGCCACTGGAAAATTTCATATGAATCAAGAACACATCAAGGTTGATGAATTTTTTCTTTGATTCTAGGGTGGGTGGGTGGGTGGGGGGGGGAAAATGAGCTTCCACCCTCATGTGGTTGGCCTCGTCAGTAGAGAATATTTATAATTCTCGAAACTAAGAGAAGCTCTTTTTAACAATATATCCAATGATAACTCAAGTCTCATATTGAACTTGTAACTTCACCATTATATGACAATGATCACATTAATGACTCCTTCGAAATAAGATTCATTCATGTTAGGCTCCAAGTGGTCTCCATAAGTTTCAACATCCCAAATCACCACAATATGAACAACCCTTTAAATGAGCCCTACAAGCCAATAAATCCAATGTTCCACCCATAAAGTACCAAAATAAATGAGAATTTATATAGTGATCCAACTTGGATGATTAGATCCTTATTGACAATTTTTAGATGTCTTCACTAGTAATTCCTTGATTTGCACATTAGAGACGCATTCACTCTCATTAAGAAAAATTTACATATGATCCCTCTTTTGATAGCTACATAGATTACCTCCTTTCATGAGGTTGGATGTATTAGTGGGATAAAGTGCTTGCGAATAACATTAAGATAGACAACACTAGAATCATTCAACCTTTTTTCCTTAACCTACACCATTTGGGCACTATATTGTGCCATGTTGAGGATTCATAGGAGGATCAAATCCACATTGAAAGCATCATCATTGTAGGATATCAACCTGGATAAGTTTATTCCCTACTACTAGAGGTTCATCAACCTTGGATGTTAGGAGTGTTCTCACTTCTTCTTTAGTTTCTACCTTGGTCACCAACTTATAAGAAATTTGATGTTGTTAATGGTTAATCCTAATGACCCTATCATTCCATGGCATGTATTAGACGAAATTATTTGATAGAAACTTGGTATTCACATTTGCACTACAAATTCAAATAAAAAGCTAGGGCCAACTCTCCCATCTTTACGACAAGTTGTAACTTATGCACATCCTCACCCCACCACCTACCTTTATGGGAGTAAAATGTGTTTACACACAAACACACCCTCATGCCCTACACCCATCCTCCAAAAACTAAAAATATACATTTATATACACAACTTAATACACCCCTAATTATTGTATTTTCTAATATTTTTAATATATTATGATCTTTCGTAGATATCTATATCTCTTTCACTTTCCATTTTAATTTCAATTACAAAACATATTGAATATATGTGTTGTACCACTACAATTCATCCGTAAACACATGTATTTGTGATGTACACTTTTTTTGACGAAGTGTTTCCTTTCTTTATTCTTGCAGCAATACATTTCATTTTTTAAGTATTTTGTTTCTCCATTATAAATTTTAGCTTCAAAATATTTCAAATATATTATGTACAATTGTGTTAGGGATATGTACTAGGAGATTGCAAAGGAGGATATGTTCCTTTTTGGGTATCAAAAATATAAGAGGACTCTTGCAATTCAAGATCAAATGGAGAGGAAGAGTTTCTTTGAGGAGTAGTTGAAAATGGGAAAACTTGTCTTTCATGTGTGTTTCTCCAAGTGACCAACTTTTCAAGATCTTGTAGGATCTTAAATTCACCAATGTAGGATTTTCTCAGGTATTCCTTATTCCATTTCCCATATTTGATTAAGTGGAATTTCCATGTGAACTTTACACAACCGGGTGTCTGGTTTTTGTTCATTCTCAAGAATTAGATCTAATTATTTGTCATTCTTAGGGGAAAATAAATTTTAATTTTCCATCCCTAACAATGGTGCTAGAAAATATGTTGTCGCATGAGATGTTCCAGGCTACATTGGAACTATGCCATGGCATCAATAAATTTGTGTTTTTATGTGTTTGTAGATTTTCCGTGTAAGAAACATAGACCTATGCTTTTTTCCTTCTTTTATTTTCCAAATTACCAAATATAGAACATCAAGAATAAGAAAATATGGTGGGATAAATAGAATTATTCCTTAGATATCAGAAATATAGCTTTGATTAATGAGTGAAATGGTATAATGAACATAATAGATATATAAGGTATTGTTGTGTTTGAACCTTATTGTGTTTGAATTATTCTTTTTTATGTGTTTGAACCTCATTGTCCTTTTCCTTCAGCAAGCTCTGTACAGGGGTAGGACTAGTGAGGTCCACTCCAATGTATACCATTTTATTTTCTAGATTAATTATTTTTAGTTGCTTATTCCTTGTTGGAAACTTTATTCTATTTCAGCTAGATCCCTACCTTAATCACTATTCACTATAATTAATTGGCATTCATTTTTCATCTCAAGATATTTATGAAAATTGCTTCCCTGCATGTCTACCTATGCCAATCCATTTTATATGTTGTATTGAGGGAATCCAAGTCCATAGTGAAATAAGTAATATTATAGTGTGCATTTTTCTTGGCTACTCCAACTATAATTGGCTCCAACACAACCATCTTAAAAGTGCCTTGCTTCAAATCAACATTCAACCACAACCTTGATTGTCATCATGTTGAGGTTTGTGCCTTAGGAAATAGATCCCTCTCAAATGGATAAGTTGATTTTTTTATCTATGAATAATGTGAAAATAGCCCAACTTTTATATTTGGTCAAGGTTGGGATGATAAGGAATCTTGTTTTCAAGAAGAAGAACCCTGTAGGACATAGGGCTATGGGAAATATCTCAATGGAGAGAACTGGTTTGCTTAATGAAGCATCACGCCCTTAATGCAGAACTGTGAATCCCTACTACTCAACCTTGGCCTTCATATTGCTCGGCTAGTCCTAACGTGATTCATCCATATCCACATCTAATTGAACATTCACACAATCACACATTTCTTAGGAAATATGAAATTATAAACAAGGAAAGAAGTAATAAAATTAGTTAATATAAGAAAATTAGTTGATATAAATTCCTTATAATCCTGTTATAATCCTATTATAATTTGTTTTTATAAATTCCAAATAACGAATTTATTATTATTTAGGAAATTCCCACCCATACCTCGTCAAACTTTGGAAGAGGGCTACAAGATCTCAAAATTGTTCATTTCCTGGCATTTGGGTAGCGTGATCTGAAACTGGAATGACTTAAGCCTTTGTCATTTTGATCAAAACTAAAAAATTCACTCAAGAAGATCCTTGTTTCCAAGGAAGATTGTCTTTCGACCTACATTAGCTGAAACAAGGATATAGATATATTTTCTAAAATTCCCACTCTCAAGGTCTTATGAAACATTGATGAAATAAATAAACATCTCTATGCATCTGTGCATACATTATGCGCATACATTATGCGCATGCATATATGAGACATCTGGAAAAAAAATTGAAAGAATTTCCCAAAATCTTATTGTTAAAAACAGGACCTGATAACTTTGAATGCAACAATTCTGAAACAACTAAACTATTTAATATGTCAGCATTTTCAAACTTTTCCCAATGCAACAATTCCAAAACAACTAAACTGTTTAATATGTCATCATTTTCAGACTTTTCCATTTACCATAAATAAGACTTACAAAACTTTTAGCTATGAAGAGGCACTCAATGTAAAAAACAGGACCTGATAACTTTGAATGCAACAATTCTGAAACAACTAAACTGTTTAATATGTCAGCATTTTCAGACTTTTCCCAATGCAACAATTCCGAAACAACTAAACTGTTTAATATGTCATCATTTTCAGACTTTTCCATTTACCATAAATAAGACTTACAAAAATTTTAGCTATGAAGAGGCACTCAATGTTACCTTTATCTCCTCTTATGCAACTGATGTCAAATGCAAACAGGTTTGTTACAAAATTCAACAAGTTTACAAAAAATCGTCCAACCAAAGTATCCTCACATTCATCATGAATTTGACATACATCTTATGGTCCATGGATGACATTTGAATGTCCCCAACTACCATGTAACAACTCCAATCCCACGCTTGTTGCATTACAAACAAGCATTGCAAATAAAAACTCCTCATATAGTCCAATTTAAGAATCGGAAAATTTGATTATTGTCTTCAGTACTTTGAACAAAATGGAAAGAGAACACATATGTGTTACACCTATCTTGTTGTAGATAATATCATGGAATGATGCTGCTACAAATATATCAGTACTGCCACCAAGGTCTTAGTAAAGCTCTGAAGATATGGTTGATTGGTTGAGATTGGGGTTTCATGTTGTTTCAAAAATAATGAGCTCGTGACCATTGCAAGAAGACATGTTCATAGACCCAATTCATCATGTTCAACTTTCTTGCACTCTAGCCCTTGTTCCATCTCTCTTCCTGTTAAGAAATTGAGATTCGCACATTGATTCAGGTGAGAAATTTAAGGTGTAGAAGATCAATGAAACAAACCATAATGTTGTTCAAAGAGACAGAACAATATTAGTTTTGTTTCTCGTAAAATGACAAAAACTTTATTCATTGTTAAGTCTCTTCACTCTTAAATAAAATTACAATAGGAAACTATAAAAAATTCAAATCCATATCTGCATATGCAATTGTAGCACCCAATGCCACTCTTCCTATAAAGCTCAATAACCGATGAGGCCATTGCATCCCCTGAAAGCTCAATAAGCGATGAGGCCATTGCATCCCCTGAAAGCTCAATAAGCGATGAGGCCATTGCATCATGATGGTTTCCTCTCCACCAAATCAATCGAGTTTATTAATGTACCTCGATGCTACTAAGACTATTTTCTACATTGCATGACACTGATTTGAGTTTTTTCTCCATCCATTAAACTTGATGCTCCATTGAATGACCCCAGCGCTCAAATGGATTCATGGAGATAAAACTCCATACCAACTAAAACTAAAGAAAATAACACCTAACATCTATCAAATTAATTAATAATTTGATAAATAATTAGATTTCAAAATCCAGCATTTTATATTATATCTATTTGATAAATAATTGGATTTCAAAAGCCAATCAATTTTCTACATCATATCTTTCAGTAAGAGATTTTTATTATTTATATGCTTAAATATTTCCCATAAATTAATTTTCTTACTCATATGAGCAAATTGTAAGGTGACCCCCAGCAATTACATGAGATACATGTGTTGCAAAAACAGTGAAACCAAATATGCTATGTCGATTTACAAAAGTTAATCATTATTTACATTTTTCAACCACTGGAAAGATGTCCTTACCTTGAGAAATAGTTTCTTGTTGCACCGAGTGAAACGAGGTGCTCTACATCCTAGTATGGGGGAGATGTTGTAACATGTGTCCATGTAACGTTACACACAAGTATGAGGGAGATGTTGTAACATTTGTCCAGTAACGTTACACAAGTAAAAAAACAAGTAAAAAGTAATAAATTATATTATGTCGGCCATTAATAAATTCATGTCGGCTCATAAAATAAAAAATTATGGAAAGTATTTAAAAAAAACCATGTTGGCTCATAAAATAAAATTTTATGAAAAGTAATTAAAAAATCGATGTTCATTTATAAAATAAAAACGTAAAACTTAATCTTGGAATTATCAATCAAAAAAATATCAAATTTCTTGAGTTTAAATTTAAAAAAATAAATACACCTCAAGAAATTGGATCCCTCGTGGTGCTTGATAGATAACGGTTTAAGATGGATCTATGCTGGTTATGACCAGTTGTAGCAACTGTGAGAATAGATTATGTAGCACCAATAGTGTTGGCCATGCATCAAAGAGGCTCTTTCTAAGATTCCATTCTCAGAGTTAGATCTCATACTCTTGAACCAATAATCATAGATCTCATACTTCTCTTGGTAAATTGACAGCACAGATCTAGGACAGTCTCCCCAGTTCTCACCAACTGCATCACTGCATATAGGAAAGAAAACAGACCAGATTAGTTCATGAATGACATTATATAGATAGTAGAAAAAGTAGCAGCACAAGATAACAAACACATTATCATTTTAATAATAAGATTGCAAACCTGCAAGTTGTCCACTTATAAGGAATTCCTTTAACATTGGCGTGAAGAGATTCCATTTTTTTTTTAACGTTCGATGTTTTTTGAGGGACAAATACAAGATCAAAATATTTCCATTCATGGAAATATGAGTATGTAATACTATACATAGGTTTGATTTTCGGGCAGTCCAAGATGGGAAGTCATTGTATTTTCTAGGTATTTTTGGGCATGTCCAATTGTCCATAAGGTATGTGTGATGTACCTGCAATAAGTAATTAATGCAAATACACGAGATATCAGAAATAACAGAACAGAATCGCTTTTATATTGATCACGGGCCACTTCGAGGGGGCAACCTCCTTTGAGCAAGCTCAATACAATTAACTTCACGGTGCCTTCAATGACCTCAACACACACTTATATACTAAGTCTATGCCCAATACCATGAGTCAAAACCATGGGACATATAATACTACGAGACGACTTACAAAGCATATGCGTCCAATACTATGGGTCAATACTATGGGCTAATATAAACTACGTATCAACAAATACTACGGGACGACTTACAAAGCATATGCGTCCAACAACAATATACTATCATAGTAAAGAGAAGGGTTTACATAGGTTCCTAACATCCCCTCTCCCTTAGAAAAAGCTTTGTCCTCAAAGCTTTGGTTGGAGAAATTGCTGCAGAAGCTGAAGGAGTGGTTTCCCGGTAGCATCCTCGGGTTGCATTTCAGGCCACTGACACCTTTGGAGTGTCAAGGAGGATTGCTTGGAAGGTTGTAGATGAAGAAGAACCCTATCAGCTGCGTGGAAAATGCGCTCAAAACGGTGCTGATCGGCTTGTTGATTCAGACGAATTCTAGCCATGAGAATATTGTCCTGCAGAATGAGAAGAATCTGATCACGGTTTCGAAGAACCGAGTCAATTTCCTGAACTGGGGAGCTGCTAAGGGTGTATGGAAGAAGAACTGGCGGTGTTTTTCCATAGACCGCTTCATATGGTGTCCTGTGAGATGTGGTATTGTACCACCAGAGCGCTGCTAGGAAATCCATAGAAATAGTTGGCCAAAGCTGTTTAGGGATGGGAAAGGGTTTGAGCAATCCCGAAAGGAGTGTCATTTCACCCTTGTTGACTTGGAAAGTATCATCGTCAGCAACCATCTGTTGAATTGTCATTTTCAGTCCCTGCGAAAAGAAGTTACATTGTTCTTGGTCATACATGTTGCAGAACCCAGAGTGCCCTGTTGATGAAGAAGCATGGAGTTCATAGAAGAGAGAGCCCTGTTGAACATATTGCACCCAATTTGGAACAAGCAGAGAAAGAGTTGTAAGCAAAACTGGGTCATCAATTGTGCAAGAAGGAGCATCTTCCACCATATTGTCCTTACCCTTCTTGTAAGTGATCACATAGGGATAACCCATGAGTTGGATAACCCATTTCAGGTGTGTTGGGGAGGAGACCCATTGTTCCAGAAAATTTTCCAGACTCGGGAGATCAGTCTTGATGCAGAAATAATTCCCTAATAGGTATGGTTGCCACTTCTGTACTGCATGCAACATAGCCATAATTTCCTGCTTAGAGGTAGATGTGGCTAAATTCTTACCGGAAAGGTCTTGTGAAGGTATCAAGCGCATTGGTTCGGCAAAGATACCTGCATATCTATCCAAGGAAGGAGTGGAGACTATTGATGGGTGCATCTGAATGGAATTGAGCTGAGCGATGACACCATGTGAATTCTTCTTAAGGATTTTTTCTAGGCGATGTGAACTGATGATGCAGAGAGACCCTGGTTGTAAGCCCATAAATTTGTGTTGTGCCCCATGGACTTTAAACTGCATCCAAAGTTCAGCAAAATCCCATAAGATGGGGCCAAGTGTGCGTAACCATTGAACGCTCAAAACCACATCACATCCGCCTAAGGGTAAGGAAAACATGTCAGAGCGTAGGTTATAATCTTCCATATAGATACGCACATTGTGACACTTCCCCTTGCAAGGTAAGGTGCTCCCATTGGCAACCATGACTTCAAAGTTGGAGCAAGGATGGACAAAACAATTAGCTTGTTTGGCAATCCGAGGGTCAATGAAGTTATGAGTGCTACCAAAATCAATGATTATGGTAAGAGGGAGCTTCTTGAAGTATCCCCTGACCCGCATTGTTTGTGGGGTGGTGATGCTTGTTACAGCATGGAGAGAGATCTCAGGTGGGTCGTCCTGAAATGGGGTGTCAACAGGCGGTTGTTGAATGTCGATCTGATCATCCACTGTATCCGTAGCTTCTTCACCAAGTTCTAAGGCAGGCGGAGAATCCACATCCAAGAGATAGAGCTTTTGTTGAACACATCTATGTCCTCGAGTGAATTTCTCATCACAATTATAGCAAATCCCTTTTTCTCGGCGTGCCTGCATTTCTATCTCAGACAAATGCTTGATAGGAGTTGGTTGAGGAGAAGGTGTGATGGGAGGTCATTGGGAACCCATATTTCTGAAGGGAACAAGGGGGGGTTTGGAGCGTTGTTGAGCTGCAATCTTGTCCTCGGCCAGCTTAGCCAACCCTAGGACTTCCATCATTGTGTTGGGACAAAAAATTTTGACCTCTGAGCGAATTTCATCCTTGAGACCACTTATAAAACAACTCCTGTAAAATTCATCAGACAATCCTTTTGTGTGGTTGGCCAATTTCTCAAATTATGTCTGATACTCTCTCACTGTGCCAATTTGGTGAAGTTTAGTGAGTACTCCTGTGAAATCATCAAAATCACTAGGGCCAAATCGTGGCAAAATGAGTTGGCAAAAATCTGTCCAGTTTGGCTCGGGATGAGCTTTGATGTACCAACGATACCATTGAAGGGCTTCCTGTTCCAAATGAAAGGATGCAAGTGGAACTTTCTGGACATCAAAAGTATTATGAAAACTGAAATATTGTTCTGCTCGGTATATCCATCCAGTCGGATCAGTACCATTGAAGCGAGGAAAATCAAGCTTCGGCCCACGAAAATTGTTAGAAGAAGAGAACCCAGTGGCTGCAAAAGATTCGGGCTGTCGGTTATTGTTCATGGCTGAATGCTGAAGATGGAGGCTGAGAAATTTTTCATCCAGATCTTGGATTTTGGTTTGGATGGCTGCAAGTGCTTCCTCCATGGTGTTTGCTCCTGCACGGGTGACAACCATAACCAGGTGTTCTTTTTTTTTTTTTTGTGGAATGGGTAGAAAAACACAAACAAAAGCTGATTTAGTAAAGGGAAATTTGGATTGGGAAAACAATCTGATGGGTAATTGGGGCTTGACTAGATTTTGGACACTGTCGAAAGGACAAGAAAGCAAAAAGGGGTATTTCAGAAGCGGGGTGATAGAATGAGAAAATTTGGCAGAGAGGGACAAAGAAGCAGAGTTCATAAAGGAACTCTGTGGTAAAATTTGAAGGCAATTGGGTGAAATCTGAGGAAGTTATGGCAAACCCTAAAAATAGACAGATGTGGGATTTCAGGCTTTGGGAAGGGGAATTGGGGATAGGGTCCTTAGGAATGAAATAGGCAGAATGGGATGACAGGGGTTCCCCGAAAATTTCAAGGGAAACAGAGTGAAAACAAGGGAGATATGGACAAAAAACTGAATTTTATACTTTTTCTTTTTTTTGAACAGACTGGAGTGGCTACGGCTCGGAAGGAATCTGGAACAATGCCGAACGGCTGGATCTGGAACGGCTTGCAAAATGGATCTGAAACGGCACAACAGTGATCGACAATAGTTCAGCTGAAAGTAGATATGGACCCCAGGTATGTGCGGCTTCCTAACAGTTCAAGGTTTTCACTCAGCCACCAATGTTGTCTGACGGCTTGCGTATTGGGGCAGTACCCCTCACTCCACGGCTTAGGTAAAACTGATAACCGCTTTGCCACAAACGACAGCTCTTGGTTTACCTCACGGGTGGGAACTAGTCAATCAGGTAGGGGTCGTTGCCCTTTTCACTGGCAGGTCCTCTCAATGGGTCAGCTACTTCGGGGTTCCTGTGGTACTCCTCACAATGAGTTTTAGGGCTTATGCCCAAGTACTTCCCACAGTTAAGCAGATAGGGATTATACCCAGATCCGAACCTGCAACAGAAAAAATTTGGGCAGAAATTCCACCCAATGTTCAAAAACCGGATCTATATTGCTCAGAATCGCTATTATAGCATGTTTCCGGAACTGGAACAACCACTCTGCTTCTACCCATGAAAGCGGAATAGAAATCTGGGCACTTGGTCAAAATATTTTCTCGCCGCAATTTCCGCGGCCGTCACCGAAATTCTGAAAAATTGCTGATTTTAAATCCGTGATATCTCCACTTTTAGAACTCCAAATGAGATGATTTTTTTTTTTGAAACTACGTATTTTTGAAAGAGGAATTCAGATATGCAATATGTTTCTTCTAATTTTGTGTAGAAAGTTTCAGAAATTGATCTGAAAGTCGCCGCCCAAAAAAAGAAAAAAAATTTCTCACTTGTGCCAAGGAAAGTGCTCTGATACCAGATGTGATGTACCTGCAATAATTAATTAATGCAAATACACGAGATATCAGAAATAATAGAACATAATCGCTTTTATATTGATCATGGGCCACTTCGAGGGGGCAACCTCCTTTGAGCAAGCTCAATACAATTAACTTCACGGTGCCTTCAATGACCTCAACACACACTTATATACTAAGTCTATGCCCAATACCATGAGTCAAAACCATGGGACATATAATACTATGGGACGACTTACAAAGCATATGCGTCCAATACTATGGGTCAATACTATGGGCTAATTGTTGGCCCGGTTTTGCAACCAGGCTTAGTGCTATGGGCACCTACTAACTAGTAGTAGCAGTTTCAATAGAAATAAAAACAATAAACTAAATAAACAATACTTTTCATGGATCTGAACAAGAAACATAAGAAATAATTTTTGTATTGAAAAGTGGGGGGCAAGCAAGTGCTTGCGATATTACCTCCAATGGTGAAGGTTGATGTTGAGCAACTCCCAAGATGAGTAGCTCCAAACTCCAATAGGTCTCTTTCTCCAAGGTTGCTTCAATGGCTAAAAGTGCTCAGGGGAGATTTCAGCAGCATAAGGATGAGATAATGGAAGGATCTGAAATGAGGAGCCCCTACCACCTTTTTATAGGTTTTGGTGGTGAGGAATACCATTTGTGGTTTTGTGGAAACCAATGGTATTGACCAACATGGTTTAGGTAATTTTCCCTCCTTTTTCCTTTTTTGAATAAAAATAATATTTTAATTCCCTTTTTAATATTTTTGGGAATTTGGACCCTTTTTGAGGGTTTTTTATGATTTTCTTGGAAAAATAATCTTTTTTAATGGAAAAAGGGGTGTACTAAGGTCTTTTGGTGACCTTTTGTTGGTTTCAGAGGCTCAGATGGTGGAGAAGTGGACAAATGGGTCATGTGAGTAAGGGAATGAGCTAGTGAGCACTTTTTAGGTGTTAACAGATTGCCCCCTGATGTGTGAGGGCAGGAGCTCATCGTATGGCCGATAGACATCATAGTTCTTTTGTCCTTTTTCTGGGTTTTAGGGGAGAGAAGAGACCGGTTGGAGACTGGAGCCACGGCCCTTGGAAGCTGCAAAAACAAAAAATATTACATTGCCTCAATATGAATGAGGTATAATCTCTGATAAAGGACGAGGCGGGCATTCCCATGCTCGTATCAAGACATATACAAAACAATTAGTCCCAAGAAGGGGGATCTAATACGTAAAGAAATATACTGGTACATCATAATGGTCCAGAGGGGACATGATTGTGGGATATACTCATGATCATGGCTGATCTCAATAACTGATACACTGGAATAACTGTTGAACTGCTGAAACTGAAGGTGTCCAACATCTGTATGGACTCAATGACTGTGAGCCATCTCTAGGCAGTATTGTAACTGTATACTCAAGGGAGTATGGAACCTGGGTAAATCTGAATACTGTCGCCATGCGCAGCCCGGATATATAAAAAAGTGTAGCTGGTGTGATCCATAGGAAGACTCTCAAATGTGGAGGAGTCAGGAGGTATCCGGGGTCTTCGACTAATAACTGAACGGACCAATACCCTGTGCGAGTCTCAACGATGCGATCAAGGTGTTGAAGTCGAGCATGTGAGAAACAACCATTTGGAGAGGCACTGAGGATTCCTCTCGAAATGATCCGTAGGCACCCATTATAAATGGTAATGAGTCCAAGACACAGGGACCTCTAGGTCTATCCTCTGGAATCAATGTGGTTGTCGTCGACAGAGGGAGACCAGCAACTAACAAGGCAATGATGTTTCCTTGACAGGAGCACGAGGTGTAGAACTGAAGTGGTGTAGTACTGCTGGTAGGACTGACATACTTGTGGGGATGGGAAATAACTGGGTCAAAAATGGGTAGACTCAAACTTCCTTTGTTCAGAGCATGATGACGTGGTTGACCTGGCAGCGTAGGGAACTGACTTGTAGGTGTGGGGATCATCTTTTAGGGACTGAAGGGTATGTACTGACTCTGGGGGGGTGAAGCTGATGGTAGCTGTCGAGGGAGTTTCCGAGTGACATACTGCAGAATACTCTGAACAAAGGTGACCAGAATGGGGAAGCTGCTATGTGAGTAGACATGATCTGTCGTGGCGCCAAGAGGCACCATTCTTCCTTCTTCGTAGTTTTAATGAGCTCCAAGAAGGGATAAAAGTGTGCTCTGAAATGGTACGGTCCTGTGGATTTTGTGAGCCCAGGACGGCGCATGCTCATGGTTGCTTTCATGTTTAGAGAGTCTGAAAACGATAAGTGGACTCTGTTGGTGTTTCTTTTTCGTAAGTTTAGTCTCCAAGGCCCGAAAAAGGATAAAATGATGCGGATGGAGAACTCTTCTAGCCGATGTGACTAGAGTATACCTTTTTCGTAATTAGTCTACGAGGTCCGGAAAAGGGGTAAACTTATACCAGGTAGACGCCCTTTCAGATACGTTTATCGAGCATGAAAGGAAGCAAGATTGCTCGGCGATCTTTTCATTGTTTTAGGAGTCAGAAAAGAGCTTAACAGAAACTCCCTAAGTGCCTTTTTCGTAAAAAGGGGTTGCTCGGCCCGAAAAAGGGATAAAATTATACCGAACAAAAAATGGATTGATGAGGGCGAGAAAAGGTCTCAAGCATCGTCATCAGTGCGGAAAACTGGATCCGGTGACATAAGGATTGTCGGAAACGGAGAACGGCCGATGTGGCACGCAAGCCGAGGTGACGAGGGGGCGTGGAAAAAATGCCCGGGAAATCGAAAGGTGAGAGCGAGAAATGATCTCAAGCATCATCACGAGCGTGGAAAACTGAATCCGGTGATATAAGGCACGTCAAAAACGGGCTATGACCGATGTGGCACGCAAACCGAGGTGACAAGGTGTCGGGACACAATGTTGATATTGGTCCTGGTGAGAGCGAGAAATGATCTCAAGCATCATCACGGGCACGGAAATATGAATCCGGCGGTGCACATGGTGCGAAAAACGGAGGTCATAAGGACTCCAGAATGGTGAAAGGAAATAACTAAGTTAAAAAATGGTTGTAAATAAAGGTGAGCCCACCAAGCCAAGGATGTAATGGTGGGGAGAAATGATTACCCGTGGGGGAAAAATACTAGGTGTATCAAATCAACTGAAATATACAAGTGACACGTGACCTCAAAAATGGTTGAGATCACGAATATGAAAAAGTGAGCAGGGTTAATGGTCTGCCCCCATGCTATGTGCATGGGGTTTGTGATTGTGGATCACATATGTGTTGGTTTGAAAGATGGGCTCATTGAGGTGTTGAGATAGAGATGATGGGGAAGGTTCAAAATGATTGATCATGCCCCCTATCCCGGGGTCGAGGTAATCTATTATGCCCCCTAACTCAGAGGTGTCAATGTGGTGCAGATGTTGTCTCATAGAGAGATCAATAGGGCATTGAGCAACTGCTGGTGGGGTGTTATACCATGAGGCTGTGGGTCGTGGTGGCATACTGAAGTGATGATATGATAATGGGGGATTCCCTTTGTGGGGTGGATGCCCCCAGTATCTCCGATGAGGATCACGGTGATGATGAGTAGGCAAGGTTTTGGGCATGCCCCCATGTTGTGGACATGTGGTTTCCTGGTTGATTTGAAAGGGTTCAACCTGTGTGTCAAAGGGATCAATGGAAGGGGCCGACCGGACAGAGGGGTATCCAGTGGAGATCATATAAATGGCGGGGTCAAGGCCAGGCATTTCGGTATCTGACCAAGTAAAGACATCAGTGAATTCTTGGAACAGTTGTTGGTATTCTCCGATCTCATGCTCACTGTGGGAGGTTCCTAATGTGATGGTATGAAGGGCACCAAGTGGGTCAGAGATGTCAATGTGGATGACGGGAGAAATATCGGCCATGGGATCCGTTAACCAGTCGATTTTAGTAGGAAGGAAATCCTTGGACTCAACCGCGGATTGGGTAGCGGTGGTGGATGAAGTCTCTTCCAGGAGGAAGTATGGACGATGGTGCATGTCTTCCCCGGGATAATCAAAGGTAGTAGGAGTCTCGAGAACCTCTTCATCATTGCGGGACCTTTGAGTGGTCAAATCGAGTGATGAGGTAGTGGTAGTCGAAGAGATCATGTAGATGGTGTTAATCTCTCCGGATGAGGATGATGCGGGAGGGTAGATCTCCTCGATAGTAGAGGGTGCCGTCTCTAGGTCCAAATTGTTCATCTCGTAGAGAGCTGCTCTGTAGTCTGGGATGTCAGGACAGTTATGCGAGTAGTGGCCATAAATACCGCATATCGCACATGGGTGGTTGGTACGCAGTGATTTATCACGAGGCATAGGGTTTGGATCTAGTTTGACCACCGGGATGTTGGGTTCGTCGTCCAACATTTGCATGTGTTCCTGCAATGCAGGTAACTGTGGGCACTGATGGGTTGGATGGCCTAACTCATCACACAGCGAGCATTTTGGAGGAGCACGAAATATGGGGGGAGGTTTAACTGCCTTGGGTGGGGGAACCGCAGTGTATGGTTGTGGGCCTCTGCCCCCAGTGGGCCTGACGAATGGAGGGGGATTCGTCGACGACGAAGGAGTCGTGATACCGGGAGGTGGTTGGGTAGAAGTAACAATGGGTTGCACCGGTTGTAGGATGACATTTGGTGTCGGTGGAGGAACGGGAGGCGTAATATACCACACGGGTAATCCCAATGTTAACCCGGGGAGACTAAGGGTAGCCATAATCGGGGCGCTTACTACACCCGAAGGAGGAAATAGAAAGGGGATTGTGTGGATAGGTGTAACACCGATGTGACTAGGGACCAATGGTGGTTTGGGTAACAAGGAGGGTTGATTACCGGGTGTTTGTGAAAGAGTGCAGAGGTTAGCGACCTGGGTCTCCGGTGACGGTGGTGGAATGGCCTGGAATGTAGAGGTCATTGGTGTATCCGAATACAGTCCGGGTGCCACAGAAGACACAAAGGAGGTAACTGTACTAGAAGCGGGTTGTTCAATCATGGGGAGAACATTCTCCGGTGCTGCAGGGGCGTTGGGGTCATAGTAGGTGAGTTGGTCAATTTTGACCACGCGGCCCTCATGGGGGAACATCATGGTGCGGAAGATGGAGGAGGCGACCGCTTTCATGGCGTACATGTAACTGCGGCCAAGTAAAAGGTTATAGTCAAGCTGGGCGTTAATGACCTCTATGTCGATGAGCACAGTCTTCCCACCTAATTGGACGGGTACCTTGGGTAATAAACCTTGAGGTTGAGCTGACCGGCCGTCGTAGGCCCGCAATGCAGTGGTGGATTTCTGGAGAGCAGGGGAGCCCAACTTTTTCCAAACAAAAGTGGACATGACGCATGTGGAGGCACCCTCGTCAATGATACATCGATGGATGACAAGATTCCGAATAGAAACGGAAACTTGGACTGCTATGGTGGAAGGCAGCCGTGGTTCAGATTGGTCTAAATCAAAGGTCATCAAGTTCGAATCATTTGGGTCAATCGCCCCAATGGCGGAAAGTAAAGTCTTGCGCTGAGTAGGACAGGTTTTTAAGACTTCTAACGCAGACATGGCTGCGGGAGATTGAGCTAAGTCATCTACGATGTTGTAATTGGACGCAGCTCGTGCATTGGGGTTGTTGTTGATTCGGCGAAGGGGGAAGCGAGGTGCTTTAGAAGCGCCATCAGGTGGAACCTGAGGTATACGCAATGTCTGATCAGTGGGATTAGCAGTGGTATCCTTTTCGGCGGGGGGGGCTTCAGAAGTCGGTCCGTATTGATTCCGATGGGTTTGGATATTGACGTCAGTGGTGGACATCATCAATAAGTGGTGGGTGCCTGAATCAAACATGGGTTGATCAGGAGATGTGTAAGTAATTTGTTGTGGTTGCACGTTGCCCTGTTGGGGGGCTAACGGCTGGGTGTTTACCACTCCCTGTGTTGGAAAGGGGTTTTGGAGAACCAGAGGTTGTTGTGGAGGTGGTGGGGGGTTGGGTGGTGGCTGAGGAGCCGCCTGCCCTTGACGATGGGCGTCATTTGTCCATAGTTGTCGAGCTCGCTCGAGATGTGGGCAAGCGTGGGTATAGTGGCCATAGACACCGCAAATGGAACAAGGATGGTTTGTCCGTAAATTAGCATTTTTAGGTTGCTTAGGTGGCCGATCAGGATTCTGATGAGCGGGCGTCGCGTTATTGTTTTGCGGGGGCTGGGTAGGCTGTGGAGCCTGGTTGCGGTTTTGATTGTTTCCACGGTTGCGCCCTCTTCCGCGGTTGGGTTGTCCACCCTGGTTGCGTTGGTTATTTTGATATTGGGGCTGCTGTTGTTGTGCGTACACATGCCCTTGAGCATTGGGGGGATTCTGAGGAGCCGCAGGTGCGGGAGCAGGTTGCGGTGGATAGTATGCAGGTGGAGCTGGAGGTGGTCCAGTTGCCTGTTGGGGTTGTTGGTACCCCTGCGCTGGTGGAGGTGTGAGGTTAGCCGGTGCAACCGGTTGTGGGTAATGCATGGGCTGTTGTGGAAATCAACAAATACTACAAGACGACTTACAAAGCATATGCGTCCAACAACAATATACTAACATAGTAAAGAGAAGGGTTTACATAGGTTCCTAACAGTATGTGGTTGAACAAGGCTTTGATAATATGTCATCAGTAATATATCTCACAAGATGAGAACTTGATACCAGATCACCAATCATGATATTATATAACTTATACCTACGCTGGTTTGGCTGCAGTCAACAAGAATTCCTCTATTTTGGCTATGCCTTGTCATCTTTAGAAACCATGGCTTGGGAAAAATGTAGCTTTCTCTTAAACTTTCTAACTATCTCATTTTTCTTGTATTTGTTACAACTAGTTCCATTTTCTCAAGCTTTTAAATTTTAATGTGCTTTGACACATAGGATTTCAATTCTAAAGATAATAGTAGAGTACCAAAATGTGTCCTTCTAGACACATATCCCCTAGAAATATCCTACCCCTCCCAAATCCCGCAAAGCACGGAAGCAGAAAAACACAGTGCTTGCTGGAGGTTCCCTATTGTTGTCCCCTGGGTCATTTCCTGAAATTCAAAGTATTTCATAGTTTTTCCATTTTAGTGCCATTTTAGTGTTTAAAAACATAGGCAAATTCCCTTGGAAACACTTTGCTGCTATTAAGTTATTAAAATAAAGTATTAATACCTGGTCTTTGGGTGTCTATTAAGCTCTTTGGGAAAGAGATTATTCTCACATTTCCATAGCAATTGCCTTTTTCCCAAGTCATATATTCTGAGCACCTGTCCAATTCCAACTAATAGGAGGCCTTCGAATTGACATAATCCAAGAGGTGCACTAGGTCAGGCTAGGTAGTCACACACGAAAAACGTGGAAGTGATGCCCCCCCTCTTGATAGATGGTGGATGCTCCCACATCTTGATAACAACATGGATACTCTATATAGAGCTAAAGGAAGCTACCAAAAGCCCATTTTTTTAAAATAAGATAATTTTATTTGTCCAACAAATGACCAAAAAAGTAGGTCAATGAACTAAAGAAGTACCATCAGTTTAATACAAAGTAGGAATTCCTTAGTAGAGCCTAGATCTAAGCTAACAACAATGAGTAAAGGAAAAAATATCTAAGTATGAAGCCACATAGCTAAGAAACCAGTCTGGGAAGGAAAATAGACATATACATGAAAAGAAATGACTTTCATACATGAGAAAGATCATTAGTAAAGCAAGCAGTTTGTTCAGTGTTTTGTACATCTGATTCATGAATCTGGATCATGATAAAATATTTTCTATATTTGAAATTTGACCAGGAAGAAAAAACTACTTAAAAGTAGGAAAATGTGATGCACCTACAACAAATAATTAATAAAAATATGCGAAATAGCATAAATGACAGAACTCAGAATCACTTTTATATTGATCACAGGCCACTTCGAGGGGGAAAGCTCAATACAAATCACTTCACGGTGCCTTCAATGACCTCAACACACACTTATATACTAAGTCTATGCCCAATACTATGAGTCAAAACCATGGGACATATAAAACTACGGGACGACTTACAAAGCATATGCGTCCAATACTATGGGTCAATACTATGGGCTAATATAAACTACGGATCAACAAATACTACGGGACATCTTACAAAGAATATGCATCCAACAACAATATACTAACATAGTAAAGAGAAGGGTTGACATAGGTTCCTAACATCCCCTCTCCCTTAGAAAAAGCTTTGTCCTCAAAGCTTTGGTTGGAGAAATTGCGGCAGAATCTGAAGGAGTGGTTCCCCGGTAGCATCCTCGGGTTGCATTTGAGGCCACTGACGCCTTTTGAGTGTCAAGGAGGATTTCTTGGAAGGTTGTAGATGAAGAAGAACCCTGTCAGCTGCGCGGAAAATGCGCTTAAAATGGTGCTGATCGGCTTGTTGTTTCAGGCAAATTCTGGCCATGTGAAGATTGTCCTGCAGAATGAGAAGAATCTGATCACGGTTTCGAAGAACCGAGTCAATTTCCTGAACTGGGGAGCTGCTAAGGGTGTATGGAAGAAGTGCTAGCGGTGTTTTTCCATAGACTACTTCATATCGTGTCCTTTGAGATGTGGTATTGTACCACTAGAGCGCTGCTAGGAAATCCATAGAAATAGTTGGCCAAAGCTGTGTAGGGATGGGCAAGTGTTGGCTTGGTTTTGCAACCAAGCTTAGTGCTATGGGCACCTGCTAACTAGTAGCAGCAGTTTCAATAGAATTAAACAAGAAACTAATCTAAACAAAACTAATCATGGATCTATGCAAGAATATAAGCAAATAATGGAAATATTTTAAAAACAAGAACAAGAAAATATGAAAGAATAAATTTGTATTGAAAATGGGGCAAGCTAATGCTTGCAATAGTAATACCTCCAATGGTGAAGGTTGATGTAGAGCAACTCCCAAGACAAGTAGCTCCAAGTTCCAAGAGGTCTCCTTCTCCAAGGTTGCTTATAATGGCCAAATACTCAAGGGAGATTTTGGCAGCATGATGATAGGAAGATGGATGGATATGAAATGAGGAGCCCCTACCACCTTTTTATAGGTTTTGGTGGTGGGGAATACCATTTGTGGTTTTGTGGAAACCAAATGGTATTGACCAACATGGTTTAGGTACTTTTCCCTCATTTTTCCTTTTTTGAATAAAATTAATATTTTTATTCTCTTTTTAATATTTTTGGGAATTTGGACCCTTTTTGAGGGTTTTTTATGCTTTTTAGGAAAAATAATCTTTTTGAGTGTGAAAAAGGGGTGTACTAAGGTCTTTTGGTGACCTTTTGTTGGTTTCAGAGGCTCAGATGGTGGAAAAGTGGACAAATGGGTTATATGAATAGGTAAATGAGCTATTGATCACTTTTTGGGTGTCAACAGATTGCCCCCTGATGTGTGAAGGTAGGAGCTCATCGTATGGCCGATAGACATCATAGTTCTTTTGTCTTTTTCTGGGGTTGAGGGGAGAGAAGAGACTGGTTGGAGATTGGAGCCACGGCCCTTGGAAGCTGCAAAAACAAAAAAATGTTACATGGCCTCAATATGAATGAGGTATAATCTCTGATAATGGACGAGGCGGGCATTCCCATGCTCGTATAAGGATATAGAACAATAATAACAATAGGGTCCAAATTATGGGGACCTGAAAGATACATGGCTTCAAATAAAGGATGAGCAAGAAACTCAATATATGGACGAGGCGGGCATTCCCATGCTCGTATCCGTAACGAAATAACTGTAAGGCCCGAATAAAGGGGGGACCTATAAGATACATAGAGAACCACTGTGACATCATAAGGGTCCAGAGGGGACACAAATCTGGGATGCACTGCTGGGCTGACCATGTCTGAGTGGAAGAACTGATATACTAAAATACCGACAGTGCTGCTGAGTGGGGACTCAGAGGAACTGATGAGCTGCTGGATCAAGGGTATACTGAACTGAAACTCGATGAAGCATATAACTGGATGGCTTTCGAATACTATCACCATGCGCAACCCGGATATCTATAGAAAAAATGTAACTGGTTGTTTCCATAGGTAGACCCTCAAATATGGAAGAGTCAGGAGGTATCCGGGGTCTTCAACGAAAAACTTGAAAGGATCAATGCCTTGTGCAAGTCTCAACGATGCGATCAAGGTGTTGAAGTCAAGCATGTGAGAAACAATCATTTAGAGAAGCACTGAGGAGTCTTCTCGAAATGATTCGTAGGCACTCATCATGAATGGTGATGAGTCCAAGACACAGGGAACTCTAGGTCTATTCTCTGGAACAAATGTGGTTGTCGTCGACAGAGGGAGACCAACAACTAACAAGGCAATGATGCTTCCTTGATAGGAGCACGAGGTGTAGAACTGAAGTGTTGTAGTACTGATGGTAGGACTGACATACTTGTGGGGATGGGAAATAAATGGGTCATAAAGTGGGTAGACTCAAACTTCCTTTGTTCAGAGCATGATGAAATGGTTGACCTGGCAGTGTAGGGAACTGACTTGTAGGTGTGGGGATCATGACTTTTAGGTACTGAATGGTATATATTGACTCTGGGGGGGAGGACGAGCTGATAGGTGCTGTCGAGGGATTTTCAAGGTGACATACTGCAGAATACTCTGAACAAAGGCGACCAAAATGGGGAAGCTACCATATGAGTAGATGTGATCTGTCGTGGCGCCACGAGGCACCATTGATTCCTTCTTCATCGTTTTAATGAGCTCCAAGAAGGGATAAAAGTGTGCTCTGAAATGGTACGTTCCTGTGGATTTTGTGAGCCCAGGACAGCTCGTGCTCATGGTTGCTTTCATGTTTAGAGAGTGTGAAAGTGGTAAGTGAACTCTATTGGTGTTCTTTTTCGTACTTTAGTCTCCAAGGCCCGAAAAAGCATAAAATGATGCAAATAGAGAACTCTTCTAGCCGATGTGACTAGAGTATTCCTTTTTCGTAATTAGTCTACAAGGTCCGGAAAAGGGTTAAACTTATACCAGGTAGACGCCCTTTCCTATACGTTTAGCGAGCATGAAGGGAAGCAAGGTTGCTCGGCAATCTTTTCATTGTTTTTAGGAGTCAGAAAAGAGCTTAACATAAACTCCCTAAGTGCCTTTTTCGTAAAAGGGATTGGTCGGCCCGAAAAAGGGGTAAAACTATACCGATCAAAAAGGGATTGATGAGGGCAAAAAGAGGTCTCAAGCATCATCATCAGTGCGGAAAACTGGATCCGGTGACATAAAGATTGTCGAAAAGGGGCTACGGCCAATGTGGCACGCAAACCGAGGTGATGAGTGGCATTTTGAAAAAATGCCAAAAAAATATGGCCGTGAGAGCGAGAAATGATCTCAAGCATCATCACGAGCACGGAAAACTGAATCCGACGATATAAGACTTGTCCAAAATGGAAAATGGCTGATGTGGAACGCAAATCGAGGCAACGTGGGGGGCATGAAAAAAAATGCCCTGAAAATCTGGACGTGACAGCGAGAAATGATCTCAAGCATCATCACGAGTGCGAAAAACTGAATCCGGTGATATATGACATGTCCAAAACGGAGAACGGCCGATGTGGCATGCAAACCGAGGCGACGTGGGGGCATGAAAAAATGCCCTAAAAATCGGGATGTCACAGCGAGAAATGATCTCAAGCATCATCACGAGCGCGGAAAACTGAATCCGGTGATATATGACATGTCCAAAACGGAGAACGGCCGATGTGGCATGCAAACCGAGGCGACGAGGGAGGCCAAAAAATGGTCAAAAAATAGACCCCATGAAAACGGGAAAAGGAAGGAACCTGCATGAAGTTCTCGCTGTACTGATTCAAACGGTACCAACGGTTTGAAAAATGGACTTCGTATGATACCGCAATGGTTGTTTGAAAATTGGTGGAATTTCTATAAATAGGGCGTGGGGCCCAAATGACGTGTCATTGTTACGTGCGAGTTTGGCAGAGCAGGCAGAGCTATTTCTTGATTTTCGGGAGATTTCACCGTTGGTTTTCGATTCTGCGAGTTTCAGGTAACTCTATTTGCCTTAGCCTTTTCAATTATGCCTTTTTTTGTTTGGCGGCGGGACCCTGAAGGCGACAAAATTCCATGTTGACCCTCCAACGTGGAATATCGCGGGTTTCGGGTCTTTTCCTGCGATGAACCGCGTGGGTTTTAGGCTGATAGTCGCGATGTTCATCGCGACTGTGAGGTTGGAACCCGCGATGTTCATCGCGAGTTCATGGGAGATAGTCGCGATGTTCATCGCGACTGTCTGGCCAATATCCGTGATGTTCATCGCGGGTTTTAGCATGGAGGCCGGGATGGTCATCGCGGGTTTTAGCATGGAGGTTGCGATGGTCATCGTGGCTTTTGGTGGAAAAGCCGCGATGGGATTTTTTTCAAAATTTTTTGTGCTGGGGCTAAAAATTTCTTCTGTTTTCTGGCAGGATGTTGAGGAGACCATTGTCCTCATGGCGAGAGTGGGAGATCGATGATGATCTGATGGAGAAGATTCAGACTGATCTTGGGGTGCGGCAGACTTTGGCGATGAGCGGACTTTTGAAGTTCGCTTAGATCCCACCTATTCGTTCAGTGAGACGGCTCCTGAACAAGCTAGTGAGTTGGTGGGTGCCAGCGGAGGGTGCTTTTATTATTTGGGTTGAGAGATTAGAGATCACCCTCACGGATGTTTTTTTTCTGACTGGGTTGCCTCGGTTAGGAGAGGTGGGAGATCTGCTACCGAGGATCCCGCCGGGTGTAGATATGGAGGATTTGTTACAGACCTTCTGTGTTGATGATGCCATTTTGCAGAACATCTCTATTAGTCTGCGATCCCTACGTGAGTGGGATATGCGGGCTGTTGGGGCATGTGTTCTGCGGATATTGGGTGCTGCTACGCCACATCGTTTGTCTGGGGGACAAACGATGTTGGTGGACTCTGTTCTTCGGGGGACTTATTATGCCTGGGGGCAGATGTTTCTGGCTGGTGTCTGGAGTGATTTGGACAAGGCCAGTCGAGAGGGAGGAGAGTTCTGTTATGCCTCCTTTCTATGTTGTTTTTTCTTCGAGCGGTTGCCGACTTTGCGACCACGAGTACCCATTCGTGATGGTCTGGTGAGTGAGCCTCGCATGATGCGGTGGGGGCAGATGATGCCTCGTGGCGGCGGTGGTGTCCGCGGTTTCTTTATGGAGGATTTTTATGAGTAGTGGGAGCAGATGCCCCTGCTGATTGAGGACTACCCCTATGCCGGCATGGACTATCGAGGCGACCTAGAGATGCCTCGTGACCCAGGACAGGCCTGGAGTTTAGACGGTATGTTTTGTGTTTTTTGATTTATACTATATCATGTGTTGTTTGATTTATCTGTCTATGATTATAGTTAGATATGCATATGATGGCTTACTTGCATTGTGCAGATGTTGGTCCAGTGCCTCCGGCCGACTATGTGGCTCGTCGGGGGCGGGCGATGGTGGTTGCAGCGGTACCGCCTCCTCGCGGTAGAGGATTTGCGGCACATGGGCGAGGGGTTGGCCCTCGAGATGATTCCATAGAGGGCGTCAGACAGACCTTCGACATGATTCTAGCTGGACTCCCTAAGGATGGTTGGAGAGACCTGGACCGGGATATTGTGGAGCATTGCTTCGGTGCGCCGCCTGAGTGGCGGTCGCTCTTGTTGAGGACAGCAGTGTTTGTGGCGGAGCACAGGGACGGTGGACGAGATGACCCGGCAGGGCCGGCTGAGAGGAGGATACGTCTACGGTATGATCCAGCGGGGCCGGCGGAGCGGAGAGTTCGGGCTCGCCATGACCCGGCGGGGCCAGCGGAGGAGGATCCGGAGGAGCCTAGGGATCCTGATGAGTAGATGATATTGTATCTGCCCCCAAATGCTGATGAGCATATGGGGAAGCATTTTTGTACGGCTGATGTATTTTTTGTATATCGGGTGCTGAGGGCACCTATGACATTTTGACTATTATGGTTTATATATATATTTGTATATATATTTGGATATATTGTCGTGTATGCACGTGGATGCACATTTTGTCTTTTGTATATGCCCGTGGAGGCACATGTTATGCACGTGGATGCAGTATTTTGTTATTTGTATATGCCCGTGGAGGCACATGTTATGCACGTGGATGCATTTTGTTTATGGATATGCCCGTGGAGGCACATGTTATGCACGTGGATGCACATTTTGGTTATGACATGATGTGATTGGTGTGCCAGTCGAGGACATTGTTGGCCATATGGTCTGCTACACTACTGAGGTGTCTTGGGACATGTGTGAACGAAATGGATTCAAACTGTCTAACCATTTGTTTAGTGCGCAGGAATTTTCTGAAAAGACAGGGATCGCGTACCTGGTAATCATTGTTGAGCTGGGAAACCAGGAGCTGTGAGTCCAAGAAAACGTTGAGGTGACGGATGCTCATTTGGAGAGCTGCAGCCAGGAGACCGATCGCGGCATCGTATTCAGCTTGGTTATTGGTGGTGGCACCTAAACATACTCCGTCAATGTGAATTAACTCATGTGAAGGGGAGTATATTACCCAAGCTGCGGAGGTGAGATTGGGAGACCAACGGCTCGCACCATCAGTGAAACCGACATAGCAGAGTGGAAGAGGATCCATCTGTGGTCATGCAGAGAAAACAAATATTTAGGTTTTTTGAATTTTTTGTGAAAAAAGAAAGTAAGCCTATACTAGAATGGACGGTGGTGTCCATCATATTTTCTATGGGTAAAATCGTTTAAGGTACAACCCGTTGCGTGGGTTACGTAGGGGATTGCCTTCTGAATCGGTCCGAATGTATGCCCCCTGCCCGAGGCAAGTGTGTACGATGTAGGGGCCTTGACACATAAATACAAACTTTCCCTTTCCGGTTTTGTCGTGGGCTTGATCGTAAGCGAGGACAAGGTCTCCCTTAGAAAAGGTTCTAGGGTGGACGTGTTTGTCGTAACTTAGTTTTGATCATTGTTTGGCTCCTTCCATGTTTCGAATAGCTGTGCGCTGATCTTCATCGGCCAGCTCTAGGAGTAGTAAACGTTGTTCTATCGGGGAAGTGTCCGGTAGGAGTTCACCAGCGATATGTAAGGCTGGGATCTGGCACTCGATAGGGAGGACGGATTCAACACCGTGAACTAAATGGAAAGGGGTAAAACCGGTGGCGGTTTTGGTTGACGTGCAGTAGGCCCATAGTGCCGGGAAAAGCATGTGGTGCCAATTAGATTTGTGTTTGTCCACAGTACGTTGGAGGATGGTCTTCAAAATCTTATTGATCGCTTCGACTTGGCCGTTTCCTTGGGGATAGTAGGCGGAAGAGAAATGGTGTTCAAATTTCAACATGGTTGATAATTCCTTCCAGACGGCATCTTCGAAGTGAGAGCCGTGGTCAGAGACTAGTTGCTTCGGCGCTCCGAAACGAGCGATAACATGGTTGAAGAAAAACCATGCTGTAGTGTCGGCCTTGCAATTGTAAGTTGGCATGGCTTCCGCCCACTTGGTGAAATAATCTATGGCCACAACGATGTGTTTGTGACCGCCGGCTGACGTGGGGTTGCAGTCGAGGAAGTCGATGGCCCATTTGCAGAATGGTCCGACAGTGATGACTGGATGAAGGGGGTTGGGGGGGGTTCTTGCTTTTGGGGCAAAGAGTTGGCAGTTCTGGAAATGCTTGACTGCGGTGATGCAATCAGTAAACAATGATGGCCAAAAGTAACTTGCCCGAATGATTTTTTGGGCGGTGGCCATGCCGGAGAAATGGCCTCCGCAAGCACCGCTATGACAATCATTGAGGACTTGTTCTGCCTCACTATGGGATAGGCATCGGCGTAGGATGGTATCAATGCCGCGTCGATAAAGTACGTCCCCTAACAAGAGGTATCGAGGGGCATGGTGTCGTATCCGACGGCGTCCGTCACGATCGATGTGTGGTCGAAATTTTTGTGTGCGGAGGTAAATCAAAATGTCTCCGTACCATGGGTCATCAGACGAAATGATGAATATTTGTTCGTCGATCAGATCCGTTTGGATAGCAGGTGATGACGAAGAGGATGGGAGGTCGGTGATTAGGTGAGAAAGCGCGAGGGCTTTGGTGCTTTTAGGAGTTCTAAATTAAGGTCATATTCGTGGAGGATAATGACCCATTTAGCAACACGACCTTGTAGGAGCCGCCGGGTTAGGAGATAGACCATAGGGTTGGATTCGGCCACAACCGTGGTATGACTGAGTAGAATGTAGTGTCGCAATTTTTGTACGGAAAAGACTATAGCTAGGGCTAATCTTTCCTCGTATGGGTAACGTAGGGGTGGGCTAGACAAGGTCTGGCTGACGTAATAAATTACATGCTCTTGGTGAGAGGCATCTTCTTGGACCAAGACTCCGGACACAGCATATTCAGATAGCGAGACATAAAGGGTGAAGTCTTGAGAGAAATCCGGTGGGGATATCAAGGGGGCTTGTGTGAGAGCTTTCTTGAGGGCTTCGAATGCCGTGTCTGCTTGCTCATCCCAAACAAAGGGTATGTGGGTACGAAGTAATCATAAGAATCTGTGGACTTTGGTGGTGTAATCAGGAACGAAGCGCCTAAGGAAATTGGACCGACCTTGTAGACTCTGGAGCTGCCGAAGCGTGCGAGGAGGGGGAAGTTCTAAGATGGCTTTGACTTTCAGGGGATCAACAGTAATTCCGTCTTGGGAAACAATGAAACCCAACAACCGGCCTGCCGGAATGCAAAACACACACTTGTGTGGGTTCAAGCGGATTTTATATTTGCAACAACGCAGGAAAACTTGCCGGAGGTCGTTAATGTGGTCTGATCGTTTTCGGGAACGAGCTGTAAGGTCATCAAGATAGACTCGCAGGATATGGACCAAGTCGTGAAAGCAATAGGTCATGGCTCGCTGGAAAGTGGCACTAGCATTTTTGAGGCCGAACGGCATGACGCGATAGGCAAAGGTGCCCCATGGGGTGGTGAAGGCAGTCTTGTACTGATCCTCCTTACGGATGTGAATCTGGTTGTATCCGGAAAACCCGTCCATGAAAGATAGGACTTCATGTCCTGCACACTCATCAATGAGTTGGTCAAAGAATGGCGTGGGGAAATTGTCTTTGGGACAAGCGCGGTTTAAATCACGGAAGTCAGTGCATACTCTAAGGGTGCCTTGATTTTTGTTGACGGGAATCGGGTTTGAAACCCAGGTGGTGTACGGAATAGGATAAATGAATCCTGCTTTGCGAAGTTTCTCGACCTCAGCTTTAACAGCGGGGAGTTTGGAAGGATGAATGGGTCGCTGTTTCTGACGAACAGGGGGTACCTCAGGCCATGTATCAATGTGGTGCTCTATAATGGCGGGGTCAAGACCAGGCATTTTGGTATAGGACCAGGTGAAAACATCACGGAATTCTTGAAAAAGCTTTTTATATGCCTGAGTTTCTGCTTGAGTGCAAGATGCGCCCAGCGAGATGAGCTCGGGTTTCCCAGGTGTTGTGGAAATATCTATTTGTATAATGGGGGAAATGTTGGACATGTTCCCTTCTTCAAAGGCATCTGGTGTCGGGATGGGGTCTTTTAACCAATCGACCTTAGTGGGTATGAAATCTTTCGATTCGACCGATAGCTGGTTGGATGCGGTGGATGTAGATGTTTCCGGGAGGAAATACGAGCGATGATGCATATCATCCCAAGGGTAGTCGGGTGCAGTGAGTGTCTCCAAAATTTGCTCATCAGTATTGAAGTAGTCAGACCATAAGTCAAGTGGTTCTGGTTTGAAAGTTGTTGAAATCATATAGATTGTATTGACTTCTCCGACGAGGATGATTGCGGGGGGTAGTTCTCCTCTATGAGGGGAGGATATATCTCCAAATCGACGTTGTTTAACTCGTACAATGCTGCTCTATAGTCAGGGAGATCAGGACAATGGTGAGAGTAGTGGCCGTAAACGCTGCATATGGCACAAGGATGGTTGGTGCGCAGTGATCTGTCTCGAGGCTGAGGAGGTGGATCTAGTCTAACTACTGGGATGCTGGTGTCATCATCCAACATATTCATATGTTCCTGGAGTGCCGGTAACTGTGGGCATTGATGAGTGGGATGGCCTATCTCATCGCACAACGAGCGTTTAGGAGGAGCTCGAAATACGGGTGGGGGTTTAACTGCCTTAGGAGGTGGCATAGCAGTGTATGGTTGTGGACCTCTGCCCCCAGTGGGCTTGACAAGAGGAGGAGGATTTGTTGACGACGAAGGGATCGTGAGACTAGGAGGAGGTTGAGTTGACGACGAAGGGATTGTGACACCAGGAGGAGGTTGAGTAGTGGTAACAATAGGTTGTACCGGTTGGAGGATGACATTTGGTGTCGACGGGGGAATGAGAGGGGGAATGTACCACACAGGTAATCCCAAGGTTAAACCGGGGAGACTAAGGGTAGCCATAACCGGGGAACTTACTACGCCCGAGGGAGGGAATAGGAATGGGATTATGTGGATAGGTGTAACACCAATGTGACTAGGTACCAATGGTGGTTTAGGAAACAAGGGCGGTTGATTGTTGGGTGTTTGCATATTATGGGAAAGAGTACATAGGTCAGATACGGCGGTCGCGGCTAGCGGGGGTGGAATAGATTGGAAGGTTGAGGTCATTGGCATATCTGAGTAAAGTCCGGGTCCCACAGAAGAAATAAAGGAAGTGGTTGCACTAGAAACGGGTTGTTCAACCATGGGGAGAACGTTTTCGGGTGCTACAGGGGCATTGGGATCATAGTAGGTGAGTTGGTCGATTTTGACCACGCGTCCCTCGTGGGGGAACATCATGGTATGAAAAACGGATGAGGCAACTGCTTTCATGGCGTACATGTAGCTACGGCCAAGTAAGAGGTTATAATCAAGCTGGGCATTAATGACCTCTATGTCGATGAGTACAGTTTTACCACCCAACTGGACGGGTACATTGGGTAGCAGACCTTGGGGTTGAGCTGACCGACCGTCGTAGGCCCGCAATGCAGTGCTGGATTGCTGGAGAGTAGGGGATCCCAACTTCTTCCAAATGAATGTGGACATGACACATGTAGAGGCACCCTCATCGATGATACATCGATGGATGACAAGATTCGGAATGGAAACAGAAACTTGGACTGCTATGGTGGAAGGAAGACGTGGTTCGGACTGGTCCAAATCAAAGGTCATCAATTTCGAATCATTTGGGTCAATCGCCCCAATGGCGGAAAGTAAAGTCTTGCGCTGTGAAGGACAGTTTTTCAATACTTCTAACGCAGACATGGCTGCGGGAGACTGAGCTAAGTCATCTACAATGTTGTAATTTGACGCAGCCCGTGCATTGGGGTTGTTGTTGATACGGCGAAGTGGGAAGTGAGGTGCTTTAGAGGCGCCATCGAGTGGAAGCGGGGGTATACGTAACGTCTGATCAGTGGGATGAGCGCTAGTATCCTTATCGGCGGGGGGGGCTTCGGAGGTAGAGCCATACTGGTTCCGACGGGTTTGGATGTTGACATCAGCAGTTGACATCATCAACAAGTGGTGAGTTCCTGAATCAAACATTGGTTGATCAGGAGCGGCGTAGGTGATTTGTTGTGGTGGCACGTTGCCCTGTGGGGGAGCTAAGGGCTGAGTTTTCACCACTCCTTGTGTTGGAAAAGGGTTTTGTAGCACCAAAGGTTGAGGTTGTGGTGGTGGAGGGTTGGGTGGCGGCTGAGGAGCCGCCTGCCCTTGACGATGGGCGTCATCTGTCCATAGTTGCCGAGCTCGCTCCAAATGTGGGCAAGCGTGGGTATAGTGGCCATAGACCCCGCAAATAGAACAAGGATGGTTTTTTCGTAAATTAGTATTTTTGGCTTGCTTGGGTGGCCGATCAGGGTTCTGATGAGCAGGTGTTGTGTTATTATTTTGTGGAGGATGGGGAGGTTGTGGACCTTGGTTTTGGTGTTGGTTGTTGCCGCGGTTACGTCCTCTTCTACGGTTTGGTTTCCCACCCTAGTTGCATTGGTTATTCTGGTATTGGGGGTGATGTTTTTGTGCGTACACATGCCCTTGAGCATTGGGGGGATTCTGGGGAACCGCAGGTGCGGGAGCAGGTTGCGGTGGGTAATATGCAGGTGGAGCTGGAGGTGGTCCAGTTGCTTGTTGGGGTTGTTGGTACCCCTGAGCTATTGGATGTGTTGGATTAGCTGGTGCAACTTGCTGTGGGTACTGCATCGGTTGTGGCGGGAACTGAATGGGGTTATGTGTAGCAGGTTGGTTATAGTATGTAGGAGGTACATATGCTAATGGCGCTTGGCCATAGCAATGTTGTGGACAAGAGGGTCCATGAATGTGATGTGTCTAGTTTGTTGGAGCGTAAGAAGTTGTCGCTCTGGAACTGGATGTATCCCTAGAGAGGTCTAGGGCAGGCATGGTGCTCACCATGCTAAAAGGCTTAGCTTGTGGTGTGATTCGGCCAATAATGCCATTGGCTGCATGAAATGCCCCCGGCGCGTCACCGCGTGAAGAGTTGCATCGTGGGGCGTTCGGTATGATTGTGTATAGATAACCCGACTGGGAGTAAATGGGATCAAACTGTTGGGCTTTGAGGATGGCCTCTTCTTCAGACTGGGGTCTTTCGGATGCCACATCCTTCGCAATGAGAGGGAGGAGGGATTTTAGAAATCAATCTAAGAAGATGCGGTCGTCTAACTTGATTTTGCAGAGGCTTCGGCGTCGACGCCACTCATTAATGTGGTCAGTGATGTGGGTGGCCATGTTCTGTCTGCAAGACAGTAGGATATCGACTCCTGCATCATAGTGTACATGTAACTGGAAAAACTGCAGGAAGGTCGAGGCAAGGGAGGTAAAGGTGGCATGCGTCCCATGGGGCTGCTCGATATACCATTTAGCTACAGAGCCAGTGAAGGTGCACTGTAAAAGCCGGAGGCGGACAGAGTCGTCCACTATGGAGATGGAGGAGCACCATAAATGGAAGGACATGATGTGGTTCTGGGGGTCCTCACCTGCCTTGCCCTCAAACTTAGGGATGTCAGAGGGGAGTTGGTGGGCATGTGATGCCACGCAGGATCGTGTCTGATAGGATCATTGGTAAGTCTGGCTAAGTTTGGTAGGTTCAGACTTGCCATGTATGGTAAGCTAGCAGATGTAGTGACTGGGACTGGGACATGCCTGGTCATGGTGGTATGATGTAAGGGTCCAGTAGCGCCTAAAGTATGCTAGGTATGGAAGGTATGTGCCCTCCAATGGGTGTGGTCCGGTATGGGCCGGCGCCTCCAAGTGCAACGTGGGTTACACTTGGGTTAGGAATAGCAGTAGGGATTCCTGGGATAGGGTTTGTGGAAACCAGAGGGGGTATGACCCCTATGTTGGGCACACCCATAGCAGATGGTGGCCCTGTGTTGGGAATTCCTATAACAGGGGGTGACCCTGTGTTGGGCATTCCTAAATGTGGGGTGTCTGCCATATTAGGCATACCTAAGGGGGTGGTGGTTGCCATGGATGGCACCACATCAAAAGGGTATGTGGACGTCTCTCCTATGTTGCTGGTAAAAAGAGGGTCAAATGGTGTTCTAGCCATAAGGCTGGTTGGGAATAACTCTGTGGGGTTTTCAGATTCTGCCTCAGAATCGGAGGTGAAGTGAGGCGTGTCAAAATCGGATGGCTGTCTGTTCAACCGACGATGTGTCGAGTCGAGGGATAAGGCTCGGCATCTGTGAAATGGTGAGCCAAGTAGACTGAACTCTGGGAGTTCGCCCTGTAGACGATGAGAGCGTCTAAAATTCTCAATGGTGAGAAATAAGTTTTTGTGTAAAAAATCTGTATGTGTAAAATGGTAATGTATAAAAAAATCAAAACCCTAATGCAACCAAGGGTGCAAGAAGGGGAGTGAAAAAAGAAGGCTCTCAGGCCAAAAAATCACCCTCAAAAAGGCACTTATTATAGAAGTTGTGCTATAATAAGTGGAGGGATGCAAAAAATGGTCAGAGTACCAACATGCAAATAGCTCCTAGAAAAAATAGGTGTAACTAGACCAAAGGTGGGTTGAATCATGCAAACATCTAACTAAAAGTATTGTGAATCAACAAATGATATTCTCTGCAAGGTGATGAAATCCAAGTCAGACAATATGAGTGTTGAGACAACGGCTAGATATCCCCCTATCGGGAGGGACACCGGGTAGTCAATCCTAAAGAATGGCAACTAGGATACTCCGTTCATGACGCGTCGAGAAAAGGTAAATCTGTCGTTTGGTCCTTTACCGCAATACCCCTATACAGGGATATCCCGAGAACTGCGAATGGTAGCCCTTCAGTTACTGAATGGATTTCGGTATTCCACTCAGGCTTCCGGAACCATCCTCGCGACTTCAACCCTCCTAGGGGAGAGGCCTTCCCACAAACCGGTTGTGACCGCGCCAATAAATACTAAGAGATTTTAGCTCCCTAAATGGACAACTTCTATGTCTTAGATGTAATAACTGAGGGGTGTTATTGGAACACCTATCCCCCCAATACTACCTAGCTACAAAGTTCTTTTAGTGTTCCCCAAGCGGGGTTAAAAGTTGGTTGAAATTAGGGTTCTTTTTAAGGCTCAGTTTAATTATGTGTTTGAGTGGGTGCACGTGTGATATTTTAAACTGAAATTTGAAAAAGTAAATGCTCAGTATTCAAAAAACAAAGGATCTTTTGAAGTAAAAAAGCAAATATTATGACTTTTTCAAGAAATGGAAATTAAATGCTTTTGAAAGACTTATTCAAAAAACAAAGGATTTCTTGAAATATGAAAGCAAATAATATTACTTCTTTAAGAAATAAATGGATTTCTTTTTCTGAAAATTGCTAAGGGCAAAATATTAAAGAAGTAAACAGCAAATTTTTTTTTAATCTAGATAAAATGCAAACTAAGTCCTTCTTTCAATTTCTGAAAATATTTAAAAAGACTTTTCACATGTGCATTCTAAATAATAAAATTTTTCTATGGCTGTAAAATATGGAGAATTTATAATACTGGAAAATGTGCTATATGGGCAGAAAGTACAGTCAAAAATTAATTTTTTAAACGATTCGGCCGAATGAAAAAATCAGCATCGCGGGTTCTGACAGAAAAGTCGCGATGGACCGCGCGGGTTTCTGTCGCACAGTCGCGATGGACCGCGCGGGATTTAGGCACACTGTCGCGATGTGCAGCGCGGAAAATGTCCGCAAAGCCGCGATGTGCAATGCGCAAATAGGCCGTGAAGCCGCGGGGAACCGCGCGGAAAAGGGCCGCGCAGTCGCGATGTGCAGCGCGGTAAATGACCGCGAAGCCGCGATGTGCAGCGCGCTAACAGGCCGCGAAGCCGCGGGGAACCGCGCGGAAAAAAGCTGAAAAGTCACGATGACCCACGCGACTGTCAGGATGAAAACCGTGAGGCAAAGGCCGTGCACGAAAGACGAAAAATGAGCCCAAAAATTGAGAATTTCGGGCTGTTAATGGCAATAGATGGGGCCAAAAACTAGAGCAGCAATGGATCTGCTGTCTAGGATGGCAGATCTATGGATCTAAAGGCTAAAAACTAATAAAAAACTAAGATTGAAAGCAAAACCTGAGATCTATTGTTCAAAGCCAGCGGAGTCGCCAAAAGCTGTTGGCTTGGTTTTGCAACCAAGATTAGTGCTATGGGAACCTGCTAACTAGTAGCAGCAGTTTCAATAGAATTAAACAAGAAACTAATCTAAACAAAACTAATCATGGATCTATGCAAGAATATAAGCAAATAATGGAAATATTTTAAAAACAAGAACAAGAAAATATGAAAGAATAAATTTGTATTGAAAATGGGGCAAGCTAATGCTTGCAATAGTAATACCTCCAATGGTGAAGGTTGATGTAGAGCAACTCCCAAGACAAGTAGCTCCAAGTTCCAAGAGGTCTCCTTCTCCAAGGTTGCTTATAATGGCCAAATACTCAAGGGAGATTTTGGCAGCATGAGGATAGGAAGATGGATGGATATGAAATGAGGAGCCCCTACCACCTTTTTATAGGTTTTGGTGGTGGGGAATACCATTTGTGGTTTTGTGGAAACCAAATGGTATTGACCAACATGGTTTAGGTACTTTTCCCTCCTTTTTCTTTTTTTGAATAAAATTAATATTTTTATTCCCTTTTTAATATTTTTGGGAATTGCGACCCTTTTTGAAGGTTTTTTATGCTTTTTAGGAAAAATAATCTTTTTGAGTGTGAAAAAGGGGTGTACTAAGGTCTTTTGGTGACCTTTTGTTGGTTTCAGAGGCTCAAATGGTGGAAAAGTGGACAAATGGGTTATATGAATAGGGAAATGAGCTAGTGATCACTTTTTGGGTGTTCACAGCAAGGGTTTGAGCAATCCCGAAAGGAGTGTCGTTTCACCCCTGTTGACTTGGAAAGTATCATCGTCAACCACCATCTGTTGAATTGTCATTTTTAGTCCCTGCCAAAAGAAGTTACATTGTTCCCGATCATACATTTTGCAGAACCCAGATTTCCCTGTTGATGAAGAAGCATGGAGTTCATAGAAGAGAGAGCCCTGTTGAACATATTGCAACCAATTTGGAACAAGCAGAGAAAGAGCTGTAAGAGAAACTGGGTCATCAATTGTGCAAGAAGGAGCATCTTCCACCATATTGTTCTTACCCTTCTTGTAAGTGATCACATAGGGATAACCCGTGAGTTGGATAACCCATTTCAGGTGTGTTGGGGAGGAGACCCACTGTTCCAAAAAATTTTCCAGACTTGGGAGATCAGTCTTGATGCAGAAATAATTCCCTAATAGGTATGGATGCCACTTCTGTACTGCATGCAAAATAGCCATCATTTCCTGTTGAGAGGTAGATGTGGCTAAATTCTTACCGGAAAGGTCTCTTGAAGGCAGCAAGCGCATTGGTTCAGCAAAGATACCTGCATATCTATCCAAGGAAGTAGTGGAGATTGTTGATGGGTGCATCTGATTGGAACTGAGCTGAGCGATGACACCATGTGAATTCTTCTTAAGGATTTTTTCCAGGCGATGTGAACTAATGATGCAGAGAGACCCTGGTTGTAAGCCCATAAATTTGTGTTGTGCCCCATTGACTTTAAACTGCATCCAAAGTTCAGCAAAATCCCATAAGATGGGGCCAAGTTTGCGTAACCATTGAACACCCAAAATCACATCACATCCGCCTAAGGACAAGGCAAACATGTTAGAGCGTAGGGTATAATCTTCCATAGAGATATGCACATTTTGACACTTCCCCTTGTAAGGTAAGGTGCCCCCATTGGAAACCATGACTTCAAAGTTGGAGCAAGGATGGACAAAACAATCAGCATGTTTGGCAATCCGAGGGTCAATGAAGTTATGAGTGCTACCAGAATCAATGAGGTGGTAAGAGGGAGCTTCTTGAAGTATCCCCTGACCCGCATTGTTTGTGGGGTGGTGACGCTGGTTACAGCATGGAGAGAGATCTTGGGTGGGTCATCCTGAGATGGGGTGTCAACAGGTGGGTGTTGAATGTCGACCTGATCATTTACTGATATGTAGCTTCTTCACCAAGTTCTAAGGCAGGCGGAGAATCCACATCCAAGAGATAGAGCTTTTGTTGAACACATCTATGTCCTCGAGTGAATTTCTCATCACAATTATAGCAAAGCCCTTTTTCTTGGCGTGCCTGCATTTCTATTTCAGACAAATGCTTGACACGAGTTGGTTGAGAAGAAGGCATGATGGGAGGTCGTTGGGAACCCATATTTCTGAAGGGAACAAAGGTGGGTTTGGAGCGTTGTTGAGCTGCAATCTTGTCCTCGGCTATCTTAGCCAACCCTAGGACTTCCATCATTGTGTTGGGAGAAAACATTTTGACCTCTGAGCGGATTTCATCCTTGAGACCACTGATAAAACAACTCCTGTAGAATTCATCAGACAATCCTTCTGTGTGATTGGCCAATTTCTCAAATTCTGTCTGATACTCTCTCACTGTGCCAATTTGGTGAAGTTTAGTGAGTGTGCCTGTGAAATCATCAAAAGCACTAGCACCAAATCGTGGCAAAATTAGTTGGAAAAAATCTGTCCAGTTTGGCTCGGGATGAGCTTTGATGTACCAACAGTACCATTGAAGGGCTTCCTGTTCCAAATGAAAGGATGCAAGTGGAACTTTCTGGACATCAAAAGTATTATGCAGATTGAAATATTGATCTGCTCGGTATATCCATCCAGTCGGATCAGTACCATTGAAGCGAGGAAAATCAAGCTTCTGCCCACAAAAATTGTTGGAAGGAGAGAACCCGGTGGCTGCAAAAGATTCTGGCTGTCGGTTATTGTTCATGGCTGAATGCTGAAGGTGGAGGCTGAGAAATTTTTCATCCAGATCTTGGAGTTTGGTTTGGATGGTTGCAAGTGCTTCCTCCATGGTGTTTGCTCCTGCATGGGTGACAACCATAACCAGTTTTTTTTTTTTTTTGTGGAATGGGTAGAAAAACACAAACAGAAGCTGATTTAGTAAAGGGAAATTTGGATTGGGGAAACAATTTGATGGGTAATTGGGGTTTGACTAGATTTTGGACACTGTCGAAAGGACAAGAAAGCAAAAAGGGGGATTTCAGAAGCGGGGTGATAGAATGATAAAATTTGGCATAGAGGGACAAAGAAGCAGAATTCAGAAAGGAATTATGTGGTAAAATTTGAAGGTGATTGGGTGAAATCTGAGGAAGTTATGGCAAACCCTAAAAATAGACAAATGTGGGATTTCGGGCTTTGGGAAGGGGAATTGGGGATAGGGTCCTCAAGAATGAAAGATGCAGAATGGAATGACAGGGGTTCCTCGAAAATTTCAAGGGAAACAGAGTGAAAACAAGGGAGATATGGATCGGCAACAGCGGCGCAGAAGGGATCCACAACAGATGGATCTGCAACGGCACGGAAGGGATCGAAAACGACTGGATCTGAAACAACGACTGGATATGAAACAACTTTCGGAATAGATATGAAACGGCTGGATCTGGAGCGGAAGTGATCGGAAACAGTTCAACTGAAAATAGGTATGGACCCCAGGTATGTTCGGCTTCCTAACAGTTCAGGATTTTCACTCAGCCACCAATGCTGTCTGACAGCTTGCGTATTGGGGAAGTACCCCTCACTCCATGGCTCAGGTAAAACTGATAACCGCTTTGCCACAAACGACAGCTCTTAGTTTACCTCACGGGTGGAAACTAGTCAATCATGTAGGCGTCGTTTCCCTTTTCACTGGCAGGTCCTCTCAATGGGCCAGCTACTTTGGGATTCCTGTGGTACTCCTCACAATGAGTTTTAGGGCTTATGCCCAAGTACTTCCCACAGTTAAGCAGATAGGGATTATTCCCAAATCCAAACCTGCAACAGATGCGAAAAAAAATTTGGCAGAAATTTCACCCAGCAAGCCCAAGAAAGTGCTCTGATACCAGATGTGATGCACCTGCAACAATTAATTAATAAAAATATGCGAAATAGCAGAAATGATAGAACTCAGAATCACTTTTATATTGATCACAGGCCACTTCGAGGGGGAAACCTCCTATGAGCAAGCTCAATACAAATAACTTCATGGTGCCTTCAATGACCTCAACACACACTTATATACTAAGTCTATGCCCAATACTATGAGTCAAAACCATGGGACATATAAAACTACGGGCTGACTTACAAAGCATATGCGTCCAATACTATGGGATAATATAAACTACGGATCAACAAATACTATGGGATGACTTACAAAGCATATGCATCCAACAACAATATACTAACATAGTAAAGAGAAGGGTTGACATAGGTTCCTAACAGAAAACCCAAAAACAAAATAAGACCGGAATTCATACACACCTGTGCTCGGACAAAGCCGAAGAGAGCAAAAGTTGTGAACTGGCCAGTGTATATTCCATTCTCGTCCAAGTGCCCAATATTTAATTGCATCGATGCATGGTCCTTTGAATTTATCATTCGATTGGTTGCAGAGCTTTCAAATACATACGAATTCAATTTCTTCGAACCCCCAACCCCACAAAAACAAATAACAAAAAATACATTTAAAAAAGAAATTTGCTTTAAAAAATAAGAATATCAAGAGCTACCATTTTATTGGAATGTAGAGATCGATATTTTGTCCTTCTCTGTTCTGCATGTTGATGGCGAATGAATGACCTATTCAACGGCCTACTACTTCTCTCTGCCTCCCAGATTATTCGAGTCCCGATACACCAAGATCGAGTCTTATTTGTGCTAAAGAAGGGCGAAGAAGGGCTATAAGGGCATTTTAGGGTTAGGGTTTTATAAAAATATCACTCTTATAACCAACAATAGAATCCTAGCATAAAAGAGAAGGGTGAAACACCATTAGTTTTTTATGAAAAAGCTCCAGGGCTTTGTCATCATCCACAGACCTATAGATATAAATAAAACCCCCTGAACAATGCTTCTTTGGCCAAAATTCTAAGTCCTTTGCAGTTCCAATGGCCACGAGAGTTCCATGTTCTTTGTCATGAAAAGTAACATAGCAAATGATAAATGCATCTTCATTATCCTACAGTACCAAGAGGCATGTAGTTTCACCAGTATTTCCTTCCTTCATCAATATTGCCCTCCTCTTTGTCACTTAAGAGGATTTTTCCTTCTTCAACTCCATTTTTGGAGATCAGAGTCATGGAGATCTGCAGTTGGTGTCACAAAATGACACTAAATCAACAGCTTGACATACTGATGTCAATTCTTACTATTTACAATCAAGTCCGTGCACCCTGGACAAAGTTCCATAACCTTTCGGGAACCCAATTCTTCAATTCTGTCACAAATGTGAGTCCTAGTAGATCCTCGTCTAGAAGATATGGATCCATTTCCAAGATTTTCCTACAAGTTGAATACAAGTATGATATCGATCTTGTGTATCTTCCCAAGAGATAGAGAGACTAGCCAATTGTTTGAAGAATGTTCGAGTTAGGGCATTGTCGATTTGGACCCTATGCATCAATGCCAAACCAATAACACAGACAAAAAACTTGAAATAGGACAGATGACCAGGATTCACTCAAGATGCTGCAAGAGGAAGGAATAAGATGATCAGATATTCAAGTAACCATACAGTTTCAAACCCAGGATGTGTTGATAAGAGAGGTAATCTCTAGAAAAGAGCACATTTGGGGATAGTTTATTTGTATTTTCCTTACATCAAATGATATTTTTGGATCATATACAAGATTTCATCCAATAGCCTGACAAATTGCAAACTTATCGATTAATAAGGCAAGATCAAAGGGTGGAACATATTTATCCAGATTCCAACCATATTATCAAGCACAAGATGATAAAGGAACATTATTTACAATAACTGAGGACAAGTTGTGAAAGGACATAAATGCTTTCAAAACTACATCTTGGACTAAAATTCACTAAGGTCAATATTTACCTAATAATTGACAGCTTGTTAAAGGATATGATTGCTTTCGAAACTACATATTGTTCACTAAGGTCAACATTTACCTAATGCTCTTACAGAGTCCATAAAACTAAAAGGGCACTATTACATGATATCTCAAACATCTTGTATCGCAATAAATCGAAGAATTTAGTAGGTTAAATAAAAATATGATAATAGATTTCCCACTAATCAGGGTTGGGGAAGAATCTTCGGCGATCATTAGGTGTTAACACCCAAAAAGTGCTCACTAGCTCATTCTCTTATTCACATGACCCATTTGTCCACTTTTCCACCATTTGAAACTCTAAAAACCATCAAAAGGTCACCAAAAATACCACAATACACCTTTTTTCCCTCAAAATATATATTTTTCCTCAAAAAACCCTAAAAAATGGTCCAAAATTCCCAAAAATATTAAAAGGGAATAAAAATATAAAAAATATTCAAAAAATGACAAAGAGGGAAAAAAAGACCTAAACCATGTTGGCTAATACCATTGGTTTCCTTAAAACCATAATGGTATTCCCCATCACCAAAAACTATAAAAATGTGATAGGGGCTGCTCACTTTTGATCCACATTTTCATCCTATCCTTATGCTGCCAAATTCCCTTTGAGAGCCATTGCCTCCCATTTCGAGTTTGAAGAATCCCATTGAAGATTTGGAGAAGAAGAGACCATTGGATATTGGAGCTTCTCAACCTTGGAGTTTCTCAACACCCATCATCCTCACCATTTGATGTAATACAAAAACAAATTCTTTTGAATCTCTTGTCTTATTTGCTTATTGTTATCAATCTAGTTCTTTATTTCTCTTACATATGTTAATGTTAGATTAGATTAAGTTTATTGTTATTTGCTTTTCATTCGAGACTGCTATTACAAGTTAATAAGTGCATCCTTGCACATGCTTGGTTGAAAAACCATGCAACAGTTTTTGGCGACTCCGCTGGTATTCGAATTTTTGAATCTTACACTTTAGCTTTAGATCTTCATTTTTTACTAGTTTTTACCATTCCAATTTGCATATTTGCCATACTAGACAGCATATTCATTGCTTCCCTAGATTTTGGCCCTTTTTGTAGCCTTTAACAGCCCGAAATTTCACTTTTCAGTTTCGTTTCCGGCGACAATTTTTCCATTTTCGCATTGCGCTTTTTCGCCTGACAGCTGCGCGACTCATCGCAAACTTGTGGCCTTTTTCCGTGCTGTGCATCGCGGCCTCGCGGCCTTTTTCCACGCTGCGCGTCGCAACTTCGCGGCTTTTTCCCGCACTGCACATCGCAGCTTCGCGGATTTTTTCCGCGCTACACATCGCGGCTGTGCACCTTAAACCCACGATATACATCGTGGCTTTTAGCCATAAACCCGCAATGCCGAGGTTTTTCGCCCAGCCCAATTTAAAATATATATATATATATATATATATATATATTTCTGCGTTTTTACCCATTTAACCTATTTTTGTCTAGCATTATTTTTTCTGCAATTTTTTCCAGCATTCTGTCTCAATTATTGCAGCAATAGTAAATCATTTTCTATTACATATGCTCAATTAAAATCTTTTTAAAAAATTTCAACAAGTGAAAGAAAGGTTTTTAGCACTTTATTTAGATCATAAATTTCACTTCTTTGCAAGTTTCGAACCATCTTTCCGATTTGCTCAATAGTTTTGCCCAAGAAAGCGCTTAGAAATCCATTTATTTCTTGCAAATTTTACGATATTTTCTTTTCTTTAAAAAATTATTTCAAAAGTCCATAGTTTTTTAATTATTTTTTGTTAAAGCATTTACATTTGAGAAAAAACCTTTTATTTTTTACAAATTGAAATCGTTTTGTTTTTAATTTGTAATCAATCGCCCAAGCGAGGCAAATTCTTTTTTCAGTTAAATAATCACACTTGCACCCAATCTGCCACTTTTTTAATTAACTGAGCCTTAAAATCTGCCTAAACTCAACAAACACTTTAACCCCACTTGGGGAACACTTAAAGAATCTTGTAGCTACGTAGGATTAAGGGGATAGGTGTTCCAATAACACCCCTCAATTATTTACATCTGAGACATAGTGGTTGACAATTAGGGTACCAAAAATCCCTTATTATTTGTTGACACGGTTATACACCAATTTATTGGGAAGGCCTCTCCCTTAGGAAGGTTGAAGTAGCCAGACTGGTTCCGGAAGTCTGAGTGGAATACCGCTATCCATTCAGTAACCAAAGGATACCTTTTGTAGTTCTCGTTGTACCACCCTTATGGGAGTACAGTGGCAATAGACCCAAACTACAGATTCACCCAATCGAACGTGTCATGAACGGGGTATCTTAGTGGCCAATTTTTAGGATTATCTACCTGGTGTCCCTCCTAGTAGGAGGATATCTAGCCTTTGATTCCACATTTTATATTGTCTAACTTGGATTTCATCACCTTGTAGAGGATATACCTTGTTGAGTCATAATACCACTATTTGTTACGTGTTTGCATGCTCTGCTACCCCTCTTGGTCTAGTGAGCACCACTTTTTTCTAGGATCCCCTTGATTTTTTGTATTCTGACCACTTTTCTTGATTACTCCACTTACTATAGCACAACTGTTATAGTAAGTGCTTTTGAGGTTGGTTTTTGGCCTGAGAGCCATTTCTTTTTCACACTCCCCTCCTGCACACATTGTTGCACTAGGGTCTTGAGTTTTTTTTTATCTCACCACCATCCATTGGTATTTCTAGACATCTCTCACCATTGAGAACTTAAGACGATCCCGACATTTTCAGGGTGAACCCCCTCAATTCGGTACACTTGACTCTACACATCATAGACGTAGAGCGTTATCCCTTGAATCCACACATCGTCGGCATAGAACCCAGTCATCCGATTCTGACGCACCTCATTTCACATCTGATTCTGAGGTTGAATCCGAACACCTTACCGAGACATCACCAACCAACCTCATGGCTGGATCACAATATGACCCCCTTTTCACCAGTGCTGTTGGGGCTACATCAACAACCCCCGCTACTACCGTGACAACCACGGTAACCACAACCTCCTTAGGCATGCCTAATATGGGGGCCACACCCACTTTAGGCATGCCCAACACAAGACCAACACCTATATTAGGTATGCCCAACATGGGGGTCACCCCCTCTCTCATCGCCACTACCCAGATCCCAGTGATTATTGGAACCCTTTCTATCCCATCTACAACCCATGTTACACTTGGGAGAACAGGCCCCTCCCACACCACATCGGCTAGAGGACACATCCCTTTCACACCTAGCATACCCTTAGGGGGCACTGGACCAATCCATAATGCTACCATTAGCAATTATGCCCCAGTGACCATGCCACACCCATCTGCCAGTCTGCCATACATGGCTAGTCTAAACTTACCAGACCTGGAAAGGTTAACCAATGACCCTATTAGACACGACTCTGCGTGCCCCCCCATGCCCACAAAGATTCCCTTAGATATCCCAAAATTTGAAGGAAAAGCTAGGGAAGATCCCCAAAACCATATCATGTCGTTTCACCTATGGTGTTCCTCAAACTCCATAGTATATGATTCTATTAGACTGAGACTTTTACAAAGAACTTTCACTGGCTCTGCAGCCAAGTGGTACATTGAGCACCCACATGGGACCCACCCCACTTTTACATCCCTTGCCTCAACGTTCCTTCAGTTCTTTCAACTACCTGTACGCTATGATGCAGGAGTGGAAATACTTTTGTCTTGTAGACAGAACACCACCACACACATCACTGATCATATCCATTAGTGGCGTAAGCGCCGTAGCCTCTGCAACATAAATGTTGACGACCGTATCTTTTTGGATTGGTTCCTCAAATCACTCCTCCCCCTCATAGCCAAAGATGTAGCTTCTGAACGACCCCAGTAAGAAGAAGAAGCCATCTTAAAAGCCTAGCAGTTCAACCTCATATATGCCCAGTCTGGATATCTATACACCATTTTACTGGATGCCCCGCATGGGGATCCATCCCGCCATGATGTGCCGGGGGCATCCCATGCCACCGACGGTATTATCGGCTAGGTTATGGTGCAAACAAACCTTTTACCATGATGAGTACAAACAACGCCCCAGACCTTTCTAGGGCTTCATCTCATTCTAGAGCTACAACTTCGTATGCTATGGTAACACACACTCACCACACTCATGGACCCTCATGTCCACCACAGTGTTATGGGAAAGCACCATCAGCTTATGCACCACCTTCATACTATAACCAGTAGGCCCACCAGACTCCAGTTCAGCCACAAGCGCAAGTGGCCTATTATCCTCAACAGGCAGCACCTCTTGCTCCAACACTTCCAGCAGCTCAAGGTTACCCACAACCACAACAAGCAACAGATCCACCTCATAACCCTCCTGCTTACTACCCACAACAACCTACTCCAATGCCTCCACGACCTCAGAACCCACCTACTGCCTAAGGACATGTCTATGCATAGCAAAACCAACCTCAAAACCACAACAACCAGCGTAACCAAGGAGGTCAACAAAACCGTGGAAGAGGACGTAATTGCGGAAAAAACCAGCAACACAACTAAGGTGGACCACCACCTAATCCCCCAAATAATAATAACGCTGCTCCCCCCAACCAAAATCTTGACCGTCCACCGAAATAGGCCAAAAATAATAACTTGAGAACAAACCATCCATGTTCCATATGTGGAGTCTATGGCCATTACACACATAATTGTCCCCATTTAGATCGAGTGCGTCAACTCTAGACCGACGATACCCAACGACAAGGACATGTTGCATAGCCATCACCTCCTCCTCAGCCACAACCCATGATATTGCAAAATACCTTACCAAACCAAGGCACGGTAAACACTCATCCAAATGATCCCCCTCAAGGATCCACGGAAACACAACAACAAATTACCTATGTAGCAGCCGATTACCAGCATGCAGAGTCCAACACTCACCATTTTCTAATGATTTCATCAAATGATGTCAATCTTCAAACCCGTCGAAATCAATACGGCTCCACCCCTGAGGCCACAACTACCGACCCATCATCGAGTACTCTGCCAACCGATCGACCACTTCACATACCCAATATGCCCATGGATGGGGGTCCAAAAGCACCTCGTTTCCCTTTGAGACGAATTAACAATAACCTAAACACTCATGCAACTTCCAACTATAACATTGTAGAGGATTTAGCTCAGTCCCCTGCTGTCATGTCCGCTCTCGAAATCCTAAAAAATTGTCCTGCACAGAGAAAATTGTTGTTATCTTCCATTGGTGCTATAGACCCTAATGACTCCAACATGATGGCTTTCGGCTTAGAACAAGCTGAACCTCTCCTGCCTTCATCTCTAGCTTTTCAAGTTTCCATCTCCATTCATAACCTCATCGTTCATCGATGCATAATTGATGAAGGGTCCTCTACCTGCTTTATGTCGACTTTCGTATGGCAGAAACTTGGATCCCCAACGCTACAACCATCAACTACCGCATTACGAGGTTACGATGGCCGTGCAGCTCAACCTCAAGGTTTGTTAGTGAACGTACCCATACAACTTGGGGGCAAACTAGTTCTCATAGATATAGAGGTCATTAATTCCCAACTTGATTACAATCTCCTTCTGGGACAAAGCTACATGTATAAAATGAAAGCTGTTGCTTCTTCAGTTTTCTGCCTCATGATGTTCCCCCATGAAGGACGCGTAGTCAAAATCGACCAGATTACATACTATGATCTCAATCCCCTCACAGTGCCTGAAAATGTTCTTCCGATGATCGAACAACCCATTCAGAATGCACCCACATCGTTTGTCTCCTCAGTTGGACCCGGGATATATTCGGATAATACCATGACCACCACTTTCCATTCTATCCCACCCCCTCTCCCAGTAACTAAAGTATATGATTTGTGCACCTTATCGCACAACGAACAACAACATCCTCAGCAAGCTCAACCACCGCCACAAGCACCCATCGTGCCTAGTCATATCGGAACAACACCGATTCCTACTGTCCCATTCTTGTTCCCATTTTCAGGAGTTGTCAACATGCCAGTAATGGCTACACTCAACCTTCCAGGTTTAACGTTAGGATTACCTGTATGGTACTTACCTGCCCCAACTCCCCCACTGACTCCAACCGTTGTTCTACAACTGGTACAACCCATGAGTATGTCAAACCATCCACCACCTGGCATACCAAACCCCCAAAATCGCCCATCACTAGGTGTTTCGAACCCCCAAAACCGACAACCTCCAATAGGGGGCACTACATTGACACCTAGTTATGTCCCCCCTCAATCCCGCCACACTGGGGGCAAAGGTCCACAAACCTATAACACTGCACCCACAACTCGCACCCCCCCAGTGACTGCCAAATTAGCTAAGAATCCCCCAACCCGTGTGCTCCCTAAGTGCTCCTTGTGCGACGATATTGGCCACGCTACCCATCTATGTCCACAACTACCAGCACTTCAAGAACACATGAATATGTTGGATGATGACACCAACGTTCCAGTAGTCAAAATAGAACTCCCCCCTTAGCCTCATGATAAATCATTGCGCACAAACCATCCTTGTGCAATATGCGGCATCTACGACCATTATTCACATCACTGCCCCGATCTCCCAGATTACAGAGTAGCACTATACGAGTTGAATAATGCCGACCTAGAGATATCCCCACCACTTATCGAGGAAATATTTCCCCCAGAATATTCCCATTCAGAAGAAATCAATACCATTTATATGATTTCAACTACCTATAAACCCGAACCAATTAATTTAATGGAACACTACTTCTGTACCGATGAAGAAATCCTAGAAACACTCACTGCACCGGACTACCCTTGGGATGATATGCACCATTGATCATACTTCCTCCCTGAGGCATCTACATCCACCACGGTAAACCAACTATCTGTTGAATCTAAGGACTTCTTACCAACCAAGGTCGATTGGTTCAAAGATCCAATACTAGCTCCAGAAGCCTTCGAGGAAGATAACATGGCTAACATTTTGCCCATTATAAAAATCGACATCTCCACCACCCCTGGAAAACCTGAGCTTATCTCTTTGGGTGCTTCATGCATTGAGAAAGAAACCCAAGCTTATAAGAAACTCTTCCAAGAATTTCGAGATATCTTCGCCTGGTCTTATACCAAGATGCTTGGTCTTGATCCTACCATCGTAGAACATCACATAGACACTTTTCCCAACATATCACCGGTCCACCAAAAACAATGTCCCATTCACCCATCCAAGCTTCTAGTCGTCAAAGCAGAAATTGAGAAGCTTCGAGCAGCAGGTTTCATATACCCTATTGCATACACCACCTAGGTTTCAAACCCAGTACCAGTCAATAAGAAAGTCGGCACAATCCACCTATGTACTGACTTCCATGACCTCAACCTAGCTTGTCCCAAAGACAACTTCCCCACACCATTTATTGACCAGCTAATCGATGAGTGTGCGGGGCATTAGGTACTTTCTTTTATGGATGGTTTCTCTGGATACAACCAAATCAAAATCCATAAAGAGGATCAATACAAGACCGCTTTTACAACCCCGTGGGGCACTTTTGCCTATCGCGTCGTGCCTTTCGGTCTGAAGAACGCGGGAGCCACTTTCCAACGTGCCATGACTTATTGCTTTCACGATCTGCATAAAATCATATTAGTTTATCTAGACGACCTCACCGCTTGATCTAAGAAACAACCTGACCATTTAGACAATATTCGACAAGTTTTCTTGCATTGTCAAAAATACAACATCCGCTTGAACCCACTCAAGTGTGTCTTTTTCGTTCCAGCAGGTCGCCTCCTAGGGTTTGTCATTTCAGAAAAAGGGATCACCGTTGACCCTCTAAAAGTTCAATCCATAGTGGATCTACCATCACCACGTACATTAAGACAGCTTCAAATCCTCCAGGGGAAGTCCAACTTCCTTCGTTGTTTTGTCCCAGACTATGCCACCATTGTACATGGTTTCCTCCGTTTTCTACGTCTTCATACCCGCTTCGTATGGGACAACCAAGCAGAAGGAGCTTTCACAGATTTGAAAAAAGCACTTGCAAGCGCCCCGTTGATTTCTCCACCAGATTTCACAAGAGATTTTACCCTTTACATTTCGGCATCAGATTACGTCGTCTCTGGAGTTCTCGTCCAAGAAGACTCCGCTCGCCAAGAGCATGTCATTTACTATGTGAGCCAAACTTTATCAAGCCCACCATTACGCTACCCGCATGAAGAGAAAATGGCCCTCGCCGTCGTCTTTTATGTGCAAAAGATGCGACATTATATTCTCCTCAGCCATACCACAGTTGTGGAAAATTCCAACCCAATGATCTATCTCTTGAAAAGTCGCCTTCTACAAGGCTATGTTTCCAAATGGGTGATTATCTTACAAGAATATGACCTAACTTTTAAAACCCCGAAGAGCACCAAAGCATTAGCACTTGCTCAACTCATTACGGACTTACCATCATCGTCGTCATCACCAACTATCCATACTGATATAATCGACGAACATTTGTTTATCGTCTTGTCTGACGACCCTTGGTATGGCGACATTTTGGTATACCTCCGCACACAGAAATTTCGACCCAACATCGCCGTGACATATGCCATCGCATCCGCCACCATGCCCCTCGTTATCTCCTCTTGGGTGATGTCCTCTATCGACGTGGCATCGACACAATCTTATGACGATGCCTTTCCCAAGATGAAGAAAAACAAGTCCTTAACGACTATCATAGCGGTGCCTGCAGCGGCCATTTCTCTGGAATGGCCACCACCCAAAAGGTAATCCGCGCAGGTTATTTTTAGCCATCATTATTCACCGATTGTATCACAGCAGTCAAACACTGCCAAAATTGCCAGCTCTTTGCCCCAAAGGCAAGAACCCCCCCCTTGCCCCCCTTCATCTAGTCGTCACCGCTGGACCATTTTGCAAATGGGCCATTGAATCCATTGATTGCAATCCCACATCAACCGACAGCCACAAACACATTACTGTGGCTGTTTATTACTTTACCAAATGGGCGGAAGCCATGCCTACTTACAATTGCAAAGCTGACACTGCAGCCCATTTTTTCCTCGACCATGTTATTGCTCGTTTCGGAGTACCAAAACAACTCGTCTCAGACCATGGCTCTCACTTCGAAGACTCCGTTTGGAGAGAATTGTCCATACTCCTTAAGTTTCAACATCATTTCTCTTCTGCCTACTACCCCCAAGGGAATGGCCAAGTCGAAGCTGTTAAATAAATTTTGAAGACCATCCTCCAACGCACTGTCGACAAAATTAAATCCAATTGGTATCACATGATTTTTCCCGCATTATGGGCATATCGCACGTTGACCAAAACCACCACCAGCTTTACCCCATTCCATTTAGTTCATGGCATGGAATCTGTCCTCCCCATTGAATGCCAGATACCAACATTACAAATTTCCATAGAACTTCTCCCCGATATGTCACTAACTGAAGAATGTCTACTTCTTTTAGAGCAAGCTGACAAAGATCGCCGCACAGCTCTCCAAACAATCGAAGCCGCGAAGAACAGATCTAAACTCCATTACGATAAACATGTTCACCCACGAGCATTTAGTGAAGGCGACCTGGTCCTCGTTTACGATCAAGCCCATGACAAAACAGGCAAAGGAAAGTTCCAATCTATGTGGCAAGGCCCATATATCATACACACTTGCCTTGAACATGGAGCATACATTTTGACCGATTCAGAAGGTAATCCCATGCGCAACCCCCGTAACGGGTTGTACCTCAAAAGATTCTACCCATAAAAACTACTAGACACCATAATCCATATTGTACAGTTTTTTTATTTTTTCACTGTAAATTTTCGAAACCTTACATTTCAATTCTTTCCTGCATGAACACAGATGGATCTTGTTCCACTCTACCACATCGGCTTTGCCGATGGCGCAAACCGTTGCTCTCTAAATCTCGCTTCAGCAACTTGGGTAATTTATTCCTCTTCACATGAGTTGATCCAGCTCGACGGAGTGTGTATAGGTGCTGCTACAAACAACCAAGCTGAGTACGATGCCGTGACCGGTCTCCTCGCTGCTGCTCTCCAAATGGGCATAAGTCACCTTTATGTTTTCCTGGACTCCCAGCTCCTTGTTTCCCAGCTCAACAACTATTACCAGGTACGTGATCCCTATCTATTTAGAAAATTCCTGCGCACAAAACAAATGATTCGACATTTTGAATCCATCTTTTTTACTTATGTCCCAAGAAATCATAACATTGTAGCAGACCAAATGGCTAACAACATTCTAGATTGGCACGTCAACCAAAACATGTAGGACATCATGACATGCATCACATAGGCATTATAAAATGATCAACTACAATTGCATCCACATGCAACAAAATGTAATCAATACAAGATGTGCATCCACGACTATATACCAAAACATATATATATATATATATATATATATATATCATCATAAAAGTCATAAAGTCAAGAGTGCCCTTAACACCCAAATATACAAAAAATACACTAGTCGTACGAAAAGTGTATCAACAAAATCATCCCCATATGCTCATCAGCATTTGGGGGCACATATAAGATCACCTAATCATCATGATCTCTGGGATCCTCTGGCTCCTCCTCTGCTGGCTCCTCCGGATCATACTGATCCTGAGCCCTCCTCTCGGCCATCACAACAGCTACTCTAAGCAGGATAGACCACCACTCATGGGGAACATCAAAACAACGCTCAATAGTAGGCCGGTCCAAATCCCTCCAACCCTCCTCTAGTTCTCCCACTAGAAGCCCCTCTAAAGTCTCACGTATGCCCTCTAGGGAATCAGCTCGAGGACGCACAACTCCTCGAGCACGAGGAGGTAGTGCCACTACAGGTGGAGGTGCCACCACCATCATCCGTCCCCGATGGCCTATATGATCAGCTGGTGGCCTCAGACCAATATCTGCACAATCACACAAGTGAACCAAGTCAATATCATATAAATATATCTGGATATACTCATAACAAAAGCATCTAAACATGATATAACAGAGAACCAAAAACAAAGACATACCGTCTAGACCCCAGCCCTATCCCTAAGCCCGAGGCATCTCAGGATCTCCTTGGAAGTCCATACCAGCATATGGATAATCATCAATAAGTAGGGGCATCTTCTCCCACTGATCATACATATCCACCGAAAAGAACCGCTGGATACCACCACCACCCTGGGGCATCATCTCCCCCCACCGTACCATCCGCGGCTCACTTCGCAACCCCTCCCGAACTGGCACACGTGGCTGCAAGGTAGGTACCTGCTCGAAAAAGAAACAACAGAGGAAGGAGGCATAGATAAACTCACCTCCCTCCCGACTGACCTTGTCCAGCTCTCGCCGAACACAGGCCAAAAACATCTTACCCCAGGAAAAGTAGATCCCTCTCAACACATGGTATACCATCATCGTTTTCCCCCCAGACAAAAGATGTGGCACCTGTGCACCAAGCACTCGTAGAACACAAGCCCCGACTGCCTGCATCTCTAGCTCCCACAAGTCCGAAATACTCAGTGCGTTGTTCTGCGTACGAGCCCCAGGAACATAGAATCTCTCTAGTAGATCCTCGATGTCCAAACCAGCAGGAATCCTCGGCTGCAACTCCCCGATCTCCCCCAAACAGGGCAAGCCAGTAAGGAAATAAACATCAGTCAAAGTGATCTCTAGTCACTCACCTTGCACCATGAATGCACCCTCTGCCGGAACCCAGAAATCCACCAATTTGTTCAGTAGATCTCTGGCTAAACGCATAAGAGGAACCTAAGCGAACTTTAGGAGTCCACCCTCAGCCAAGGCCGCCCGCACACCCGGGTCATCATGAATCTGACCCATCAATCCCACATCTCTCTCTCTCTCCTGCCATGACACTAGTGGCCTCCTCAACATCCTGCCAAAAAAAAAAAGGAAAATTTTTTAGAAACAAATTTTTTTCTCGAAAACCCCATCGCAACTTTTGGACTCTTAGTCGCGATGGACATTGCGACTTTCAGCTTCAAATCCGCGATGAACATTGCGGGTATCAACCCCATAGTTGCGATGGGCATCGCGGCTGTCAGCCTCCACAACCACGATGAACATCGCGACTGTCAGCCCCGATAGTTGCGATGAACATTGCGACTGTCAGACCCCACAGCCGCGATGCACATCACGGCTACAAGCCCTTACCCACGATGTGCATCGCAGAAAATGAGCCGAAACTTGCGATATTCCACGTTGGGAAGCCAAAATGGAATTTCACAGCCTCCGGGGCCCCGACGCTAACTAGAAAGGAAATAATTTAAAAGGCTAAGGCACATAGGCTTACCTGAAACTCGCAGAATAAAAAACCAACAGTCGAATCTCCCACAAATTGAGAAAATGCTCTGACCACCTCAATTACTTTGTGAAACTCAACGGTGAAAATGACACTTGTCACATTGGGCCCACTTGTTATTTATAGAAATTTGACAATTTTCAATCAACCATTTCGGCATCATACGATGTCTGTTTTTCAAACCGTTGGTACCATTGGAATCAACACAGCGAGAACTTCATGATAGTCCACTCCTTTTCCTGATTCCACTAGGTCCCTTTTTCGGGCATTTTTTCCATGCCCCTCATCGCCTTGATTTGCATGCCACATCGATCGTGGTCCATTTTTTACAAGTTTTATATCACCAGATTCAGTTTTCTGTGCTTGTGATGATGCTTGAGGTCATTTTTCACTCTCACCACTAGATTTTCCGGGCATTTTTCCCATGCCCCTCGTTGCCTCGATTTGCATGCCACGTCGACCGTCATCCATTTTTTACGAGTCTTATATCGCTAGATTCTATTTTCCACACTCGTGATGATGCTTGAGATCATTTCTCACTCTCACCACCATATGTTTTGGGCATTTTTTCCCATGCCCCTTACTGCCTCGATTTGCGTGCCACGTCAGCCGTGGTCCATTTTTGATGAGTCTTATATCACCGGATTCAATTTTCCGCGCTCGTTATGATGCTTGACATCATTTCTTGCTCTCACCACCATATTTTTTGGGCATTTTTTACATGCTCCTCGTCGCCTCGATTTGCGTGCCACATCAGCCGTGGTCCGTTTTCTACGAGTCTTATATCGTGGGATTCAGTTTTCCGCGCTCGTGATGATGCTTGAGATCATTTCTCACTCTCAGCACCATATTTTTTGGGCATTTTTTACATACCCCTCATCGCCTCAATTTGCATGCCACATTGGCCGTGGTCCATTTTTGACAAGTCTTATATAACCGGATTCAGTTTTCCATGCTTGTGATGATGCTTGAGAACGTTTCTCGCTCTCAACCCATAATTTTTGGGTATTTTTTCAAAATGCCCCTCGTCGCCTCGATTTACATGTCACATCAGCCGTTATCCATTTTAGACAATCTTTATGTCGTCAGATTCAGTTTTCCGCGCTCATGACGATGTTCAAGATTAATCCTCGCTCTCACCAATACCTTCTTATTCGGTATAATTTTATCCCTTTTCCTAGCAGAGCAATTATTTTACGAAAAGGACACTTAGGGAGTTTCTGTTAAGCTCTTTTCTGACTCCTAAAACAATGAAAAGATCGCCGAGCAATCTTGCTTCCTTTCATGCTCGCTAAAAGTATCTGAACGGGCGTCTACCTGGTATAATTTTACCTCTTTTCTGAACCTTGTATACTAATTACGAAAAATGAATACTCTAGTCACATTGGCTAGAAGAGTTCTCCATTTGCATCATTTTACGCTTTTTCGGGCCTTGGAGACTAACATACGAAAAAGAACACCAATGGAGTCTACTTACCGCTTTCAGACTCTCTAAAAATGAAAGCAACCACGAGCAATTACTGTCTTGGGCTCGTACAAATCCATAGCATGGTACTCCTCCACCAATTCAGAGTCTTCTTATCATTTTCAGACTCCTTAAAAATGAAAGCACTCATGAGCACGAACAGTCCTGGGCTAGCAAAATCCATAAGACAATACCATTTCAGAGCACACTTTTATCCCTTCTTGGAGCTCATTAAAACCACGAACAAGGACACAACGGTGCTTTTCGGCATCACAACAGATCATGTCTACTCATATGGCAGCTTCCCCATTTTGGTTGCCTTTGTTCAGAGCATTCTGCAGTATGTCACCCCGAGAATATCCCCATAGCATCGATCAACTTGTACTCCTAGAGTCACTCCAGTCTGCAATACATACCCCTGATCCTTTAAGCTATGATCCCCACACCTAAAAGTCAGTTTGCTATGCTGCCAGGTCAACCATGTCATCATGCTTTGAACAAAGGAAGTTTGAGTCCACCCACTCTATGACCCCAGTTATTTCCCATCCCCACAGTATATCAGTCCTACCATCAGTACTATCACACTTCAGTTATACACCTCGCGCTCCTATCAAGGAAAAATCATTGTATTGGTAGTTGTTGGTCTCCCTCTGTCAATGCCAACCAAATCTATTCTAGAGGATATACCCAGAGGTCCCTGTTCCTTGGACTCATCACCATTAATGATGAGTGCCTACGGATCATTTTGAAAGGAGTCCTCAGTGCCTCTCTAAATGATTGTTTCTCACATGCTCGACTTCAACACCTTGATCGCATCGTTGAGACTCGTACAGGGTATCGGTCCTTTTAGTTTTTTGTTGAAGACCCCGGATATCACCTGACTCTACCACATTTGAGAGTCTAATTGAGGAAACCACCAATTACACATTCCTATGGATATTCGGGTTGCGCTCGGCGACATTTATAGATGTATCGCATTTTTATACTCCTTCGAGTATACAGTTACATATACACCTCAGAATTGACTCATAGTTATTGAGTCCCTACAAATGTTGGACACCTTTAGTTTCAGCGGTTCATCAAACCTTATGATACCTTATTCAGAACGGTTGTTGCCTTATTCCAGTGTATCAATTATTGAGATCAGTCATGTCATGATCATGAGTATGTCCCAGCATTGTGTCCCCTTTAGACCATTATGATGTACCAGCAGATTTTTATGTATTTTTTAGGTCCCCCTTTGTGGGCCTAATTGTTATGTATATGTCTTGATACGAGCATGGGTATGCCCACCTCGTCCATTATCAGAGATTATTCCTCATTCATTTTGAGGCTATGTATTTTTTTAGTTTTGTGCATCTTCCAAGGGGCCGTTGTTCCAGTCTCCAATCAGTCTCTTCTCTTCTCCAAACCCCAGGAAAAAGACAAAAGAACTATGATGTCTATCGGCCATATGATGAGCTCCTACCCTCACACATCAGGGGGCAATCTGTTAACACCCAAAAAGTGCTCACTATCTCATTCCCTTATTCACATGACCCATTTGTCCACTTTTCCACCATTTGAGCCTCTAAAAACCATCAAAAGGTCACCAAAAAGACCACAATACACCTTTTCCCCCTCAAAAAGGGTCCAAAATTCCCAAAAAATATTAAAAGGGAATAAAAATATAAAAAATATTCAAAAAAGGAAAAAGAGGGAAAAAGAGACCTAAACCATGTTGGCCAATACCATTGGTTTCCTTAAAACCATAATGGTATTCCCCATCACCAAAAACTATAAAAAGGTGATAGGGGCTCCTCACTTCGATCCACATTTTCATCATATCCTTATGCTGCCAAATTCCCTTTGAGAGCCATTGCCTCCCATTTCGAGTTTGAAGAATCCCATTGAAGCTTTGGAGAAGAAGAGACCATTGGATATTGGAGCTTCTCAACCTTGGAATTGCTCAACACCCATCATCCTCACCATTTGAGGTAATACACAAACAAATTCTTTTGAATCTCTTGTCTTATTTGCTTATTGTTATCAATCTAGTTCTTTATTTCTCTTACATATGTTAATGTTAGATTAGATTAAGTTTATTGTTATTTGCTTTTCTTTTGAGACTGCTATTACAAGTAAATAGGTGCATCCTTGCACATGCTTGGTTGAAAAAACATGCAAAATTAGGGTAACATAAAAAGAGAGCATTTGCAGGATTAAAAAATTCTCTACATATTAATGAAAACCACTACCACAAAACTCCTGGACCAGAAGCTTCCTCAGTCACAAACTTTACAGAAATTGCTCCTTGTAAAACATCGACTTCTGCATAGGCAAGTGGCTCAAATAAATCCACAAGAAGCTGAGATCTGTGAACAACTATTTCATGTCGTTCATCATGGTATTCTTGTGGTCCTGGTAGCATAGCCATTACTAGATGCCTCTTAGACTTGAAATCAAGAAGGAAACTATGTTCAAGTAACCAAAAATGGTTGTCATGCAATGGTGACTATGGAATAAGATTATTTAAAGCGAATCATAGTGTATTTAGCATCGATAGCAAATCTTCCATGTCATCTTTGGAAAGCTTGGCAATAGCCTGATGCCTTCATAATGAAGAGGAATGGCGCCAAGCCAAAAGGAAAATCCTCACGTGTGGATGGCCTGGGTTCAACAACGGTATTTGCCACTGCCTCCAGCGAAATATCAATTTTATCGAGAAGTTCCATCAATATTGTGCAAAGCCACTTATGGGATCTGATATCTACCGCCATCAAGGGATTTGTTTTAGAAAAACTTGCAATGTGTTCAACTTTACTTACATTTACATGAGATGCTACAGGGTTATCAATTGCCTCCATGGCTTTGCGAAAGGTATTACAAAAGCCGTAAAATGCTGCAGCTCTCTATCTTGCATGCATTTAAGATGTTGCATCATGATAATAGGTTTATATAGGTTAATCCTGGGTAAGAGATGGCCTTTTTAAAAGCATTTGTTCACATCCATAAATGGATTTTACATTAATAGATACATCAATAAACTTAACCAAAGAATATTTTTTATGGTACTCTATAACAAAAAATCAATAACAAATATAAGCACTAAGACTGAATGATAGTATAACTAGGGCTAGATATTTTCTAACTAGGGCTAGGGAAAGCCTCCTGGAATCATACTATTGAAGAGGGAGAGCAAAAATACTACCTCAATCACATCAAAAAGGAACTTCCACACTTATGTCAGCATATAAATAAACTTGTGACTGCTTTTCATTACTTCTAAAAAAAACTGCTACAAGAAAACAGTGAATTGCTAACCGCTCAATCGAAAACTAAATAAATAAACCTATACCTCTACCTTCTCTTTTATAGACTGAAATGAGAAGTGCATAAAATGAATCTGGAGCACTATTGATTTACAACTAGAGCAGATCCATCTCAACCTTTAGACCGGAACAATAGTGGCCCCTGGTTTTCTGTGGGATGAAAAATCAAAATGAAATTTAATATATATATATATATATACAATTTTGGGGACAAAATATACCAAAAGTAATTAAATATTATCAAAAATAAATATCCATACCTGCGTCCCCCATGGAAATTGTGAAACTGGAATTTCCTCAAAATCTATATTTGTGCCACTAGCCTCTATTTCTTCCCGGTCAAGAAAATCTATATCATCAAAGTTGTCATCATTCATGAATTTGGTATACTGCATAAATTTCATATAATTTATAGACATTAGATTTGGAGAATAAAAAAATTAGATTTCATGTAATAAATTTCATATATTATAGCATACTTGCTTACCATTCCTCTGTTTTGATTTTGTCCAGTAATGACTCACTTATAATTATATCTACAATACGTTGCATACTGCTCGAGCTCTAATCGACTCATACTTTTCAAGCGATCATCAGAATAATCATCAAATGTGCCTTCATCCATACTGGTTGAAGATGACATAGTATTTAGGCCAATTTCCACCCCCGTCAATGCAACCCCAACATGCTCTTTTATCTATTCCCTCACCCCTCTTGCTATTTGGGATGTCATTTCCAACTCCTATGGAAAAGAAACGACTCTAAGATGTAGTTGTACTAACCGAGGCATCGGACGCCTATACTAAGCATCTCGTCATGCATCAGGTCGTTCATATGTACGACCTTTGCTAGCACCATAGAAACTGGATCTCGTATCTGTATAGTCGGGGTCCATGTGAAACCGGAACTCTACAATCAACATCTTAACAAAATACTGAGGAACCTCGACATTATTTTGGAAATTCCCATATGCACACAGGAACCTCGAATAAATATGTGGTGCAATCAGTGGATCATTGAATATTGTGATCTCTAGACGTTTTTTGTCTTCAGGTTGCAAGTCAAAACATGAAAAGACCATTTCTTTTGTGACAACTTTTTTTATTTATTCAAACTTGTGGCGACCTATCACTGACAATCGCCTCCTACGCATCATGTCATGAAAAATATGGGTTGATGGTCCAACCCCAAGATATGTCTCGATCAAACTATTCAGATTATGCAAAACAATCTGGAGACACTGTTGAGTACCAAAAGAGAGATTTGAACTCTCAAGTTCTGCCTACAATCTAGAGGAATGCTCCTTCATCTCTTCCACATTCAGCATAGCGATGTTGTATTCCCAAGGAGTCTCCTCAGGAACATCTCTAGGATGTAAAGAGGATCATATCTTTCATTGCGAGCATACTAATGCACCTGATGACCTCTCCCTATCTGGGGAGGTGGATTAGGATCAGGAGAAACATACCCTGTAAGAAGTAAAATGCACGTGCAAGTATTAAAATATATATATATATATATATAATTTGTCAATCAAATTATACACATTTAAATAAAATGTGTTCATTATAAATACATGATGGAACCTCTGCATTAGCATGAACATTGTGCGAAATAGAAATAAAGTCTTCTGCCCCATCATTCTTGTTAGAATGTCGAGAAGCCCCTGTAGAAAACAAAAAATTGGCAATCACATGTAAGTTTACACGAAAAATCATGTAATTTTTCACAAATAAAACAGTCATGTGAAACAAAATTTCTAGTCATAATGTATGTAAACAATCTCTACCTGGCGATGGCGTATTTGAAGAATATGACACTGAGGGTGTCATCTGTGGTTTTCCACCGGCCCCTGTAGACCCCCTCTCAGATAGATGTCTGTCATTGTGAGAGCCACCACCTTTGCACAACAAGATCTTAGAAAGATGTGTAAAAGAAGATTTATGTTTATATAGACTTGAGCGTGAATTGAATAAAAATTGAATTTACCTGATGATGAACTCAGGGAGTTTTGTTGCATAGTAGCTAAGATTGCTTCACCGTGAAGGTGTGCCTGTTAATAATTTTCCACATATTAAAAAACATGTCAAACAAGAATTCTAGTCAGAATGTATGTAAACAATCTCTACCCAGAGATGGCGTATTTGAAGAATAAGACACTAAGCGTATCCTCTAGGTTTGTCCATCAGCACCTGTATACCCCTTAGACAGACGTCTATCATTGTGAGAGACACCACCTGTGCACAACAAGATCTTTGAAAGATGTGTAAAAGAAGATTTATGTTTATATAGACTTGAGCTTGAATTGAATAACAATTGAATTTACCTGACAACAACCTCAGGGAGTGTCGTTGCATAGAAGCAAGGTTTGCTTCACCCTGAAGCTGTGAAGATGTGCATGATAAGAATTTTCCACAGATTAATAAACATGTCAAATTTAAATTTACCAATTTAACATTGTGCACCCGTGCATGATGAGAAATTCTCACATTAAAATCATGTCAAAACGTGTCAAACAAGATAAATATATTCCATATTAACAATCGAATATACCTGACTGCATCACATGTCTTCATCTAGCACTAGCAGTAGATGTCTCTGGATGACCCATGTGTCCTTGTTAAGACAAAATGAGAAATCAAACATTTTATAAATATCTCCACGAATTAGAAAATGCAGCAAAATAAACTACAATGTAGTATCTCTATTGTTTGCAATAAATCTATCACATTCAAGAGATAATAACAACCACAGTTCAGAAGCAAGGGCATTTAATACTATCTGCAATGAGAGCAGGAACAGGTGGTGTTGATCTACTACAATTCCTATGAGACATGGAACAACACCTACATACAGGGGGGTGATTTCATAGCATATTTACAATCCAACAAAGAATTATTGATTCGCTCACTTTGGAAACTAAATGTGACTGATATTGAAGACACTCTCTCGCATGTGTGCCAGATGGTCTTGAAAGATAACAATGCAGACAAAGAAGATATCCAAACTCGTGCAAAGGGTTTGGAAACCATGGGAAAGATTTTCCAAATTGCAAAACTACAAATCGAAGATGAAATTCCAGAAAGAGACACAGCTGTAGAAAGAGAGACTGCTCTTTTGCAGCTTCGGAATGATCTTCCCAAAGTTTTACCAAACTTGTCTATACAACAAGAAAATGATTTGAAATTCCAATGATATTAATTGTTTTCCACGTATCTTTTCTAAGAAAAATACTTAATTGTTTTCGGCTTATCTTTTCTAAGAAAAATACTTTATAGTCCATAGTTTGAGGTGAAATCATATTTTGAGGCGGTCCTATCTATCATTCTTTATCAGTGAGTTATATTGTTCAATGAGTTATATTGTTTAGTCATCACAGTTTTCCATTTTGTTCCATTATGTCCATTGTCTTATTTAGGACAACAATTATGTTGTATAATGTTCCTAGAATACAAGATTCACTCCTATGCTTAGCTGATTATCAAGTACTAGTCTATTCATGTGTAAATATCATATTTTGAAGATGTAAAACATTATAACTCTAAAGTTGATATCAAAATCTCACCATTTTTAAGGAAAATAAGATAAATAAAATTATCAATAAGGCCAATTACTCCTAACAATGTTTTAGCAAATATAACATCCCATAAAATACCAATTCATATTTTATAAGATAATATAATTAGTAATCCTTCAATTGTTTGAAATATCCAACAATAACTCAAGCAATGGCTTTTCCAATCCAATTTATGCTACTTGTCATTATGTGTATATGCCAATGCAAAATTTCTATAGGCCCTTACATGTCTAGTGGAGGTTTCATACCATGCTCCATTTATTAATAGGAGTCACATTTTATATTTATTTGGTTGGTACTCAATTTAGAATATAGTTTGAGTAGGCTAGTGCTTCTCCCAAATAAAAACCATTAGCATATATTTTTCTTGAAAAAAAGTCCACGAATCTTACTTAAAGTGTTTTTCTTCCTTTCTACAACTCTATAATGATACTAGGGAATATATGACACCACAATTTCCTTCAAATAGCATTCAAATGCACTACTCACATGTTCCCATCCATGATCAAACTCCAACATTTGATAAGGCTACCCTATTTCTTTTCGAACAATGCCCTAAATTCGTCAAATTTCTCAAGCTCATTTTGTTTATACTTTAAGTAAAATATCCAAGTATATGGAGAAAATTCGTCAATATATTTAAAAACATATCTTGTACTAGTAAGTGATGGATTATTCATTATACAAAGTTCAATATGTATAGTCTCCAATCGGGATTTGCTCTTCATGCCTTGCCTTGTTCAAATCTTTTGTTGTTGAGCCATCAATTTCATCTTTCTTAGTTCATATGCCATAGTATTTCATTCCAATGTATGCTTTTGTGATTAGTGATAACCAATAATTAAAATTGTACAATGATACATACCATTGTGTCTTTAAATTCATAGAATGTATACATTTATCCTTAATATCTAAAAATCTTTCAAGCATGACACAAAGCTATGAAGACAAATGCCACCTTTTTTCATATCTATGTGACTTGTGGCACTAATAGAAGATTAGAATTGGGTTACATGGTAGAAATAAATAATGAGACAAACCTTGAAAAGAATTTGAAATTAAATAGCTAAAAAGGGACAACTAGATGAGACAAAGAATTAAGAGACGGGTGACAACCACATTGAAAGAGTAAATAATGATGAAAAAGAAAGAATATCTAGAAGAGACTAAGGTAGAGGTAGTGGATTTAATGAAGCTTGTTTCAATTGAAGAGAAGCCTACAAATGTTGGACCTTGAACCTGAACTGTAGACATTGAATTCAAGATGCAAGAGAACATGTTGTTCCCTAAACCTAAACTGTAGACATTGAACTCAACATGCAAGAGAACATGTTGTTCATTCTATAAAATATGTGGTTGAATACCATGTATTTGAAGTGCAACAACATCAAGGATAAAAAATTATATTGTGGAGAATATTCTTACAGTTGAAAAAACAACTTAAGGAGACTGAGTAAAGGAAGACTGTATTTTAAACTAAGTGTAAAATAAAGGAAAGCGTTGTATTTTCTACTCGTATATGTGTTTATTGGTTTGAAATGGGGCATGTAATGAATAATTTCATCCATTTTTTTGATAAAATAACACTGGAAACTACTATGAGGAATATTTTCATGACATGGTATTCATAGATGTATACCATATCTAGTTGGGATGGCTATCATAGTTCAATAGCCAAGTGTTACAATCGGACAAAAGGAATGCTTATCAATTTGAAAAGGAAAAAAAAAGCTCATCTAAAGGATGAGAGAAGTAAAAGAACAAGGTAATACTATGGTTTGATAAACATCCCTTATGTTGGGAAGAATGACATGTGGAATCAACAAAAATGAACAAGCTAATTAAATGAAAGACTTCGTGAACCTCCTTGAAGAACTTAAGCACAATGCATGTTTAGAGTCATATGAAGTGATACATATGTAGGTAGGAGGTGAGTTATAACCTTGTAGCATGAAAGAAGATATGGAGGAAGAAGTACAAACATTTGAAAAAATATTGATATGAAAAAGCATTTGAGGAAGGATGAGTCTCCACATGTAGAATACAATAACTAACCAAATAACAGAATAAGTAGAAACATTTGAAAAGAACATTAATATTTTGAGAGAGGATGAGTCTCCACATGTAGTATACAATAAATAACCAAAGAAGATAATATAAACTTTTGTGTATTTAGAAAAGGATGCTTAGAGTATGGGAAAGTTGGGTAACCATTGAACAATTAGAAAAGAGGATTGGATGCAAGCTATCAATTACAAAAGCATGGTCTTGTTGAATGTATTTAAGGAATTGACCATGTTGGTTGATGATGAATAAGAAATGGACTACATCTCCATCAACCCTTAATGAAGGTATTGTTGTGGAACATTCGGGGGCACGCATATGAAGAGAGGTTGCCTCAATGTCACATTGATATGGGTCTACCTGCCAGGATTGCCTCTTGAATTCTAGTCCTTGGATTCCTTGAAGAATATTGGAAACTCTATTTGGTATTTTTTGGACTCCAATATGTATTTTTAGGAGACAAAAAAAATGACATGTGCTCGTATTCTGGTTAAACTGGACACCCAAGCAGGTTTGCTAAAGGAGCTGAAGCTAGTTAGACATGACAATTTTTATTTTCAAGCCCTCGACTATGAAGGAATTCCCTTCCAGTGTTGGAGATGTCATGAGGTTGGTCATTTACCTCAATACTATCTCCTATCCTCCAAGGTCTCTCAAGAGGGTTTGTCTTGGAACAAATGGGTGCACATGAGCAATGGTGAAGGCAGTGGTCATGAGCTCTTCACTAATTTGGGGCATCTTCCAGATGGTTCTCCTTGTGCATATATTAAGGTGATATTCACCTCTTTATAGAAAGGGATTTTTATATATTTAACTTTCCTCAACCAAGAACTAATGGGGATAAAATGGATACTGCCACTATCATATAAAATCTAGATGAGAAATTGTATATTCTTAAATCTTAATCATGAAGAAAGGCACACATGTTTCCTTTGTAACCATATCCTATCATTGAGTAATAGTCGAGCCAAATATATGTACAATTAACTATTTACACCAGCTTGGATTTAAAGAAATGGGTCATTGTGGTTTCAAACCCTCTATCGCTTACTTATTTGAGGACATCAATACTAAATTGAAAATGACATTTACAAGTTTGAACAAATAACAAATTACCTATGCAAGCGGTTCCTTCCACTTCCCTTCGTGTCCGTGGCTGTTCCCCTTCGTTGCAGTGGCCCTCCCTTCGTTGTCGTGGCCCTCCCTTTGGTTTAAACGATGGACAACTCTGCGTTTGAACGACAGACAACAAAAATCGTTGAACAATGACAAACAACGACTAGCGGGGGAAGGGTTTGTTTGCATTTATATAGTTAAACATTTCTCGCCCAAGAGTTTAAAAGGAATCTAAACTCTCGACCGAGAAACTTGTCTGGGATTTTAATATCAAAAAATGGTTATAATCTCGGACAAGAAAGTTAAATATTCTCGGGTGAACAATTATCTAACTATGGAAAAAATCTCGGACGAGAGAAGTTTAATCATGGTTAATTTCTCATTTGAGAAATATAACAACTCTCGCCCGAGAAAATAGGTTGACTTTTGTCTCGAGAGAGAAACTGGAAATTAGAACAAGAAAAGCAAATTGTCACAAAATTGTTTCATAGCTTCGCGGTTTCACCCTACAACCCTTAAAATTAGCTCCCGGTGACTGTTCCCTGCAATCATCTCTCACTAATAAAAATAATATCATATGGTTGCCACCCTCCAACAATCGATCACTTTTACATCTAAAATACATCACTCATCATCATATCTGCAAGAAAGAACAAATATGTAAACAAAAGTCTTACAATCAAATGATAGGTGCGCTCATCTTGGCACCGAAAAAATGTCGGACCAAAACATACATATCTTGCTCATCCAGAAAGATTTTTCGACGAAAAAAAATGCGATCCTTACTGGAAACACTGAAACAAACGAAATGGAATAGGTCTCATGACTCATAAATAAGCATAAATTGACAAACCAGAACCTATGGTTTCGCCCCTCTCAATTCCATAGAGACAAAATTACAATTTATGACTAAGAGGAAGAAGAATAGAAACAAGGTAAGGAGCGTAGAAACATATTATATGAAATTAATCCTCACTGGATATAGATCTCGACATTCAATAAATGAACATGAATACAACCAATTTAACCACCATTACACATGTACCAGATAAAATAATGTAATGATAATGACACATAAGAGAAGTACTTATCTCAAATTAAGGGCCACTAGTTGCAACAAGACAACTTTCCTCACAGCCATAGACATAATCAAGCCTTTATTGATTGAACAAGTCACCCCCGAGCTAATACCATGGATCCACAGGTAGAGGCACACTTAGTCTAGCAAATATTAGAATTGTACATATTCCGAGAACCACAATGCTTCCCACTACTACTTTCATGTCCTTCTCCACTGCATATGGGATGTGACTCCTCTCACCAACCCATTTCCTGGATTCCTATGCGAGAACTTGGACTAGTAGATTTATATAATGGAAGCAAATGGAAACAGCTAGACTACCTCTAAGTCTCAACACACTCTCAATGCTAACAACATTCCCAGCATGGGGACAAAGCATAAGACAAGTGATTCAAAGCTCAAGATTAGATTCAACAAGAAGAGATTACATGTATAAATAGCTTAAGGAGGAAAATTTGAACCCAAGGTGGCCAACTAGAATGGGTTTTAAGTGTGGTTGGGATTCATCATGGAGACTTAACTCAAATTAGTGGAGTGGTGGCCTAGTTAGGAGATTCCCTTTCCCATATTACGTCCATGAGGAGAAGTTACCAAAAACCAAGGAGTGGAGCCATGAAGAGCAGTAGGAGGCACACGAATGCATAAGGGGGGTTACAAAACATGAAGTAGGGAGAATTGGGTGAGAGAGGGGATCCAATAGGGTCATAAATATCATGAAATCACAAAAATAGGGATTAATGGAGGAGTGGGGTGCACTTATGGAGGTGGAGGCTTAAAACAAGGAGGTGGAATATAAATTCTAGCTTACTCTCCCTAGAATCTAGGGAGAGAGCCCATAAGTGTCAAACACACATAAATAAGAGGGAATTTATCCCAAGGAGGGTGCACCAAGAAAGAGGGTCCCACTAAAGTATGTATAAGGTGCAATAATAACCCTATTTTTCATAAAAATAAAAAATGGGTTCCATTATACAATGTTTGGGTGACCAACAATATTAAAGTAACCAAGGCACAAAATGAACTAGGATGGAAAAATACCATCCAACGAAAAGCTATAAGTTGCAAGGGATGTCCCCCATTCCCCCTCACTCTGTGAGATCCGTGATCTCCCATAATATTTTAATTTCCTTTACTCAACCAGTTATTTATTTAATTAATAGAAACAATCATTCAAAGATAACAATAATGACATAACAATAACAACAACATTAACATTATTAATAATAATTCCAAATTCCATAATCACATAATCAAACAAATGAGCATAATTCCATAGTCACATTAACAAATATAACATAAGTCCATAGTCAGATAAAATACCATAAGTCCGAGGCTTAACAACCGGAGTATTACATCTTCTTCCCCTTAAACAATGCATCATCGTCGTATCACATACATGCAGTAAACAAAAAAATTTCAAAATAGATGAGGGTATGATTCCATCATAGCATCTTTCAACGCCTAATTCTCATCCTCGGGTATGTAGTGGGTCCATTTGACCTTTACCTGCCTGATTTTTTGATTCTGAAGCAACTTGACCTGGATGCCCAAAATGGAAATAGGTTGTACCGAAAAATCCCCTTCTGGTTCCACCTAGATCAAAATCCATTCAGTTACTTGATTAGTACCATGTACATGTGTGTGTGTGTGTGTGTGTGTGTGTGTGTGTGTGTGTGAATAAGGAAAATAAAATCACTCTAATTACCTGGATCACATTCCAATCAATTACATGGTTAGCATCAAGTATATACTTTTTCAATAAAGACACATGCAACAAATTATGTAATTTAATGCAAGCAGGTAGGGCCAACTCATAAGCAACAAGTCCTATTTTAGCTAAGACCTAAAAAGGTCCACAATATCTAGCATCTAGCTTGGAGTAATTTCCCAAGCTTAAGGAACTCTTTTTGAGTGTAACTTTCAAGAACACATGATCTCCAACTTGAAACTATCTGGAAATCCTACTTTGATCTCCATAGATCTTTTTCCTATCTTGAGATGCCTTTATATTTTTATTTATCTTAACCATATGATCCTCCATATCCTTTAATAATTATGGTCCAAAAATGACTCTGTTTGTTGGGTTGTCTCAATTGATGGGAGTATTGCACTTCCTTCCATACATGGCCTCGAAAGGACTCATCTTCAAAGAGGAATGATATCCACTATTATAAACAAATAGTGTAAATAATATTCCCACTTATATGGTTGATCCATCACATACATCCTTAACATATCTTCAATCACTTGCTTAACTCTTTTTGCATGTCCATCTGTCTATGGGTGGTATGTTGAACTCATGTTTAGAATTGTGCCAAACCCCTCAAACAATCCTTTTCAAAAATTGGAAGTAAATTTCAAATCTCTATCTGATACTATGGCCTTGGGAATACCATGCAATCTAGCTACTTCTCTCATGTAAATATCTGCAATGTTAGTTGCTTTATGAGTTGTCTTTACTGGAATGAAGTGTGATTCCTTAGTCAACTTATCTACAACAACCATGATGGCATTATTTTGCAATCTTGTCTTAGGCAACTTGGTGATGAAATCCATCTTCACTACATCCCATTTCCATTATGGTATTGGCAAGGGTTGCAACAATCACGTTGTATGATGATGTTCAATTTTAACTTTCTGACATTCCTTGCACATAGCTTTATATTATGCAACATCATTCTTAATCATTGGCTAATAGTATTGTTTCCTTACTGATGTTACTGTCTTCTGATAATCCGAATGTCCGACATAAGGAACATCATACATTTTCTTCAGAACCATATTCCTTATATCTCCAGCATTGGAAACATAAACTCTATCTCTATGCATGAGGATCCCATTTTCTTTCAACTTATACTTATCAAATTTCTGTGGAGTTTTCTGTTGTTGCAATCCTTCTTTTACATGTTAATAAATTTCATCTATAACACTGGCTTCAATGATATTATCCTCTAAATATGATGTACTAGTGTTGATAGTTGCTACATGCATCACATGTATCTTCCTACTAAGTGCATCAACTACCTTATTTTCCTTACCTTTTATATTCTTGATGTCAAAGACATATTCACATAATAATTCCATCCATCTCCTTTGTATTGCATTCAAATTAGGCTTCTCCAACAAGTACTTTAACCCATCATGATCAGTTCTTAACTCAAAATTCTTACCCACTAGATATTATCTCCACATCTTCAAATCATGGATGATAGCTATAAGCTCTAGGTCATGGGTGGGATAGTTATGCTCATGTTCCTTTAAATTTCTAGATTCATAATTGATCGCATGTCCATCCTTCATCAATACTCCACCAATGCCTGTCTTACATGCATATGTGCATCAAAACAAAGTTTTCTTTGGGATCTGCAATCTTTAGAACAAGTGCACTAGTAAGAATTTCCTTAAGTCTTTGGAAACTATGTTCACACTTAGGAGTCCAATTGAACTTCACACCCTTCTTCTCTAAATATGTGATGGGATGAGCTAACTTCGAGAATCCTTCGATGAACCTTCAGTAATACCAAGCTAATCCCATGAAAGATCTTACTTCTGATACATTATTAGGTGTTGGCCATTCCATAATGGCTCTTATCTTTTCAAGATCTTCTGAAACACCTTCTTCAGATATGATATGTCCTAAGTAATGAATTATGCATTGATAGAAAGAACCCTTGCTTAGCTTGGAATACAACTGGTATTTTCTAAGAACTTGCATTACTAGTCTTATATGTTCTTCATGCTCTTCTTTTGTCTTGGAAAAGATAAGGATGTCATCTAAGAATACAATCACAAAATTATCTAAGTATTTTCTAAAAAAACCCATTCATCAAGCTCATGAATACTACAGGTGCATTTGTTAACCCAAAAGGTACCACAGTGAACTCATAATGTCCATACCTTGTTCTGAATGTTGTCTTTACTAATATCTTCATCCTTAATCCTAATATGGTGGTATCCTGATCTCAAATCTATCTTCGAAAACACTTTGGCTCCTCTCAAATGATCAAACAAACCATCAATCCTTGGCAAGGGGTAATTGTTTTTAATTGTTGCTTTGTTCAACTATTTATATTCTATGCAAAGTCTTAGAGTCCCATCCTTCTTCTTCACAAATAACACAGGAGTTCCCAAGGTGAACACTAGGTATTATGTAACCTTTCTTTAGTATCTCCTCTAGTTGCATCTGTAATTCCTTTAACTCTAGAGCACTCATTCTATAAGGTGCTTTAAATGAAGGTACTTTCCTTGGCACCAATTCAATATAAAAATCAATGTCCCTCCTAGGAGGCATTCCTGGCAGTTCTTGAAATCTATCTACAAATCCTTGTAGTACTGAATAATCCTGCAGTTCTGGATCTTTTCTTTTTTTTCACTCCTCCATATGAATGGCATATAATCGACATCCCTTTTTGAGACATTTCTTCAATTGTAGAGTTGTGACCTGCCTCAGGGATATGGGTCCAGGTATACCTTTGACTGTCACTCAGTTTCCTTCTTCATCTAAACAAGTATAAGTTTTATTATGACAGTCCAATATGGCATGGTGTGCATACAACCAATCTATTCCAATCAATAGATCATATGACCCTAAGGGTATGATGTTTAAGTCTGCAAAGGTTTTCAATCCATTCATTTATAAAGGACACACTTTTATAAATTCTGTGATTTTCATCTTGGCTCCTATAGCTAACTGTACTAGACTTGTTGTTTCGAGTTTACTTTTCTTCAAATGACATTTCCCAACTAGATTAGGTGCAATGTAACTATTTCTAGCTCCATAATCAATCAAAATAGTTATGGTTTTATTAGCAATCTTACCTGCTACCTCAATCATTTGGGACTGGTGGTTAGCTTGCCTCCCATCCAGGTCTACATAGATCCTCTGCACACTTCCACCTACATCTCCAATAGTTGAATCCTCTTGAATATTGTGAAGGATATTTTTCTTACGTGGGAACTGACTGGAAAAGTGATTTTCTTTGCATATCCAACATTCCATAGGTGGTTTTTCCACTCTTCCCTTGGTTGTCCTTGTTGATAAGATTAAAAGAGTTCTAAAGAAAAAGAATATTTCAACCTCATTTAAACCAACCATAACCATCATAAATAGAATTAGATATGTTAAGGATCCCATAGACCAACATCAATGTCAAGGAGTTTATAAGGTTCCATGTTCCTGTGGTGAGACAAGGCGCTCCTGCCGGGTTAGAATTAAAGAACACGAGGCAGACATCCGAAATGAGAGATCCCGCACCTCTACCTTCATTGAACACTCCCAACACTAAACACCACATCTTCCTAAAGAACGCATAAATTCTTGCTAAAGAAAACCATTACTTCAAACGTAAAATTAGAGAATCCTCAGAGATAGCTAAGCATCCTAGCAACCTAAATAGAGACGGTGGCCTTGAGATCAGCAATGCATGGCTTCCCGTCATCAAGAAAGATTATGCCTCATAATATTAGTATGTGCAAATATTTCCCCTATAGGTTGGTGATGTTACTTTAGCCTTCTTCCTAGGTTCTTCATTCTTTAGAAAAATTTCAAATAAATAAATAATATTAATAAGCAATTTTTTTATTTGTCAAATTAAATTATTTATATTTTTAAAAGTTTTAAAATTCTAAAAACAAATTCATAATTTCTAAAAAAAAAAAAAAATTAAATAATTTGAATAGATTGATAATTAGTAAAATAATTATTAATTATTATTAAGTTATAACAATAACTTATTATTATAATATCATATTACAATATAACATATGATATTATATGTTCTTAATTATTAAACATAATAAAATAAATTAGGTTAATATATAACAAGTAAATAAATTAATAAAACAAAGTGTATTAATCTAAATAAATTAATAATAAAAATTATAAAGAACTAAAAAAGTTTACTACTTAATCAACAAATAAATAAATCTAAAAATTTACATCAACATATTTTACTTCAAATTATAGATTCATAAGATAATATAATATAACATCATGAATTTTAGAACATAGGAATATATATAGACAAAAATTTAAATAAAAAATAAAAAATAAAAAAATTAAATTCTAAAACATTAGACTACGGAGCAAATTATATGAGTTTTTCTTAGAAACATTTAGGGTTAGGGTTTTAGCCGACCTCTTGGGTTCATAGTTCTCTCAAACAAACTGGATATTAGAAATGCTATTCCTCACCTTGACTCATTGTCCTTGTTGCTTGGTTTTTCAACCAAGCATGTGCAAGGATGCACCTATTAACTTGTAATAGCAGTTTCAATATAAAACAAAAACAACTATTAATAAACTGTTGCTTGGTTTTTCAACCAAGCATGTGCAAGGATGCACCTATTAACTTGTAATAGCAGTCTCGAATGAAAAGCAAATAACAATAAACTTAATCTAATCTAATATTAACATATGTAAGGGAAATAAAGAACTAGATTGATAACAATAAGCAAATAAGACAAGAGATTCAAAAGAATTTGTTTTTGTATTACCTCAAATGGTGAGGATGATGGGTGTTGAGCAACTCCACGGTTGAGAAGCTCCAATATCCAATGGTCTCTTCTTCTCCAAAGCTTCAATGGGATTCTTCAAACTCGAAATGGGAGGTAATGGCTCTCAAAGGGAATTTGGCAGCATAAGGATAGGATGAAATGTGGATGAAAAGTGAGGAGCCCCTATCACCTTTTTATAGTTTTTGGTGATGGGGAATACCATTATGGTTTTGAGGAAACCAATGGTATTAACCAACATGGTTTAGGTATCTTTTTCCCTCTTTTTCCTTTTTGAATATTTTTTATATTTTTATTCCCTTTTATTATTTTTTGGGAATTTTGGACCCTTTTTAGGGTTTTTTGTGTTTTTTGAGGAAAAATACACATTTTGACGGGAAAAAAGGGTGTATTGTGGTATTTTTGGTGACCTTTTGATGGTTTTAGAGGCTCAAATGGTGGAAAGTGGACAAATGGGTCATGTGAATAAGGGAATGAGCTAGTGAGCACTTTTTGGGTGTTAACAGATTGCCCCCTGATGTGTGACAGTAGGAGCTCATTGTATGGCCGATAGACATAATAGTTCTTTTGTCTTTTTCCCGGGCTATGGAGAAGAGAAGAGACCGATCGGAGACTGGAACAATGGCCCCTTGGAAGCTGCAAAAACTGAAAAAATACATGGCCTCGAAATGAATGAGGAATTATCTTTGATAATGGACGAGGCAGGCATACCCATGCTCGTGTCAAGACATATACATAACAATTAGGCCCGAGAAGGGGGACCTGAATAATACATAAAAATCTGTTGGTACATCATAATGGTCCAGAGGGGACATAATGCTGGGACGTACTCATTATCATACCATGACTGATCTCAATAACTGATACACTAGAAAGAAGCAACAACCATTCTGAATAAGGTATCAGAAGGGTCGATGAACTGCTGGAGCTGAAGGTGTCCAAAATCTGTAGGGACTTAATTAGATTCTCAAATGTGGTAGAGTCAGTAAATGAGTCAACTTCTGAGGAGTATAAAACTGAGGTACATCTGAAAACTGTCGCCAAGTGCAACCTGGATATCCATAGTAATATGTAATTGGTCGTATCCTCAATTAGACTCTCAAGTGTGGTAGAGTCCAGTGATATCCGAGGTCTTCAATAGATAACTGAAAGGACCGATACCTTGTACGAGTCTCAACGATGTGATCAAGGTGTTGAAGTCGAGCATATGAGAAACAATCATTTGGAGAGGCACTGAGGACTCCTTTCAAAATGATCCGTAGGCACTCGTCATTAATGGTGATGAGTCCAAGGCACATGGACCTCTGGGTCTATCCTCTGGAATAGATTTGGTTGGCGTTGACAGAGGGAGATCGACAACTACCAAGGCAATGATGTTTCCTTGATAGGAGCACGAGGTGTATAACTGAAGTGTGATAGTATTGATGGTAGGACTGATATACTTTGGGGATGGAGAATAACTGGGGTCATAGAGTGCGTGGACTCAAACTTCCTTTGTTCAGAGCATGATGACATGGTTGACCTGGTAGCATGGGAAACTGACTTTTAGGTGTGGGGATCATAGCTTAAAGGATTAGGGGTATGTATTGCAGAGTGGAGTGACTCTAGGGGTACAAGTTGATCGATGCTATGGGGATATTCTTAGGGTGATACACTGCAGAATGCTATGAACAAAGGCGACCAAAATGGGGAAGCTGCCATATGAGTAGACATGATCTGTTGTGGTGCCGAAAAGTACCGTTGTGTCCTTCTTTGTGGTTTTAATGAGCTACAAGAAGGGATAAAAGTGTGCTCTGAAATGGTACTATCCTGTGGATTTTGTGAGCCCAGGACTGTTCGTGCTCGTGAGTGCTTTCATTTTTAAGGAGTCTAAAAATGATAAGAAGACTCTGAATTGGTGGAGGAGTACTGTCTTGTGGATTTGTACGAGCCCAAGATGGTAATTGCTTATGGTTGATTTCATTTTTGGAGAGTCTGAAAGCGGTAAGTAGACTCCATTGGTGTTCTTTTTCGTATGTTAGTCTCCAAAGCCCGAAAAAGCGTAAAATGATGCAAATGGAAAACTCTTCTAGCCAAGGTGACTAGAGTATTCCTTTTCAATAATTAGTCTACAAGGTACGGAAAAGGGATAAACTTATACTAGGTAGATGCCCTTTCAGATACTTTTAGCGAGCATGAAAGGAAGCAAGATTGCTCGGCGATCTTTTCATTGTTTTAGGAGTCAGAAAAGAGCTTAACAAGAACTCCCTAAGTGCCTTTTTCGTAAAAGAATTACTCGGCTCGAAAAAGGGATAAAATTATACCAAACAAGAAGGTATTGGAGAGAGCGAGAAATGATCTCGAGCATCGTCATGAGCACAGAAAACTGAATCTGATGACATAAAGATCATAAAAAATGGATTACGGCCGATGTGGCACGCAAATCAAGGTGATGAGGGGCATTTTGGAGAAATGCCCAAAAAATATGGAGGTGAGGGTGAGAAATGATCTCAAGCATCATCACAAGCACGAAAAACTGAATCTGGTGATATAAGACTCGCCAAAAATGGACCACAGCCGATGTGGCACGTAAATCGAGGCGACGAGGGGCATGGGAAAAATGCCCTAAAAATCTGGTGGTGACAGCGATAAATGATCTCAAGAATCGTCACGAGTGCGGAAAACTGAATCTGGCGATATAAGACTCGCCAAAAATGGACCACGATCACTGTGGCACGCAAATCGAGGCAACGAGGGGCATGGGAAAAAACGCCCGAAAAAGGGACCTGGTGGAATCGAAAAAGGAGTGGACTGTTGTGAAGTTCTCGTTGTGCTGATTCCAACGGTTTGAAAAATAGACATCATATGATGCCGAAATGGTTGATTGAAAATTGTTAAATTCCTATAAATAACAAGTGGGCCCAATGTGACAAGTGTCATTTTCACCATTGAGTTTCACAGAGTAATTGAGGTGGTCACAGCATTTTCTCGATTTGTGGGAGATTCGACCGTTGGTTTTTTATTCTGCGAGTTTCAGGTAAGCCTATGTTCCTTAGACTTTTAAATTATTTCCTTTCTGTTTAGCGTCGGGACCCCGAAGGCTGCGTAATTCCACGTTGGCTTCCCAACGTGGAATATCGCCGGTTTCGGCTTATTTTCCACGATGCACATCGCGGGTATTGGCTTGATAGCCGCGATGTGCATCGCGGCTTTCGGGGCTGACAATCGTAATGTTCATCGCAGCTTTCGGGTCTGACAGTCGCGATGTTCATTGCGGCTTTCGGGCTGACACCCACGATTCCCATCGCGACTGTGGGTTTGATACCCGCGATGTGCATCGCGGCTTTGAAGCTGAAAGTCACGATGTCCATCGTGGCTAAGAGCTTGAAAGTCGTGATGGGGTTTTTGAAAAAAAAAAATTGTTTATAAAATAATTTACTTTGGTTTTTGGCAGGATGCTGAGGAGGCCATTAGTGTCGTGGCGGGAGAGAGAGATAGATGTGGGATTGATGTGTCAGATTCATGATGAACCGGTTGTGCGGGCGGCCTTGGCTGAGGGTGGACTCCTAAAGTTTGCTCAAGTTCCTCTTATGCGTTTAGTCAGAGATCTACTGAACAAATTGGTGGATTTCTAGGTTCCGACAGAGGGTGCATTCATGGTGTAGGGTGAGTGACTAGAGATCACCTTGAGTAATGTTTATTTCCTTACTGGCTTGCCTCGTTTGGGGGAGATCGGGGAGTTCCAGCCAAGGATTCCAGTTGGTTTGGACATCGAGGATCTACTAGAGAGATTCTGTGTTCCTGGGGCTCTTATACAGAACAACGCACTGAGTATTTCGGACCTGCGAGAGCCGAGGATGCAGGCAGTGGGGGCTTGTGTTTTGTGGGTGCTTGGTGCACAGGAACCTCATTATTTGTCTGGGGGGGAAATGATGATGGTAGATAGTGTTTTGAGAGGTACCTATTTTTCCTGGGGGCAGATGTTCTTAGCCTGTGTTCGGCGAGAGCTGAACAAGGTTAGTCATGAGGGAGGGGAGTTTAGTTATGCCTCCTTCCTCTGTTGTTTCTTTTTTGAGAGGGTACTTACCTTGTGGCCACGTGTGCCGGTTCGGGAGGGGTTGCAGAGTGAGATGCAGATGGTGCAGTGGGGGGAGATGATGCCCCGGGGTGGTGGTGGTATCCGACGGTTCTTTTCGGTGGATATGTATGACCAGTGGGAACAGGTGCCCGTTGGTATTGATGATTATCTGTATGCTGGTATGGACTTCTACGGGGACCCTGAGATTCCTCAAGCTTAGGGACAGGCCTAGGGTCTAGACAATATGTTTTGTTTTTCGTTCTCTGTTATATCATGTTTAGATGTTTTTGTTGTGAGTATAGCTAGAGACATTTATATGATATTGACTTGGTTCACTTGTGTGATTGTGCAGATATTGGTCCGAGGCCACCAGTTGATCATGTAGGCCGTTGGGGACGGATGATGGCGGTGGCACCTCCACCTGTAGCGGCACCGCCTCCTCGTGCTCGTGGAGTTGTGCGTCCTTGAGATGATGCCTTGGAGGGCATGCGTGAGACTTTGGAGGGGATTCTAGTGGGAGAACCAGAGGAGGGTTGGAGGGATTTGGATTGGCCGACTATCGAGCGTTGTTTCGATGCTCCCCATGAGTGGTGGTCGATCTTTCTTAGAGTGGCTATGGTGATGGCTGAGAGGAGAGCTCGGGGTCAGTATGATCTGGAGGAGCCAGAGGAGGAGGAGCCGGAGGATCCCAGTGATCATGATGATTAGGTGATCTTATACCTGCCCCCAAATGCTGATGAGCAATTGGGGATGATTTTGTTGACACACATTTTGTATGGCTAGTGTATTTTTTTGTATATTTTGGGTGCTGAGAGCACTCCTGACCTTATGAATTTTATGATGATATATATATATATATATATATATATATATATATATGTTTTGGTGTATAGTCGTGTATGCACATGGATGCACATCTTGTCTTGATTACATTTTGTTGCACATGGATGCAATTGTAGTTTGTTTGTTTTCCCATGGAGGCATGTTTGAATTTTGTACGCCCGTGGAGGTATATCTTATGCATGTGGATGCAATGTTTTACTTCTTTGTACGCCCGTGGAGGCATATGTTATGTATGTGGATGCAATTTTTTAGAATTTTTGTACACACCCGTGGAGGCATATTTTATGCACGTGGATGCAATGTTTTGATAATATTATAATGCCTATGTGATGCATGTCGTGATGTCCTACATGTTGTGGTTGACGTGCCAATCTAGAATGTTGTTAACCATTTGGTCTGCTACAGTGTTATGATTTCTTGGGACATGAGTAAAAAAGATGGATTCAAAATGTTGAATCATTTGTTTTGTGCGCAGGAATTTTCTAATAGACAGGGATCGCGTACCTGGTAACAGTTGTTGAGTTGGGAAACAAGGATTTGGGAATCCAGGAAAACATGAAGGTGACTTATGCCCATTTGGAGAGCGGCGGCCAGGAGACCGGTCACGGCATCGTACTCAGCTTGGTTGTTTGTGGCAGCACTTATACACACTCTGTCGAGGTGGATCAACTGATGTGAAGGGGAATAAATTACCCAAGCTACTGACGTGAGATTTGGAGACCAACGGCTTGCGCCATCGGTGAAACCGACGTGGTAGAGTGGGGTAGGATCCATCTGTGTTCATGTAGGAAATATTTAAAATGTAATTCAAAAATGCACAGTAAAGAAAATAAAAAAACTATACAATATGGGCTATGGTGTCCAGGGTTTTTTTATGGGTAGAATCTTTTGAGGTACAAACCGTTATGGGGGTTGCACATGGGATTGCCTTCCAAATCAGTCAAAATGTATGCTCCATGTTCAAGGCAAGTGTGTATGATATATGGGCTTTGCCACATAGATTTGAGCTTTCCTTTGCCTGTTTTGTCATGGGCTTGATCATAAACAAGGACTAGGTCTCCTTCACTAAATGCTCGTGGGTGAAAATGTTTATCGTAATGAAGTTTACATCTGTTCTTCGCGGCTTCAATTATTTGGAGAGTTGCACGGCGATCTTCGTCGGCCTACTCTAAAAGAAGTAGACGTTCTTCAATTAGTGACGTATCGGGTAGAAGTTCTATGGAAATTTGTAATGTTGGTATCTGGAATTCAATGGGGAGGACAGATTCCACGCCATGAACTAGATGGAATGGGGTAAAGCCGGTGGCAGTTTTGGTCGACGTGCGATAAGCCCATAATGCGGGAAAAATAATGTGATGCCAATTGGATTTATGTTTGTCGACAGTGCATTGGAGGATGGTCTTCAAAATTTTGTTAACAGCTTCGACTTGGCCGTTCCCTTGGGGGTAGTAGGCAGAGGGGATATGATGTTCAAACTTAAGGAGTATGGACAATTCTCTCCAAACGGAGTCTTCGAAGTGAGAGCCATGGTCTAAGATGAGTTGTTTTGGTACTACAAAACGAGCAATAACATGGTTGAGGAAAAAACTGTTGCTTGGTTTTTCAACCAAGCATGTGCAAGGATGCACCTATTAACTTGTAATAGCAGTCTCGAATGAAAAGCAAATAACAATAAACTTAATCTAATCTAACATTAACATATGTAAGGGAAATAAACAACTATATTGATAACAATAAGCAAATAAGACAAGAGATTCAAAAGAATTTGTTTTTGTATTACCTCAAATGGTGAGGATGGTGGGTGTTGAGCAACTCCAAGGTTGAGAAGCTCCAATATCCAATGGTCTCTTCTTCTCCAAAGCTTCAATGGGGATCTTCAAACTCGAAATGGGAGGAAATGGCTCTCAAAGGGAATTTGGTAGCATAAGGATAGGATGAAATGTGGATGAAAAGTGAGGAGCCCCTATCACCTTTTTATAGTTTTTGGTGATGGGGAATACCATTATGGTTTTAAGGGAAACCGATGGTATTAACCAACATGGTTTAGGTCTCTTTTTCCCTCTTTTTCTTTTTTTGAATATTTTGAATATTTTTATTCCCTTTTAATATTTTTGGGGAATTTTGGACCCTTTTTTAGGGTTTTTTGTGTTTTTTGAGGAAAAATACATATTTTGAGGGAAAAAAGGTGTATTGTGGTATTTTTGGTGACCTTTTGAAGGTTTTAGAGGCTCAAATGGTGGAAAAAGTGGACAAATGGGTCATGTGAGTAAGGGAATGAGCTAGTGAGCACTTTTTGGGTGTTAACAAATTGCCCCCTGATGTGTGAGGGCAGGAGCTCATCGTATGGCCGATAGACATCATAGTTCTTTTGTCTTTTTTCTGATGTTTGGAGAAGAGAAGAGACCGATTGGAGACTGAAACAACGGCCCCTTGGAAGCTACAAAAACTGTAAAAATACAAGGCCTCAAAATGAATGAGGAATAATCTCTTATTATGGACGAGGCGGGCATACCCATGCTTGTATCAAGACATATACATAACAATTAGGCCCAAGAAGGGGGACTTGAATAATACATAAAAATCTGTTGGTACATCATAATGGTCCAGAGGGGACACAATGCTAGGATGTACTCATGGTCATACCATGACTGATCTCGATAACTGATACACTGGAAAAGAGCAACAACCATTCTGATTAAGGTGTCAGAAGGGTTGATGAACTGCTGAATCTGAAGGTGTCCAACATCTATAGGGACTCAATGACTGTGAGTCAACTCCTGAGGAGTGTATGTAACTATATACTTGAGGGAGTATAAAACTGGGGTACATCTGAAAATTGCTGCTAAGCACAACTCGAATATCCATAGAAATGTGTAACTGGTTGTTTCCTCTATTCGACTCTCAAATGTGGTAGAGTCAGGTGATATCTGGGGTATTCAAACAAATAACCGAAAGGACCGATACCCTGTACGAGTCTCAACGATGCGATGAAGGTGTTGAAGTTGAGCATGTGAGAAACAATCATTTGGAGAGGCATTGAGGACTCCTTTCGAAATGATCCGTAGGCACTCATCACAAATGGTGATGAGTCCAAGGCACAGGGACCTCTAGGTCTATCCTCTAGAATAGATTTGGTTGGCGTCAACAGAGGAAGACCAGCAACTACCAAGGAAATGATGTTTCCTTGATAGGAGCGTGAGGTGTGTAACTAAAGTGTGATAGTACTAATGGTAGGACTGACATACTGTTGGGGTGTGGAAAAACTGGGGTCATAGAGTGGGTGGATTCAAACTTCCTTTGTTCATAGCATGACGACATGGTTGGCCTGGAAGCATATGAAACTGTTTGTTAGGTGTGGGGATCATATCTTAGGGGTATGTATTGTAGACAGGAGTGACTCTGGGGGGATAAGCTGATGGATGCTTTTTGGAGACTCTCAGGGTGATATACTACAGAATGCTCTAAACAAAGGCGACCATATTGGGGAAGCTACCATATGAGTAGACATGATCTACTGTGGCGCCGAAAAGCACCGTTGGGTCCTTCTTTGTGGTTTTAGTGAGCTCCAAGAAGGGATAAAAGTGTGCTCTAAAATGGTACTGTCCTGTGGATTTATGCGAGACCAGAGCTGTTCATGCTCGTGAGTGCTTTCATTTTTAAGGAGTCTGAAAACGATAAGAAGACTCTCAATTGGTGGAGGAGTACCGTCCTGTGGATTTGTACGAGCCCAAGACAGTAATTGCTCGTGGTTGCTTTCATTTTTAGAGAGTCTGAAAGCGGTAAGTAGACTCCATTGGTGTTCTTTTTCGTATGTTAGTCTCCAAAGCCCAAAAAAGCGTAAAATGATGCAAATGGAGAACTCTTCTAGCCAATGTGACTAGAGTATTCATTTTTCGTAATTAGTATACAAGGTCCAGAAAAGGGGTAAACTTATACCAGGAAGATGCCCTTTCAGATACTTTTAGCAAGCATAAAAGGAAGCAAGATTGCTCGACAATCTTTCCATTGATTTAGGAGTCAGAAAAGAGCTTAACAGGAACTCCCTAAGTGCCTTTTTCGTACAAGAATTGCTCGACCTGAAAAAGGGATAAAATTATACCGAACAAGAAGGTATTGGAGAGAGAGAGAGAGAGAAATGATCTCGAGCATTGTCATGAGCACGGAAGACTGAATCCGGTGACATAAAGATTGTAAAAAATGGATTACGGTCGATGTGGCACGTAAATCGAGGCGACGAGGGGCATTTTGGAGAAATGCCCAAAAAATATGGGGGTGAGGGCGAGAAATGATCTCAAGCATCATCACGAGCACGAAAAACTGAATCCGTCGATATAAGACTTGCCAAAAATGGACGACGACCGATGTGGCACGTAAATCAAGGTGACGAGGGGCATGGGAAAAATGCCCTAAAAATATGGTAGTGAGAGTGATAAATGATCTCAAGCATCGTCATGAGCGCGGAAAACTGAATCCAGCGATATAAGACTAGCCAAAAATAGACCACGGTCGCTATGGCATGCAAATCAAGGCGACAAGGGGCATGGAAAAAAATGCCCGAAAAAGGGATTTGGTGGAATTGGAAAAGAAGTGGACTATTGTGAAGTTCTCGCTGTGCTGATTCCAACGGTTTGAAAAACGAAAATTGTATGATGTCAAAATGGTTGATTGAAAATTGTTAAATTCCTATAAATAGCAAGTGGGCCCAATGTGACAAGTGTCATTTTCACCGTTGAGTTTCACAGAGTAATTGAGGTGGTCACAACATTTTCTCAATTTGTGGGAGATTCGACCATTGGTTTTTTATTCTGCGAGTTTTAGGTAATCCTATGTGCCTTAACCTTTTAAATTATTTCCTTTCTCTTTAGCGTTGGGACCCCGAAGGCTACGTAATTCCACGTTGGTTTCCCAACGTGGAATATCACGTGTTTCCTCTTATTTTCCGCTATGCACATCGCGGGTATTGGCTTGATAGCCGCGATGTGCATCGCGGCTTTCAGGGCTGACATTAACGATGTTCATTGCGGCTTTCGGGGCTGACAGTCGTGATGTTCATCACATCTTTCGGGCTGACAGCCGCGATGCCCATCGCAACTATGGGGCTGATACCCGTGATGTGCATCGCGGCTTTGAAGCTGAAAGTCGCGATGTCCATCATGGCTAAGAGCTCAAAAGTTGCAATGGGGTTTTTGAAAAAACAAAATTGTTTCTAAAAAAATTTCCTTTGTTTTTTGGCAGGATGCTGAGGAGGCCACTAGTGTCGTGGCAGGAGAGAGAGATAGATGTCGGATTGATGGGTAGAATTCATGATGACCCGGTTGTGCAGGAGGCCTTGGCTAAGGGTGGACTCCTAAAGTTCCCTCAGGTTCCTCTTATGCATTCAGTCAGAGATCTGCTGAACAAATTGGTGGATTTTAGGGTTCCAACAGAGGGTGCATTCATGGTGCAGGGTGAGCGACTAGAGATCACCTTGAGTGATGTTTATTTCCTTACTGGCTTGCCCCGTTTGGGGGATATCGGGGAGTTGCAGCTGAGGATTCCGACTGGTTTGGACATCGAGGATCTACTAGAGAGATTCTGTGTTCCTCGGGCTTGTATACAGAACAATGCACTGAGTATTTCAAACCTGCGGGAGCCGAGGATGCAGGCAATGGGGGCTTGTGTTTTGCGGGTGCTTGGTGCACAGGCACCTCATCGTTTGTCTGGGGGGAATATGATGATGGTAGATAGTGTTTTGAGAGGTACCTATTTTTCCTGGGGGCAGATGTTCTTAGCCTGTGTTCGGCGGGAGATGAACAAGGTTAGTCGGGAGTGAGGGGAGTTTAGCTATGCCTGCTTCCTCTGTTGTTTCTTTTTTGAGCGGGTACCTATCTTGCGGCCATGTGTGCTGGGTCAGGAGGGGTTGCAGAGTGAGCCGCGGATGGTGTGGTGGGGGGAGATGATGCCCCGAGGTGGTGGTGGTATCCGATGGTTCTTTTCGGCGGATATGTATGACCAGTGGGAGCAAGTGCCCATTGGTATTGATGATTATCCATATGCTGGTATGGACTTCAGTGGGGACCCTGAGATGCCTCGAGCTCAGGGATAGGACTGGGGTCTAGACGGTATGGTTTTTTTTTTAGTTCTCTGTTATATCATGTTTAGATGTTTTTGTTGTGATTATAACTAGAGACATTTATATGATATTGACTTGGTTCACTTGTGTGATTGTGCAGATATTGGTCCGAGGCCACCAGTTGATCTTGTAGGCCATCGGGGACGAATGATGGTGGTGGCACCTCCACCTGTAGCGGCACCTCCTCCTCGTGCTCGGGGATTTGTGCGTCCTCGAGATGATGCTTTGGAGGGCATACGTGAGACTTTGGAGGGGCTTCTAGTGGGAGCACCAGAGGAGCGTTGGAGGGATTTGGATCGACCGACTATCGAGCGTTATTTTGATGCTCCTCGTGAGTGGCGGTCAATCTTGATAAGAGTGGTTGTGGTGATGGCCGAGAGGAGAGCTCGGGATCAGTATGATCCAGAGGAGCTAGAGGAGGAGGAGACGAAGGATCCTGGTGATCATGATGATTAGGTGATCTTATACCTGCCCCCAAATGCTGATGAGCATATGGGGATGATTTTGTTGATACACATTTTGTACGGCTAGTGTATTTTTTGTATATTTTGGGTGCTAAGAGCACTCCTGACATTATGAATTTTATGATGATATATATATATACATGTTTTGGTGTATAGTTGTGTATGCACGTGGATGCACATCTTGTCTTGATTACATTTTGTTGCACGTGGATGCAATTGTAGTTTGTTTGTTCGCCCTTGGAGGCATGTTTGAATTTTGTATGCCCGTGGAGGTATATCTTATTCACGTGGATGCAATGTTTTACTTCTTTGTACGCCCGTGGAGGCATATGTTATGCACGTGGATGCAATTTTTTAGAGTTTTTGTACGCCCGTGGAGGCATATTTTATGCACGTGCATGCAATGTTTTGATAATATTATAATGCCTATGTGATGCATGTCATGATGTCCTACATGTTTTGGTTGACGTGCCAATCTAGAATGTTGTTATTCATTTGGTCTGCTACAATGTTATGATTTCTTGGGACATGAGTAAAAAAGATGGATTCAAAATGTCAAATCATTTGTTTTGTGTGCAGGAATTTTCTAAATAGACAGGGATCGTGTACCTGGTAACAGTTGTTGAGCTGGGAAACAAGGAGCTGGGAGTCCAGGAAAACACGAAGGTGACTTATGCCCATTTGGAGAGCGGCGGCCAAGAGACCGGTCATGGAATCGTACTCAGCTTGGTTGTTTGTAGCAGCACCTATACACACTCCGTCGAGGTGGATCAACTGATGTGAAGGGGAATAAATTACCCAAGCTGTTGATGCGAGATTGGGAGACCAACGGCTTGCGCCATCAGCAAAACTGACGTGGTAGAGTGGGGAAAGATCCATCTGTGTTCATGCAAGAAAGATTTAAAATGTAAGGTTTCAAAAATTTAAAGTAAAGAAAATAAAAAAAATGTACAATATGGACTATGGTGTCCAAGGGTTTTTTATGGGTAGAATCTTTTGAGGTACAACCCGTTACGGGGGTTGCGCATGGGATTGCCTTCTGAATCAGTCAAAATGTATGCTTCATGTTCAAGGCAAGTGTATATGATATATGGGCCTTGCCACATAGATTTGAGCTTTCCTTTGCCTGTTTTGTCATGAGCTTGATCGTAAACAAGGACCAGGTCTCCTTCACTAAATGCTCATGGGTGAACATGTTTATCATAATGGAGTTTAGATCTGTTCTTCGCGGCTTCGATTGTTTGGAGAGCTGCATGGTGATCTTCGTCGGCCTGCTCTAAAAGAAGTAGACGTTCTTCAATTAGTGATGTATCGGGGAGAAGTTTTATGGAAATTTGTAATTTTTGTATCTGGCATTCAATGGGGAGGACAGATTCCACACCATGAACTAGATGGAATGGGGTAAAGCCAGTGGCGGTTTTGGTCGACGTGCGATAAGCCCATAATGCGGGAAAAATCATGTGATGCCAATTGGATTTATGTTTGTCGACAGTGCGTTGGAGGATGGTCTTCAAAATTTTGTTAACAGCTTCGACTTGGCCATTCCCTTGGGGGTAGTAGGCGAAGGAGAAATGATGTTCAAACTTAAGGAGTATGGACTATTCTCTCCAAACGGAGTCTTCGAAGTGAGAGTTGTGGTCTGAGACGAGTTGTTTTGATACTCCAAAACGAGCAATAACATGGTTTAGGAAAAAACTGTTGCTTGGTTTTTCAACCAAGCATGTGCAAGGATGCACCTATTAACTTGTAATAGCAGTCTTGAATGAAAAGCAAATAACCATAAACTTAATCTAATCTAACATTAACATATGTAAGGGAAATAAAGAACTAGATTGATAACAATAAGCAAATAAGACAAGAGATTCAAAAGAATTTGTTTTTGTATTACCTCAAATGGTGAGGATGATGGGTGTTGAGCAACTCCAAGGTTGAGAAGCTCCAATATCCAATGGTCTCTTCTTCTCCAAAGCTTCAATGGGGATATTCAAACACGAAATGGGAGGCAATGGCTCTCAAAGGGTATTTTGTAGCATAAGGATAGGATGAAATGTGGATGAAAAGTGAGGAGCCCCTATCACCTTTTTATAGTTTTTGGTGATGGGGAATACCATTATGGTTTTAAGGGAAACCAATGGTATTAACCAACATGGTTTAGGTCTCTTTTTTCCTCTTTTTCCTTTTTTGAATATTTTGAATATTTTTATTCCCTTTTAATATTTTTGGGGAATTTTGGACCCTTTTTGAGGGTTTTTTGTGTGTTTTTGAGGAAAAATACATATTTTGAGGGGGAAAAGGTGTATTGTGGTCTTTTTGGTGACCTTTTGAAGGTTTTAGAGGCTCAAATGGTGGAAAAAGTGGACAAATCGGTCATGTGAATAAGGGAATGAGCTAGTGAGCACTTTTTGGGTGTTAACAGTCCTGATGATGAATCGTGATTAAGGTTCGAAACGTCGACTTTTAAACATGGGTATTGGGGTCATCCCGAGCACATCACCAAACCCTCAACGCAGGAATCTACGATAATAATTACCGTTTCTGAATTTTGAAGGCTGGAAACCCTTCTTTCTCTACTCTTATTTTTTATTCTTCATATCCTTCCAATTCTTTTGATATTGGGCCTTACTCTTATTATGTTCATATAAGTGTTTTTCCTTCCAGACGTCATCCTTAAGTTTCTTTGGTCTATCATACTGGATTTTGTCTTTATAATATTCAGGAAGACCACTTAGGAACCTTTGAATCTTTACCTTCTCATCTTTGATGAAGTCCGCATACTTCAAAAATTCCAGAAACTTCTTCTCATAGGAATCCATAGTCATTCTCCCCAATTTGAACGCAAAGAACGCTTCCATCTTTTTGTCATAGTAATGCTCATAGATGTATTCCTTTTGGAAGTACTTTTTACATTTCTTCCAAGAGATTCTATCTTTGTCAATGTCTTTTAGCTTAACTAGTTGATCCCACTAGATAGATGCCTTACCTTGCATGTGTTATATGGCTACTCTTGCTTCCATATTAGGTGTATACTGATGCAAGTTACTAGAATAACTTTCTTAGTCCTAACAATCAAGCTTCAGCATCTTCTCCATGCTTTACTTCTCCATCAAAAGTTGTGGGTTTGATTCTTCTCAGCTCTCCTACTAGTTCATCCTGGGTAGACCTCCTCTTCTTGTATCTCACCAGAGATCTTTCAGGACTACTCTCTGTACTTCTTATGGGTTATGTGAGTTAAGATTTATATGGGTAATATTTTAACATGTCAAGGGTTGGGGATATCTAAATTAAGGGTAATATGGTTTAGGGATATTAGAGATATTGTTTACGCTTCTAGATTTGAATTGTATAAAAGTTTATGAAACTTCCCAACATTTCAAGTGGACACTGATCCATCAATCAAATGATTTTCATGGTTGCCTAACGATAGTTGGAGTTTCCACTTGAAATATTGAGAAGTTTCATAAAATCTTACACAATTCAAATCTAGAAACTTAAATATTATTATGGCTAGCTGTGAAAATGTTCATTCCTAGATTTTAGGGATTACAAATATAAGTGTTATCTATAAAGGATTTCTAATATTTTAATATTTCTAGAGTTATGGGTTATATGTGCTACTAGTAAGAGGTTATGGTGGCAATATGTTATAGTGATCAAGGTTTATACTACTTATGTGTGATATGCATGAAGGATTACGATGAATTTAATTAATTATTAGAGATAAGGTTTATTGGTTAGGGGTTAATACTAATCGAGATTAAAGATGATGGGAGTTTGGTCTTAGATATTATAAAGGTTAATGATTATGGGTGTTAAGCATTGTGAGTTGGGGGTTTCAATAAATATTGTTGTATGTGCTGTGGTTAGAAGTTATGAGCCATAATGATTATGTGTTACATGGGTTGTAGTTGTTAGGTTTTGGAGCTAAATGGTTGTAGGTGTTAAGGGTTTGGGATCAAAGGGTAGGGTTTATGGGTTAGGGCCTAGTCAAAATTCATGTCTAATGGGATTAGGTATTGTAAAGGTCATTGCTTAAGATTTGAAATTGTTATGGGTTAGGGTTGGGGGGTTATAATAGTTAAAAATCATATTGGTTAAGCTTTTATAGTTTAAGATTCATGATTTAAATTTTAAGTTTTATGGAAGCCAAGAATTAGGGTTACTCACGGTTGGGGGTTTAAGGGTATAAGGATTATGAGAGATGGGGGTTATTTCTCAAGGGTTGTAAAGCTTAGGTATTATAGAAATTAGAGTTATAATATTATAGTTAGATATTTTAAGGATTAGGGGTTATAATAATTAAGGTTTAGCATTGATAAGGTTTATAATGTGGTGGATTTTAAGGGATACAAAAATTAGTAGTTAAGACTTCTATGGGTCATGAGTTTATGGGTTATACGGGTTTTAGTGTGATGGGGATTATCAATTTTAGTCACCAAGGATTAGGTGTTATAGTGGTGAGTGGTTAGGGATTATAGGGGTTAGGGGTAATTGAGGTAAAATATTACGGGTTATATAAGTTAGTGATAATAATGATTTCAGGTTGGGGAAAGGGTTTAAGATGATCAGGTTTATGTATGATATGAGATAATGAAAATACTAGTTATAATGGCTAGATATTAATAATTATTCATTTTGTAAGATAAGGGATAAATTGGTTATGGTTTTAGTTTCTAGAAGTGAAGGGATTTTGCTTTTATGTTGACCATTTGTTAGGGATTTAGGATATAGGGGTTAGGGGATATATTATTTTGGAGATATATGATAAAATTATATGGAATAGAGGATAGCATTATATGGATTAGAGGTTTTGTTTTGGGTTAATGGGTTTATTTGATGGATTTTAGGGGTTGTGTGGGTTATTATTACTAATGGGATATATTGGTTATGGGATAGGGATTGATGTGTATATGGATTATAGTTTATATAGGTTAGCGTTTATACGGATTAAGAGTTATATTGGTTAATGATTATGGGATATATGGAATAGGGAAGATAGATGTAAGTGTTCAAGGGGTATATGGCGGTAGATGTAAATGATTAAGGGATTGATTAGGGGTTATGGGATAGGGATTGATGTGTATATGGATTATAGTTTATATAGGTTAGCGTTTATACGGATTAAGAGTTATATTGGTTAATGATTATGGGATATATGGAATAGGGAAGATAGATGTAAGTGTTCAAGGGGTATATGGCGGTAGATGTAAATGATTAAGGATTATATCGATTGAGCGTTATAGGATAAGGGGTTATAGGGATCATAAGTTTTTTTTTAGGTGTTGAGGTTTAGGGTTATAAGTATTACTAGTTCAAAGTTATGATATAAGCATTTTAAGGGTTATGGGTTATGTGCATGATGGGTTATATGATAATGGTAAGGGGTTACATGGGTTAATGATTATAGGGATAATGCATGGTAGTATTAGCAATTATAAGAGTACTAGTTAGTATTTATAATGGTTATGGAATATAAGGACATGGGTTAAAGGGCTAGGTATTATATGATATAGGTGATATGTGTGATATGTTTTATAGGTGATAAGTGTTAAAGTTTGAAGGGGTTAATAGTTAAATGTTATAGTCATTGGTCAATAGGGACTATTGGCTAAGAGTTACAAGGTTAAGGGTCACATGATATAGGTAGATTATGTTTGATATCAATTAGGGATTAAGTGTTATAGGTTTTAATAGATTTTATGTAGATTATAGGTTATTAAGTTTTGGGGTGATGGGGTTATTCATTATAGGGATTATTGGTTAATGGTTATATTAATTAGGTTTTAAAATTTTGACAAGTTATAATGCTTAGAAATTATAAGGGTTGGGATGATAAGGGATTTATATGTTATTTGTTACAAGGATTAGTTATTACAGTGTTTAGATTATGTGGATCAATGATTAGGAGTGATAACTGATAAGGGTTGCAAGTTACAATTATTAAGGGTTAGTGGTGCTATAGATTACAAATTTTATTAGTTAGTATTGTTATAGGTTAAGGATTATAGGGGTTTGGAATGATATTTTTTAGGTGTTATGGGGTTTATGATGATAAATTTTTGACATTATGGTAGTAACTAGGCATTAGGGTGATTTAATCCATTTTTGAAAATTACATGTTTGAGTATTTGACCAAGGATAAGTCACAAGGCCTTATATATGGTTGTGGAAGAAGTCCCAAGGCTTAGGCCCTAGTTAAATATTTTAGGCATACAAGACCAAGAAGGATTCCTCAAACAACCACATATGATCGCTAGTGGGGATATGAGTGCCATTAGTGGGTCATTGGCACTAGTTATGGGTCTCACAACTTTCATCATTATTAGGGGATGAAACATAAGCCTTAGGAAATAAGGTAGCTTCTATGGCTCAAGGGTCATGGATATTACTTGAAGCACCACATATGACCTCTCTATGGGATGTTTGGCATCCAAGTATGGATATGGATACCACTAAAAGGTTTTGAGCACCATAGGCATGTTTTATAGCCCTTTCCATGATTGGGGGTGTAAACCCATAATTTAATCCCAAAAGGAAGCACCCCATATGGTTCTTGTGGCCTTAAACACGACCCAACAAGGAATACCAATGCCTTCAAGAATTATAATATGATTTTATAAATCATTGATCATGCACCTGATCCAATACCACCACACAAGTATTGTAAAATTATTCTTTGGACTACATGTGTCATATGGGTGAAAAATATTATAATTTTTTTCATATAAGGTTTTGTTTCTATTTTATTTTATTTTCTTTTATTGGTGTTCTCTAATCACTAGGATATACAAAGTAATACACCTATATGACCATTTGAAACATGCATATTCCAAACTCAATATCTTGTTTTATAAATATTAGGTGGTATCATTATTAATCTTATTATTATTAATGTATATTGCACGCGATATAGAACACACCAAGTGCACACGATATTGCTAACATCGTGCACATGATATCAAATGGCGTGAACACATAATTTGAATTTAAACATAATGCACACAAGCTATGTAACACTTTTGACACTCCTACTCACATCATTGTGTGCCATTTCCTATCCTAATGTTCTTCTATGGATTTAGCTCCGAAGTAAACAAGCCTATCCTATGGAACTAACACAACCCTGACTAATGTGATTTTTCCCTCTTTTCTCAATATGTGTATATTTTAAGGGATGCTACAGTATGTTATAGACACTCATGGATGATCAAATTGTAGACATAGATAAAACCCTTTTTCCATATTACAAATATGTAATTTTTAAGAAAAACTATTATATTTTTATATTTTCTTACTATTTTTACTCTAATGTAACTCCTTAACAGACAAAACACCTAGTTGGTGTTTCGTCCATAGCTTTTTCATTTCTCAACCATTTCATAAAAAAAAGTGCATGCTACACTACTAAACACCTACCTCTACATGCTATAAAAAATGCAATCCTTCATCATTACATTAAGGCCTTCAAAAGTTGCACTAACACTTGATGAACTGATTTTGAGGTGTCCTCGCATAGATAATTATGAAATTAGTATACACATGCTAATTTTATTTTGGAAAAATAAAAATGCACTAGTACTACTTATCTACATGTTTAAAAAATTTTGTATATTGGTTCCATCATTCATGCACTCAAAGTTTGCACTAACAAGGACATATATCTTATAATTTTCCAAAAAAATAAAATGTCAATGTTAGAAAAAACAATAAATGACCTAGTTATGAGAATTTTCAATAAATAAAAGTTATACATTAGGAAAGGTGATTTGATTTCCTACATTTCATATTTTTTACTAAAACCAAGATTCATTGGGCACGTGTGTTGAAATAGCCTTGAAAGATGAGGGATGTTTTTTTTTCAATTTTTTGTTGCATCTAATGAGACAAAAGTGACCATCATTAACTTGCACTCACCTTCATCCATTAGTCTCTTTGCTCATATTGCCTCTTTACTAGCCTTAGTTACTGCCACATATTCTGCTTCAATGATTGCTAAAGCCACCACTAGCTGCAACTTACATATCCATCTTAGATCTCCACCAACAAGAGTGAAAATATATCCTATAGTAGACTTTCATCCATCTTTGTTTCCACAAAAATTAGAATATGCAAAACCTTTAAATTGTAAATATGTCAATTTGTAGCAAATAACAATATTGGAAGTGCTCCTTAAATATATGATTATCCACTTCACATCATTCCAATGCTCCTTACCAGGATTCCCCATGATCTTGATAACAACTCCCACTGCTTCATAAATATATGGTTTGGTGCTCACCATGGTGAACATGAGGCTCCCCACTACTAATGAATATGGTACACAAGACATGCTAGTCTTTTATGTTTTTATGCTAGGACATTGTTCGGAAGACAACTTGAAGTGTGTAGGAAGTGGGGTGCTAACTGGATTCACATTATTCAATTAAAGAGCTGCAGAATCTTTTCTATATATGACTTTTGACTTAACCAGATCTTCCTACCTATTCATTCCCTAACTATATTCATCCTTAGAATTTAATTTGTTGCTCCTAAATCCTTTATTCAAAGTTCCCTAGCCACTGAGCCTTAATATCAATGATTTTATTCATGTTGGGGCTTGAAACCAACATATCATCAACATACAATAGTATGATAATAAAACTTCCATCAACAAACCTCTTATAATATGCATAATGGTCAACTTCACTTCTACTAGAACCTTGGCTCTTCATGAAGGTGTCAAATTTTATGTACCACATCCTTGGCACCCGTTTCAATCCATACAAATATATCTTGAGTTTTCAAACCAAAATCTCTTTGCCTATTTATTTATAGCCATCAAGATAATCCATATAAATTTCTTCATTAAGATCACCATGTAGGAAAGCAGTTTTTACATCCAGTTGTTGCAACTCTAAATCTTATGTTGTTACAAGTGTGCAAGTAAAACCCTTACAGTAGTATGCTTCACAATTGGAGAGAATATTTCATTAAAATCTATACATGGCTTCTGCACATAGCCTTTTTCTACCAAACATGTTTTATAACATTCCATCAACCTATCATTGTTCTTCCTTACTTTATACACCCACTTATTTCCAACAACGTTTCTTCTTGGTAGGATATCCACGAGTTCCCATGTTTCATTCTTGTGTAATGTCCTTGAGCATTTCTTCATCCATGGATTTCCTCCATTTATCTGCATTCTCAAATTCTCTAGCTTCTTGAAATGAACTAGGTTCACCATCATTAGTTAACAAAGAAAAATAAGATTGAAAATCAGGAGAATACCTTTTAGGGAATCTTTCAAAACATGCATATCTTCTGAGTTGTGGTTGTTCAGCTTGTTGTTCTTCATGTTTATCATAATTTTCATTTTCATTTTCACTCATTTCTACTTCAATTGGTGGAATCTCAGGTATTTGTTGTACGTCCTTCATTTGCACATGGATTTTTCACTAAAAATAACATCTATGATTTCCCCATGGTCAGTAGGATACCACAATCTATACCCTTTTAGTGTATTATCATAATTTCGAGAAAAAAACACATTTCATTGACTTTGGGTCAATCTTGGACCTCTTTTCTTTAGGAACATGGGAAAATGCATCAAAACCAAAAGTACACAAATGAGAATAATCAACTAGCTTACTACACCAAACATCCTCTAGAATCTTTCCATCCAATGCATATGCAGGGAATTTGTTAATCATATACGAATTTGTATTAGCAACCTCTACCCAAAATGCATTATCTAACCTAGATGCATTGAAAATGCTCCTTGCACATTCCATGATTGTGCAATTCATCCACTCAACCACATCATTTTGTTGTAGCATGTATGCAAGATTCTTATGGTGCTTGATTCCTTCTCACATACAAAATTTATCAAATTCCTTGGAGCGGTATTCTCCTCCATTATCAAATATGAGACATAAAATATACTTGCCAAAATTTTCTCTACTCGTTCCTTGAACTCTTTAAATTTCTCCAAGGCATTTGACTTATTTTTCAAAAAATACATCCACACTCTTGAGAAGTTTGATGGAAAGAATTTCTCATTATGGAACATGAAGGTGGAGGATTTGTTGGTTCAAAATGGCTAAGCCTTATCATTGAAAGGGGGTGCAAAAAAAAAGAGCAACATGACAAATGAGGACTGAGTAAAGATTGATAGAAAGGCAGTGTCTACAATTTTCCTTTGTCTAGCAAAGTCTGTTTTGTTTAATGTTGTTGAAGAAAAGACTGTAGAATCCCTTTGGGGGAAACTTGGGGAGTTGTATAAGACTAAATTGACAACAAGTAAGGAATATAACTCTTTAAATTTCTCATAGGAATCTAACTTATTTTTCATAAAATACACCCACACTCTTCAAACTAGGAGCCAACAAAGATAATATGGTAGGAATTAGAAGTTATACTAAGGAGGAATTGAGATTATGAAAAGGGCTTTGATACCACTACCCAAGTTAGGAAACTCCAATGGTTGTATTGTCTTTCATTGAAGGGGATGTCTTATTAATTCAAGGATAACTAACATTGGGCCTTGAGTTTCCAAATGTATGTGACTCTTCATACTAAATATTTACAATATTTACAAAATGAAACATAATCCCTATGTATTAGGTTTCCAACCATAAGTTTTATGAATATATGTCAAATAAAAACCATATTTGAATTATTAAATGACAACAATTATTTTGTAAAAAACACAAGTAAAAATGTAAGAAGATGTTTTAGATTTATTTTTGTTATTGCAAAGGTAAATATGAGTTTTGATGTTTTAGATTTTTAAAAATTCAAAAAAGTTAAAATTTTCATTGCAAAACAACAAATAGAAAGGGTTACACATACCCATGAGTTCCCATAGCAAGTTATGCTTCATTGTTGTGGATTTAAATGTAAACCAAATACCACTTGAAATTTAATGTGAAAAAGATAAAGGTAATGGTAAGAGAAGGAATATTCATGAGTTACCCATAGCAAGTTATGCTTTATTGTTGTGGATTTATGTAAACCAAAGACCACTTCAAAGTTAATGTGAAAAAGATAAAGGTAATGGTTTAAGAGTTGCCTAAGTGCTTGTGAAAGAAATATAATTATCATAGTTGATGGTGACAAATTGAAAGTAGTTACTTTGTATTTATAAAAAGTAGTTAGGTTTTGAATTTGAATGCGTTTATAATTGGAAGTATTGTGTGGAGAAACAAAAAATAGGTATTACGAAGGAAATCTATTCTATATGTAATAAATAAATAAAATTAATCATATTGTTGGGAATTGGTATAGATAATAATTTTGTATTATTGTTCAGTTGGGGTTTAGGCCTCTCCAAAAATCTTAAAATCTTAGAAGAAAGTTGAAAGGGTTAAAAAATGGTTTTTTTTATTAAAGATATAGGAATTAAAACAAAATCCATTAATTTTTAATATTCTCAAAGACATGTATGTTACCTTTAGAAAAATAAACATTATGTCAATTTATCACTTATATTATGGTTAATACATAAATTACTAATGTAAACAAAAATTGTATCTTAAGATGGATTACTCATGCAAACAATAATTACCGTTTCTGAATTTTGAAGGCTGGAAACCCTTCTTTCTCTACTCTTATTTGTTATTCTTCATATCCTTCCAATTCTTTTGATATTGGGCCTTACTCTTATTATGCTCATATAAGTGTTTTTCCTTCCAGACGGCATCCTTAAGGTTCTTTGGTCTATCATACTGGATTTTGTCTCTATAATATTCAGGAAGACCACTTAGGAACCTTTGAATATTTACCTTCTCATCTTTGATGAAGTCTGCATACTTCAAAAGTTCCAGAAACTTCTTCTCCTAGGAATCCATAGTCATTCTCCCCAATTTGAGCTCAAAGAACGCTTCCATCTTTTTGTCATAGTAATGCTCATAGATGTATTCCTTTTGGAAGTACTTTTTAAATTTATTCCAATAGATTCTATCTTTTTCAATGTCTTTTAGCTTAACTAGTTGATCCCACCAGATAGATGCCTTACCTTGCAGATGGTATATGGCTACTCTTGCTTCCATATTAGGTGTATACTGATGCAAGTTACTAGAATAACTTTCTTAGTCCTAACAATCAGGCTTCAACATATTCTCCATGCTTTACTTCTCCATCAAAAGTTGGGGGTTTGATTCTTCTCAGCTCTCCTACTAGTTCATCCTGGGTAAACCTCCTCTTCTTGTATCTCACCGGAGATATTTTAGGACTATTCTCTGTAGTGCTTATGGGCTATGTGAGTTAAGATTTATATGGGTAATATTTTAACATGTCAAGGGTTGGGGATATCTAAATTAAGGGTAATATGGTTTAGGGATATTAGAGATATTGTTTATGCTTCTAGATTTGAATTGTATAAAAGTTTATGAAACTTCCCAACATTTCAAGTGGACACTGATCCATCAATCAAATGATTTTCATGGTTGCCTGAGGATAGTTGAAGTTTCCACTTGAAATATTGAGAAGTTTCATAAAATCTTACGCAATTCAAATCTAGAAACTTAAACATTATTATGAGCTATGAAAATCTTCATTCCTAGATTTTGTAAAATTAGTCACAGCAGATCTAATGAACAAGTAAATCAATCACAATAGATGAAACTCAGAAAAATGGTGTAAAACTGTGCAAAACATGCATCAATGCTCAATATCCCAATAAGGGTGAATAATTACAATACAATCTGACAATGTGAGTGAGCAATTCAAATTGCCTAAGAAGGTCATTCGAATCACTGAATGGAGAAGCTTGACTCCAAATAGGAGTCCTCATCATCAATCAGTGGTAGTCATCAATGCACAAGAACCAGTCATCCAGGTGTCAATCTGAGTCTAACTGAGTGTAAGATGTGTAACTGAAGTGTGTAGCACTGATATAGGGAAGTGGGCTCAATGGAGGGCGCATGGGAGGCTAAATGAAGTCAGAACAAGTCATCTAGTCAATCTGGAGGTCCAACGGAGTGAAACAGTCAGTCGGGAGTGAAACTAGCCTCAAATCAGGGAGAATCGGAGCTAACTGAGTGTAACTGAAGTGGAACTGCAGTGGTAGGTGAAGAAGTGTGCCCTTCTCTGGCAGTAGGTGAGAAGTGGGCACCTTCCTGACTAGGAGGGATAATGAACTAATGTAAGAAGCTCCTGGGTGCTAGAATAAGGTGTCTAAGGTGTTGGAGGCATCAACCTGGTGACTGGGATGCATGCAAAGTGCATGCAAACCCTAGAAATTGCATGCAAACCCTAATTTCATGCAAGATCCTGAAAAAGATGATGTGGATATCCGAACACCCCCCCTCAAGCTAGACTATGATGTGCAAAAAAAACTGTGGGGCCCTGGTAACTAAGACCAAAGGTCACCCCAATACAATAATCCAAAAATGCTGAAAATAAACTAAGTGAGGAAAGAGGGAAAACCCAGTGGGAAGAAAGCCCCCCCTCAAGCTAAAGCATAATAATGAATCAATCTATCTTCACCATGATGTAAACCACCCCCAACAGTGAATGGAGGTAAGAGAACTTCTTCTCAGTGAAGCTCTTGGTGAAGATGTCTGCAATTTTCTCATCAGTAGGGCAATATTGCAGAATGATGGTGCGATCATGCACGAACTGTCAAATGTAATGCATATGAATCTCAATGTGTTTGGTCCTCTGCCGCTGAACTAGATTTGTGGAGATCTTGATAGCACTTTGATTGTCACAAAATAGGACAGTCGAAGTAGTGCCACCAAAACCAAACTCGGAAGAATACCCTGCAACCAAACTACCTGAATGCAGGCATTGACTGCCCCTCGATACTCTGCCTCTGCTGAAGAAAGTGCAATGGCTGCCTGCTTTTTGCTAGACCAGAAAATAGCACCATGACCAATCATGAAAACATAACTGGAAGTGGACTTTCGATCAATGCTATCACCTTCCCAATATGAATCAGTAAAACCAATGAAATCAAGCTCAGAATCTGCAGCATAATGTATGCCAAAATGTTTCGTACCTTGCACATACTGCAAGATCCACTTGGCTGCTCGCCAATGAAGCTCATGGGGCTGCTGCATATACCTTGACACGGCACTCACGGCATATGAAATATCAGGCCTTGAGTGTGTCAAATAAAGTAGTGAACCAATCAACTGTCGATACATACTGCAATCTGCAAGTAGTGTAGAATCTCCCTCCTCAAGACTGATTCCTGAGAGGAATGGGAATGGGGCTGCCTTACATTAAGCCATATTAAACTTCAATAACAGGTCGGAAGCATATTTTTGCTGAGATATAATGATCCCATCAAAATTTTGAGCTATCTCCAAGCCCAAAAAGTGACTCAGCAAGCCCAAATCGCTCATGTCAAAAGCTAGATTTAAGGCAGTTTTTAGCTTGTTTATTGAAGTAAGAGTGCTACCAATAATGAGAAGATCATCAACATAAAGTACAATAACCAACAAATTACCTTTAACTTGCTGAAGATACACATTCGGATCAGATTTGCATCTTTGGAAATTCTGAGAAAGAATGAAGGAGTCCATCTTTGTGTACCAAGCTCTTGGGGCCTGTTTTAACCCATACAAAGATTTCTTCAATTTGAAAACTAATGATGGATCTGATGTGTATCCCTCTGGATGCTGCATATATACCTCTTCAGCAAGGTCTCCATGTAGAAATTCACTCTTCACATCCATGTGGTGCACTTCCTAGTGCTTGGATGCGGAAATGGCCAAAACAAGGCAGATGGAATCCATCTTTGCAACCGGTGCAAAGGTCTCAGTGTAGTCCACTCCTTGGAATTGGGAGAAACCTTTTGCCACCAACCTTGATTTGTATTTGCTGATAGAGCCATCAGCATCAATTTTCGTGCGGTAGACCCATTTACACTTCACTAATTTTCTTCCAGGTGGAAGAGAAACTATCTCCCATGTATTGTTCTTTTGAAGAGAACTGTACTCTTCATCCATGGCACTTTGCAATCTCGGATCTCGGTGGGAAGAATAGTATGATGTGGGATATGAACCATTCATCAAATAAAAAATATCAGGAAGTAATGGATCAGAAATTGAAAGAGCCATACCTACTCTTTGAAAGTATGCTCTTGTTCGTCTCGGATCAGCAGGATTTCCAAGGTTCGAACCAGTAGATTGAAGAGTGTTTTGGGCCCACTTTGGTAACTGAGGAGGATCATAATGGTCGGATTATGAACCTGATATGTCATGATCATCATGTTCTACTAAAATATCAGAAATATCAGAACTCATACCTTCATTATCGCTGTACGGATCTTCTTCTGGTGAAGGCGGTGAAACGACAGTTTCTTCCTCAACTAGTTGCAATTCTTGAAGCGATTCTTCAAATTGCATACTGCGCTCTATGAATATATTTTTAGATATGATATCCATGAGTTTATATGCTTTTGATTCTTCCCCATATCCTATTAGTATGCACTCAATACTTTGTGGATCCAAAGCTCGTCTCTTCTTGGAAGGAATTCTAGCCCATGCAGTAGAGCTAAAAACTCTCAAATTTGACACATCCGGTTTGTGACCAAAGAATGCTTCGAAAGGAGTCATACCTTTCACGGATGAATGTGTAACATGGTTCTGTATGTATGCAGAAACATTGATTGCTTCAGCCCAAATATTTGCATCCAAACCTTTTGATTCAATCATGCATGTAGCCATCTCTTTCAGTGACCGATTTTTCCTTTCCGCTACACCGTTCTGCAGGGGTGTGTAGGGAACTGTATGTTGGATCTAAATTCTGCTTTGGTTACAAAGTTGCAGCAACTTGGCATTAATATATTCTCCACCATTATCATATCTAAGAGCTTTGATCTTTCTCTCAGTGGCGGTCTCAATAGAAGCCTTAAAATCCTTGAATTTTCCAAGCACTTTTGACTTGTTTTTGAGAAAAAATACCCATGTAAAGCGGGAAAAATCATCAATAAATGTCAAAACATACCTTGAAGCATGTAATAACGTATGGGGCAGCGGACCACTGATATCAGAATGTATCAGCCCCAAAACTGTAGAAGCTCTGCTAGCTTTTCCACGGTCGAATTTGTGCTCGGGGTGCTTCCCAATAATGCAACCAGTGCATATTCCCTTCGAGGAACGGAGTTGTGGAAGACCATCTACCATGGAATTGTTTGATAACAGCAGAAAATACTTATAATTAATATGTCCAAATATTTCATGCCAAATCCTACTAACCTCATTACCATGTGTGCAAAGAGCAGTGGGCTTTGCAAGCGGAATAAAGTGTGAAAACTCATAGCATTTTGCAGTGTGGTTCGCCTTTTCGACTGCAACAAGTCTTCCACTTTTGATATCAAAAATTTCAACTGTATTAGGGCTGAATGTAACTTGCTTCGGTTCACCAGTGTGTGTCATTTGATACACAGAAAGAAGATTTGAAGACAAGGAAGGCACATAGAGAACATTCTGAAAGATTCCATGATCTACATGAATCGTACCTTTTCCCTTTGAAGAAATTTTTGAGTCATCTCCCAAATGGATGGGGATGGAGCTGTTTGGATCGAATGAAGAAAAAGAATCAATATTTGAATCCATATGATTCGATGCACCCAAATCTATCAAGAGAGTAGTGGGCTTCAAAAAAGTTGCCATGAGTGCTTGTTCTCTTTCATGATCATCATTCCTATCCTTCTTCCTTGCACCGTCAGGAAGAGTTATGTTGTTCTTTTCCAAAAGGAGGGCCATTTGATCTATAGTCTTCTTCATACATGAACTTTCAGGATGAAAGCCACAGTTGCAATAAGTACATTTAGATTTTTGGTTACCTTCTTTGCCCTTTTTCTTGAACTTCGAACTGGATGGTGCATCTGTCTGTTTTCCTTTCTCTCTTTGCTTGTGAGGTTCGAATTTGGGCTTCTCCTTCTTTTGCTTTCCTTTACCATTCGAGATCTTGGGTCCTTGAACATATAGGGATGAATCTTTGGAGCTTATGGACCCCATTTGAATCAACTTATCATGCTCTTTTGTGACGGACTCAATGAAGGCATTCAAGGTAGGCATCTTCCAATTCGGGGTAGTTAGCCGACTGGAATTGAAAGTAGAGACAAATACCGAATAATCTTTACCAAGCTTGCTAAGAATGGAGAGGATCAATTGCTTATCCTCTTTGATAACTCCACTATTCTTCAAATGCATGTTCAAGTTCTTGAATTTTGTGAAGAATTCATTAATGGTCTCGAAATTCTCAGGACTAAGGGCAATCAATTCATTCTCTAATTGAAAATCCCTAAGCTCGTCTTGCTTGCCAAATAGTGTTTCAAGTTGCTCCCATATAGCTTTTGGAGTCTTCAATCCACTGAGATGGAAGTGAAGATCTTTGGAGATGGAGAAACAAAGAAGACCATAAGCTTCATCAAGCTTGTTGTACTGTTTGGCTCCAATTCAAGACCAAGAGTGACTCGGTAGTAACCTTTTGAACGTAATATGATCTCCATATCATCTTTCCAATCAAAATAATTGAATGGGGTGAGGATAGGTTTTGAAGAAGAGTATTCCATTGCTAGGAGTGAGTGCACACTGATGTAGAAATGCTTGCAAGGGAAAAGTAGCGAATGCAATTGATGGAGACAATAACCTGCAAATCACAATAAAACCAAAAACAATGAGGTCGAACAATCCACCCTTTTAGAGTTGCATCACACCTGGGATTGGAGATCAAGCAATGTTGAATGGGTCCAATGTATGAGATCCAGGATTTATGTGGAAACTCAAGATTCTGGAGTGGTATTGGAAGTATTTTCAAGCTTTGCATGCACAAGAGCGAATGCCCTTGAGATCTTTCATTCCATAACTTTTTGTAATTTTTGAGCAAAATTCACTCAAATCCTCTTGTAGAAACACTAGTAGAAAAGAGATCTTGTCCCTGCAATGGCTCTGATACCATGTAAAATTAGTCACAGCAGATCTAATGAACAAGTAAATCAATCACAATAGATGAAACTCAGAAAAATGGTGTAAAACTGTGCAAAACATGCATCAGTGCTCAATATCCCAATAAGGGTGAATAATTACAATACAATCTGACAACGTGAGTGAGCAATTCGAATTTCCTAAGAAGGTCATTCGAATCACTGAATGGAGTAGCTTGACTCCAACTAGAAGTGCTCATCATCAATTAGTGGTGGTCATCAATGCACAAGAACCAGACATCTAGGTGTCAATCTGAGTCTAACTGAGTGTAACATGTGTAACTGAAGTGTGTAGCACTGATATAGGGAAGTGGGCTCAGTGGAGGGAACATGGGAGGCTAACTGAAGTCAGAACAAGTCATCTAGTCAATCTGGAGGTCCAACGGAGTGAAACTAGCCTCAAATCAGGGAGAATCGAAGCTAATTGAGTGTAACTGAAGTGGAACTGCAATGGTAGGTGAAGAAGTGCACCCTTCTCTGGCAGTAGGTGAGAAGTGGGCGCCTTCCTGACTAGGAGGGCTAATGAACTGATGTAAGAAGCTCCCAGGTGCTAGAATAAGGTGGCTAAGGTGCTGGAGGCATCAACCTGGTGACTGGGATGCATGCAAAGTGCATGCAAACCCTAATTGCATGCAAGATCCTGAAAAAGATGATGTGGATATCCGAACAGATTTTAGAGATTACAAATAAAAGTGTTATATATATAAGGATTTCTAATATTTTAATATTTCTAGGGTTATGGGTTATATGTGCTACTAGTAAGAGGTTATGGTGGAAATATGTTATAGTGATCAAGGTTTATACTACTTATGTGTGATATGCATGAAGGATTACGATGAATTTAATTAATTGTTAGAGATCAGGTTTATTGGTTAGGGATTAATACTAATCGAGATTAAAGATGATGGGAGTTTGGTCTTAGATATTATAAAGGTTAATGATTATGTGTTACATGGGTTGCAGTGGTTAGGTTTTGGAGCTAAATGGTTGCAGGTTTTAAGGGTTTGGGATCAAAGGGTAGGGTTTATGGGTTAGGGCCTAATCAAAATTCATGTCTAAAGGGGTTAGGTATTGTAAAGGTCATTGCTTAAGATTTGCAATTGTTATGGGTTAGGGTTTGGGGGTTATAATAGTTAAAAATCATATTGGTTAAGGTTTTTATAGTTTACGATTCATGATTTAAATTTTAAGTTTTATGGATGCCAAGGATTAGGGTTACTCACGATTGGGGGTTTAAGGGTATAAGGATTATGAGAGATGGGGGTTATTTCTCAAGGGTTGTAAAGCTTGGGTATTATAGAAATTAGAGTTATAATATTATAGTTAGATATTTTAAGGATTAGGGGTTATAATAATTAAGGTTTAGCATTGATAAGGTTTATAATGTGGTGGATTTTAAGGGATACAAAAATTAGCAGTTAAGACTTCTATGGGTCATGAGGTTATGGGTTATACGGGTTTTAGTGTGATGGGGATTATCAATTTTAGTCACCAAGGATTAGGTGTTATAGTGGTTAGTGGTTAGGGATTATAGGAGTTAGGGGTAATTGAGGTAAAATATTATGGGTTATATAAGTTAGTGATAATAATGATTTCGGGTTGGGGAAAGGGTTTAAGATGATCAGGTTTATGTATGATATGAGATAACGACAATACTAGTTATAATGGCTAGGGATTAATAATTATTCATTTTGTAAGATAAGGGATAAAATGGTTATGGTTTTAGTTTCTAGAAGTGAAGGGATTTTTCTTTTATGTTCACCATTTCTTAGGGATTATAGGATATAGGGGTTAGGGGATATATTATTTTGGAGATAGATGATAAAATTATATGGAATAGAGGATAGCATTATATGGATTAGAGGTTTTGTTTTGGGTTAATGGGTTTATTTGATGGAGTTTAGGGGTTATGTGGGTTATTATTACTAATGGGATATATTGGTTATGGGATAGGAATTGATGTGTATATGGATTATAGTTTATATAGGTTAGTGTTTATACGGATTAAGAGTTATATTGGTTAATGATTATGGGATATATGGAATAGGGGAGATAGATGTAAGTGTTCAAGGGGTATATGGTGGTAGATGTAAATGATTGAGGATTATATGGTTTGAGCGTTATAGGATAAGGGGTTATAGGGATCATAAGTTTTTTTTAGGTGTTGAGGTTTAGGGTTATAAGTATTACTAGTTCAAAGTTATGATATAAGCATTTTAAGGGTTATGGGTTATGTGCATCATGGGTTATATGATAATGGTAAGGGGTTAAATGGGTTAATGATTATAGGGATAATGCATGATAGTATTAGCAATTATAAGAGTACTAGTTAGTATTTATAATGGTTATGGAAAATAAGGACATGGGTTAAAGGGCTACGTATTATATGATATAGGTGATATGTGTGATATGTTTTATAGGTGATAAGTGTTAAAGTTTGAAGGGGTTAATAGTTAAATGTTATAGTCATTGGTCAATAGGGACTATTGGCTAAGAGTTACAAGGTTAAGGGTCACATGATAGAGGTAGATTATGTTTGATATCAATTAGGGATTAAGTGTTATAGGTTTTAATAGAGTTTATGAAGATTATAGGTTATTAAGTTTTGGGGTGATGGGGTTATTCATTATAGGGGTTATTGGTTAATGGTTATATTAATTAGGTTTTAAAATTTTGACAAGTTATAATGCTTAGAAATTATAAGGGTTGGGATGATAAGGGATTTATATGTTATTTTTTACAAGGATTAGTTATTACAGTGTTTAGATTATGTGGATCAATGATTAGGAGTGATAACTGATAAGGGTTGCAAGTTACAATTATTAAGGGTTAGTGGTGCTATAGCTTACAAAATTTATTAGTTAGTATTGTTAGAGGTTAAGGATTATAGGGGTTTGGAATGATATTTTTTAGGTGTTATGGGGTTTATGATGATAAGGTTTTGACATTATGGTAGTAACTAGGCATTAGGGTGATTTAATCCATTTTTGAAAATTAAATGTTTGAGCCTTGGATATGGTTGTGGAAGAAGTCCCAAGGCTTAGGCCCTAATTAAATATTTTAGGCATACAAGGCCAAGAAGGATCCCTCAAACAACCACATATGATCGTTAGTGGGGATATGAGTGCCATTAGTGGGTCATTGGCATTAGTTATGGGTCTCACAACTTTCATCATTATTAGGGGATGAAACATAAGCCTTAGGAAATAAGGTAGCTTCTATGGCTTAAGGGTCATGGATATTACTTGAAGCACCACGTATGACCTCTCTATGGGATGTTTGGCATCCAAGTATGGATATGGATACCACTAAAAGGTTTTGAGAACCATAGGCATGTTTTATAGCCATTTCCATGATTGGTGGTGTAAACCCATAATTTAATACCAAAAGGAAGCACCCAATATGGTTCTTGTGGCCTTAAACACGACCCAACAAGGAATACCAATGCCTCAGGGATTATAATATGATTTTATAAATCATTGATCATGCACCTGATCCAATACCACCATACAAGTATTGTAAAATTATTCTTTGGACTACATGTGTCATATGGGTGAAAAATATTATAATTTTTTTCATATTTAAGGTTTTGTTTCTATTTTCTTTTCTTTTCTTTTATTGGTGTTCTCTAATCACTAGGATATACAAAGTAATACACCTATATGACCATTTGTAACATGCATATTCCCAACTCAATATCTTGTTTTGTAAATATTAGGTGGTATCATTATTAATCTTATTATTATTAATGTATATTGCACGCGATATAGAACACACCGAGCGCACACGATATTGCTAACATCGTGCACATGATATCAAATGGCGTGAACACATAATTTGAATTTAAACATAATGCACACGAGTTATGTAACACTTTTGGCACTCCTACTCACATCATTGTGTGCCATTTCATATCCTAATGTTTTGCTATGGATTTAGCTCCGAAGTAAACAAGCCTATCCTATGGAACTAACACAACCCTGACTAATGTGAATTTTTTCCTCTTTTCTCAATATGTTTATATTTTAAGGGATGCTACAGTATGTTATAGACACTCATGGATGATCAAATTGTAGACATAGATAGAACCCTTTTTCCATATTACAAATATTTAATTTTTAAGAAAAACTATTATATTTTTATATTTTCTTACTATTTTTCCTCTGATGTAACTCCTTAACAGACAAAACACCCAGTTGGTGTTTCGTCCATAGCTTTTTCATTTCTCAACCATTTCATATAAAAAAATTTATGCTACACTACTAAACACCTACCTCTACATGCTATAAAAAATGCAATCCTTCATCATTACATTAAGGCCTTCAAAAGTTGCACTAACACTTGATGAACTGATTTTGAGGTGTCCTCGCATAGATAATTATGAAATTATTATACACATGCTAATTTTATTTTGGAAATATAATAATGCACTAGTACTACTTATCTACATGTTTAAAAATTTTCGTATATTGGTTCCATCATTCAGGCACTCAAAGGTTGCACTAACAAGGACATATATCTTATAATTTTCCAAAAAAATAAAATGTCAATGTTAGAAAAAACAATAAATGACCTAGTTATGAGAATTTTCAATAAATAAAAGTTATACGTTAGGAAAGGTGATTCGATTTCCTACATTTCATATTTTTTACTAAAACCAAGATTCATTGGGCATGTGTCTTGAAATAGCCTTGAAAGATGAGGGATGTTTTGTTTTTCAATTTTTTGTTGCATCTAATGAGACAAAAGTGACCATCATTAACTTGCGCTCACCTTCATCCATTAGTCTCTTTGGTCATATTGCCTCTTTACTAGCCTTAGTTACTGCCACATATTCTGCTTCAGTGATTGCTAAAGCCACCACTAGATGCAACTTACATATCCATCTTAGATATCCACCAACAAGAGTGAAAATATATCCTATAGTAGACTTTCGTCCATCTTTGTTTCCACCAAAATTAGAATATGCAAAACCTTTAAATTGTAAATATGTCAATTTGTAGCAAATAACAATATTGGAAGTGCTCCTTAAATATATGATTATCCACTTCACATCATTCCAATGCTCCTTACCAGGATTCCCCATGATCTTGGTAACAACTCCCACTGCTTCATAAATATATGGTTTGGTGCTCACCATGGTGAACATGAGGCTCCCCACTACTAATGAATATGGTACACAAGACATGCTAGTCTTTATGTTTTTATGCTAGGACATTGTTCGAAAGACAACTTGAAGTGTGTAGGAAGTGGGGTGCTAACTAGATTCACATTATTCAATTAAAGAGCTGCAGAATCTTTTCTATATATGACTTTTGACTTAACCAGATCTTCCTACCTATTCATTCACTAACTATATTCATCCTTAGAATTTAAGTTGTTGCTCCTATATCCTTTATTTAAAGTTCCCTAGCCACTGAGCCTTGATATCAATGATTTTATTCATGTTGGGGATTGAAACCAACATATCATCAACATACTATAGTATGATAATAAAACTTCCATCAAAAAACCTCTTATAATATGCATAATGGTCAACTTCACTTCTACTAGAACCATGGCTCTTCATGAACGTGTCAAATTTTATGTACCGCATCCTTGGCACCCGTTTCAATCCATACAAAGATATCTTGAGTTTTCAAACCAAGTTCTCTTTGCCTCTTTATTTATAGCCATCAAGATAATCCATATAAATTTCTTCATTAAGATCACCATGTAGGAAAGCGGTTTTTACATCGAGTTGTTCCAACTCTAAATCTTATGTTGTTACAAGTGTGCAAGTAAAACCCCTACAGTAGTACGATTCACAATTGGAGAGAACATTTCATTAAAATCTATACATGGCTTCTGCACATAGCCTTTTTCTACCAAACATGCTTTATAACATTACATCAACCTATCATTGTTCTTCCTAACTTTATACACCCACTTATTTCCAACAACTTTTCTTCTTGGTAGGATATCCACGAGTTCCCATGTTTCATTCTTGTGTAATGTCTTTGAGCATTTCTTCATCAATGGATTTCCTCCATTTATCTCCATTCTCATATTCTCTAGCTTCTTGAAATGAACTAGGTTCACCATCATTAGTTAACAAAGAAAAATAAGATTGAAAATGAGGAGAATAACTTTTAAGGCATCTTTCAAAACATGCATATCTTCTAAGTTGTGGTTGTTCAGCTTGTTGTTCTTCATGTTTATCATAAGTTTCATTTTCATTTTCACTCATTTCTACTTCAATTGCTGGAATCTCAAGTGTTTGTTGTACCTCCTTCATTTGCACATGGATTTTTCACTAAAAATAACATCTCTGATTTCCCCATGGTCAGTAGGATACCACAATCTATACCCCTTTAGTGTATTATCATAATTTCGAGAAAAAAACACATTTCATTGACTTGGGTCAATCTTGGACCTCTTTTCTTTAGGCACATGGGAAAATGCATCAAAACCAAAAGTACACAAATGAGAATAATAAACTAGCTTACTACACCAAACATCCTCTAGAATCTTTCCATCCAATGCATATGCGGGGAATATGTTAATCATATACAAATTTGTATTAGCAACCTCTACCCAAAATCCATTATCTAACCTAGATGCATTGAAAATGCTCCTTGCACATTCCATGATTGTGCAATTCATCCACTCAACCACACCATTTTGTTGTAGCATGTATGCAAGATTCTTATGGTGCTTGATTCCTTCTCACGTACAAAATTTATCAAATTCTTTGGAGCGGTATTCTCCTCCATTATCAAATATGAGACGTAAAATATACTTGTCCAAAATTTTCTCTACTCGTTCCTTGAACTCTTTAAATTTCTCCAGGGCATCTAACTTATTTTTCAAAAAATACATCCACACTCTGGAGAAGTTTGATGGAAAGAATTTCTCCTTATGGAACATGAAGGTGGAGGATTTGTTGGTTCAAAATGGCTAAGCCCTATCATTGAAAGGGGGTGCAAAAAAAATGAGCAACATAACAAATGAGGACTGAGTAAAGATTGATAGAAAGATAGTGTCTACAATTTTCCTTTGCCTAGCAGAGTCTGTTTTGTTTAATGTTGTTGAAGAAAAGACTGTAGAAGCCCTTTGGGGGAAACTTGGGGAGTTGTATAAGACTAAATTGACAACAAGTAAGGCATATAACTCTTTACATTTCTCAAAGGAATCTAACTTAAATTTTTCATAAAATACACCCACACTCTTCAAACTAGGAGCTAACAGAGAGAATATGGTAGGAATTAGAAGTTATACTAAGGAGGAATTGGGGTTATGAAAAGGGCTTTGATACCACTGTCCGACTTAGAAAACTCCAATGGTTGTATTGTCTTTCATTGAAGGCGATGTCTTATTAGTACAAGGAGAACTAACATTGGGCCTTGAGTTTCCAAATGTATGTGACTCTTCATACTAAATATTTACAATATTTACAAAATGAAACATAATCCCTATGTATTAGGTTTCCAACCATAAGTTTTATGGATATATGTCAAATAAAAACCATATTTGAACTATTAAATGACAACAATTATTTTGTAAAACTTATGGATATATGTCAAATAAAAACCATATTTGAACTATTAAATGACAACAATTATTTTGTAAAAAATACAAGTAAAAATGTAAGAAGATGTTTTAGATTTATTTTTGTTATTGCAAAGGTAAATTCTAAAGGTAAATATGAGTTTTGATGTTTTGGATTTTTAAAAATTCAAAAAAGTTAAAATTTTCATTACAAAACAACAAATAGAAAGGGTTACACATACTCATGAGTTCCCATAGCAAGCTATGCTTCATTGTTGTGGATTTAAATGTAAACCAAATACCACTTGAAATTTAATGTGAAAAAGATAAAGGTAATGGTAAGAGAAGGAATATTCATGAGTTACCCATAGCAAGTTATGCTTTATTGTTGTGGATTTATGTAAACCAAAGACCACTTCAAAGTTAATGTGAAAAAGATAAAGGTAATGGTTTAAGAGTTGCCTAAGTGCTTGTGAAAGAAATATAATTATCATAGTTGATGGTGACAAATTGAAAGTAGTTACTTTGTATTTATAAAAAGTAGTTAGGTTTTGAATTTGAATGCGTTTATAATTGGAAGTATTGTGTGGAGAAACAAAAAATAGGTATTACGAAGGAAATCTATTCTATATGTAATAAATAAATAAAATTAATCATATTGTTGGGAATTGGTATAGATAATAATTTTGTATTATTGTTCAGTTGGGGTTTAGGCCTCTCCAAAAATCATAAAATCTTAGAAGAAAGTTGAAAGGGTTAAAAAATGGTTTTTTTTATTAAAGATATAGGAATTAAAACAAAATCCATTAATTTTTAATATTCTCAAAAACATGTATGTTACCTTTAGAAAAATAAACATTATGTCAATTTATCACTTATATTATGGTTAATACATAAATTACTAATGCAAACAAAAATTGTATCTTAAGATGGATTACTCATGCAAACAAAAATTGTATCTCAAAATAAAGGTCGCTGTTGTGATGAAAGTAATTTCATTGGCCTTTTGAAACTTGTACAAAACAGAATCAGAAAATGAGATACTTTACTATTTTATTTTTTCTAAACACATTAATTAATCATTATTTAGCCCCCAAAAAATCAATTTTCAAGTTAGTTTTTGTTTTTTTTTGTTATGTAAGATTCATGATAATATTAAAATTTTTAGTTTTATAATACTATTATAGATTCATCTAATTCTGTTGTGATCAAATCTGCAAACAAATCTGCAAATAAACCATAACATACATCCCTCTCACCACTATATTAATAATTACAACACAATAATGCATACATTCTTATTTTTTAACTTTTACTTTTTAATGGAATAGATGACACTTCTTCCCCATAAAAACTCCACTATACTATAACACATACATTTTTTTTATGACATAGACTAACAATTCACCACCCACACCCAAACCCAAACTATAAAAATGCCCCTTCCCAACACAATTATTGAAAAACAAGAATACTAAAATGCTACCACGTTAAAAGAGAAGAGTAATGTGAATGGACTTTTTAAACTCTCGAAACGAAGCGTCTTTCAAGTTTGAAAAGAAGGTCGAAAACAGAATATGTATATATTGCTGTCAAACATTGGCAATGCCATGAAATTAGCTGAGATAGCGAAGCTGGGGTTTTAAAAATAGGCACCTCGTTTTCAGTACTTTGGCTTAAATCAGTACTACGCTCATCCTCGACCGTTAAACATAATGTCCGAATTTTCTTCCAGAGGTTCTAGCCGTCCCAGACAACTTTATATGGGAGAAGAAACTGAAGAAGAAGATATGGAAGTTGAAATTGCTCCGGGCGATTTTGTAGAGATCCGTACACATCTATGGTCGAAACCTTATGTTGCAGAAGTTACAGGAATAAACACAGAGAACAGATGTATCAAAGTTGAGTGGTATTACAGGCCCGAACAAATTACAACGGACGGGCGAACGCAACTCGAATATGATAAAAATGTAAAAGTACCCCACGAGGCAATAATTGAGTTTATGGAGGACGAAGTTTTGTACACTGGTCACAGTGAACCCGTGGAGATACCCGTGGATTACATAGTGCGGAAATGCAGAGTCGTATTGTTGAAAAATTCCGAGAGGACTGAAAACTTGAACGCCGTCGTAGACCCTAATTTCCCGACCTATTACGCCCCTTCAAATCTTGCATACGACTGTGACAGTTCACTGCTCCTGCATATCAATGTTAAAATGTGAACATCAATTCTGAGAATAACGGACACATTAATTAACGCATTTGAAGTTTTTGAAAACATGACCGTTGAAATGCATTTCTTGATTTGTGTTCGATTGTATGTATGAGAAAAGAGACCGTTGAAGATCACTTCTTGATTAAATTAATTAAATTAAAAAAAAAAAAAAAAAACATTTTCCCTCAGACTTCTCGATCTGGTCACATTTTGAAGTTCTTTTATGATGATGAAATTGTTATAAATCAATAAAATTTAAGTGACAAATGATTGCATTAAATATGTTTGTAAATGTCATTTCTAAATTGGTATTTTCAGCAATTTCTAACGATCCCACATACATTCTTGATATTGAAATATCACCAATTTTTAACAATTTCACATCCTTGAAATACAACTGTTCATGAAATTGAATTGCAAAATGTAATGGTACAGAATAAATTAAGCTAAATAGAGAAAGTTCTGGCTATTTTAAATTTTATAATCGTGTTAAATAATGATTCAACATCCTCTACAACTACCCCCGGCATTGCAGTTAAATAATGATTCGACATCCTCCAGAATTAGCCAGCTTACAATTAAATTATGAAATGCTAACTTCTACACTTCCATCGATTCAAAATTAGTTTGATAAGACTTTCATATATCAATGTGATCTGCCTCGATGGTTTTGGTATCTTACTTTGCAAAACAATTTTCAAGTTTCAACATGCTTCATTGCAGAAGTATGTTCGATTTTCAGAATGAAAATACTAACATCTAAAACTAAAGTGACGTGTCCCACCAATTATAATTATTATGGTAACAAGATTTATAAGAATCAGACCTCTAAGACCACGAATCCCGATAGGCAAAGCATGCAGTACATGCAGATTAAGGATTAAAGCAGGCACTCCGTGGTATGCAGCGATAATACTCTCATGAACTGATAGATTTTGAATGCAGATTTCTCATATCACCTCGTGCCAATGAATCTCGGCTTGAGGAGATTCTCTACCTACACGAGGTTGGAACTCTCGATACCGCTAACAAAGGCTCCTGTCACAACAAGTTCCAAGTTCCATAATTTTTAAGAGAAATATTGGAGCTAGATGTTTTGATCTCTACTCTGATTATTTTCCAGACATATTTAATATTTCAATCCAATGTAATTGAACATAACACTGGATGAACATCTTAATGTGACAAATCTTTCTTACCTTGGCTTGAATCTTCTTTCTTACCCTTCTTACCACTTGATGAACATCTTAATGTGACAAATCCTTCTTACCTTGGCTTGAATCTTCTTTCTTACCCTTCATATGATTCCCTTCTTCATCTTCCCATTGAGAGCTAGGTATTTTAGTTCATTTTTCTTTGTTGAACATGATTCCAAACTTATGTCTTCTTACAAAAAGTTACCCCAAATCTTATTATAAGTAAGTAAATTCTCATGAGCATAAACAACTTGAACAAAGGGTTTTCAAGATGGAACAAATCCATTGAAGGCAATGTATGCCAAATCGTTATCCTCCACTTGTATTGCTATGGAAACTATCTAATCTCTCAACTATGACATCCTATACATATAGCTCACAATTGTATCTATATTACTCGTGACTCATGCATATGACTGAAAACTTGTTTATAAAGAGCATATGTCTAGAGACATTGTGTAATGTCCCTTATTAAGAATTTTATTAAAATTGCAATTTTCCACTTTTTTTCCCTAGTTCGACCTTTGACTAGTTTGGATCTCTAGGTCCCAAATTTGCCCCAAATGATCCCAAATCTTCTGAGAAGGTATATGAATGATATTAGAACATAAATATGTGTTTCAGGGATGCCTTTGGACCTTTAAAATACTTCTGCAAATCCTCTTTCAATTCTGATCAATGTAGGTAACTTTACTAGTAATTTGCCTTTGACTAGTATTGGTCTCTATGTCTCGAATTGACTCCAAATGCCTTCAAATCTTCAAGGAAGGTGTATGAATGATATTAAGACTTGAATATGATGTTCAGGGATGATATATGGCCACCAAAATACCTCTGCAAACTCTCTTAAGATTCTGGACCAAGTATGCAATTTTACTAGTAATTTGGGGTTCAAATCCCCCTCGGGTAAGTATTGAAAATGGCTTCCCAAATGCCTCCAAAGCCACTCAAATTTCTGAACAGAGGTAGGTAATGTATTAAGGATGTTATTAAGGTCTCATGTGCACCATTAATTGATTATTATATCTGTTCCAACCCTCTCCCATTCAACTGCAAAAATCACCAATTCGACCCTTGGGGAAATGGCACTATTTCTTCTCCCAGTGCAATTAAACTAAGTAAAAATACTTCAAATTCTCAAGTACAGTACATGAAACTTGTAAAACACATCCATGGCAGTCCATTAATCACAAATTCATCAGAGAATCATCCATTCATTCGAAATCATCATCAATACATTGGTTCACAACAAGGTAGTGGGGAAATGGCATTGTTCTTCCATTAAAAATGAGATTCATACATTTCTACTTGGAATTTCGACCTGAAACTTTTTGGAGATGAAGAACAGAGTATTTACTTCATATTACAAAAGAAATTGGGCATTAAAAGCTTCCCCAAAGAGTACAATAGCTCACCAAAAACGCCCTCCCTCAAGGATCAAGAATATGCCATCAAAACCGGAAATGGTTGAAGGAGTGAGCTGCAATAGAAGAAACCATGAGCTTCCCTGTAGCTTACACCTGCAAATAAAGACTCTATTAAAGCTCCAAATGAAAGGTCTGAATGACCTTTCCAATTGCCAACTTGGATGGGAATCTTTCACCCTCGAAATTGGCTAAGGCAAGAAACTAGTCATCCACTAGCTCTCCCTCTTCACAAATGCAATTGCAAATTCTACAAATGATCAAAAGCCATTCTCATACTTCATTTCTACATTTTATAACCAACATTAGCCTTCTAAGGGTCGAAATCCTCTCAATAGATTCAATAGATTTCCATTTAGGAAATATTCCACATTTGCCACTTGTCTCCTAGTTCCAACCTTCCATCTTCTCCCAAATTCGATTTTGAGTCTCTTTGGCTTCTCCAACTCCCAAATTCGCCTTATTTGAGCCTATTTTTGGGGCTGACATGTCATAGTGGTCAGATGTCAGAGGTCAGGTCTGCAATTTGTCATAGTTGTCATAGATGCTCCATCATTGGTGTCATAGGGGCTAGGGAATCTAGCCCAAGTGTCCACAAACTTCCACTTTGACTCTTTATCTTCCATGGAGGTTACCAATCCTTCCCAATTCGACCTAATATGCTCAATGACATCTTTTATGACTTACCAACTCACCCAAGAGTGTTCACATTCCCATTAATTCGAATTTGCAAAAGAGAGATACCATGTATTATGAAAAATCAAGCTAGTGTGGGTCCCACATCCTCCATATGTCTCCAAAACCATTTGTCACTTAGGATTTCTCTTGAATTTCTTTATTCACTCTATTTATTAAATACTTGAACCCTTCTAATGTCTAAACATCATTTATTATCCCCCTTATTCCAAATCCCAAAGCTTCCACCCCAAACCTAGGAAACTAGTAATTTTCCTCCTTGGCAATTATTTGACCCTTAACATCAATTTTACAAACTCTAATGAATATGGATAATGTGATTAGGCCATTGTGACCCAATTCCAAATTTGGGACATGACACATTGGAACTTTGTATAATCCAATCAATGTATCATACATTAACTAATTAATTGCCATTTTTGCAATGCTAGTGATCAAGTGATCCTTCAAGGGATTAAGAACAATTCTCTTTGACTTGGCCTTAATATTAACATAAATGACTGGAATGGTTTTAGATTAATAGGTACAACAATCTCTTTCTCGATATCTTCTCAAAGCTCAACCTCCAAAAGCATTAGGTACACTTTTAAGGTGTAAAATTGGAAGCAAGATCCACCTTCTCACACTCTATACAAGATTATTCATCCCTATAAACTTTAAACATGCCTCAAAGTAAATTCAAGAGCAAATAAAGTAGAACAACCCTTGTAAATTTCAAGAACAACTCCCAAGCACGCTATTTGTTCACACCAAATCAACTTTTACTAGGTTAGGAACTTCTCTTAGCTACAAAACACCTTAAATAATCTCCTTTACCGTAGGAACGAGCTTAGTCAAATTGGCTATACTGTCATGTATACATTTTGGTTCCTATACAATTAATGCAAATTTAGAAATTTCACCTCAATCTTGAAGTTTCCCATATCTATTTCTTGCGAAGTTTCAACCTAAAGAATGAATTTTAAATATAAATTATATCAAGATATACTTGATCACTTCTTTCAACCCAATTCACAAAGTAGCCCAAGAAAATATATATTGAACAAGTGCACTTTAACGCAATCTAATGTTTTATCTCTTAGGGAACACTTCTCAAGTAAAGAGAGCTGGTAGGTGAGGCGAAACAGAAGGGTTCCATGAACCTCCGAAGAGCTAGACAGCCAAAAGTCCCGAACAAGATTACCAAAAGAAGCATCACCGAGCCAAACAGGGTTGAACTTAAATGGATACCTCTGGAAATGCTGCTCCACATCTTTGCAGGGCTACGACTTTATGGTAAGAATGCCCCATCGCATAGACCCATGAGAGAAAACAACCGAAGGACGAGAAAAGAGAGTCTTCCATGAAGAAACAATCGAGTCTTTTGGCAATGCTAGCCTTTTCGGACCTGCCATTGGACCAATTAGGTACAAGCTTGTTCGGACCACATCCACCAGGTTGGCATCATCAAAAATACGCTGTAAGAAATATGCCAAGGGATCCAAAGACCGTCCAGAACCCCAGACCTCCGATGCCGAGAGGGTAAAATTGAGATCCCCCCAAGAATAAGGTCCGGAGTATGTAACAAACTAAGAGCCAAAATGCGTTCCTAGAATGAGCGGTGATTGGAGTATGGAGCATAAAATTTTAAAACACGAATACACATGTTAAAACCTTTAAAATTTCCATCAATCTCAATGCCAACAAAAGTATGGAAAGCCCTCATGTCGGCTATCTCAGGGTTCCATGCAATGAGGATTCCCCCGGAGAACCCTGAAGCATAAACTGCACATGCACACAAACCTGGCATAATCCGAAGAAAAAGCTTAAGAGCATCAACAACAGGTAACATTGTTTCCTGTAACATAAGAATGGAAGGACTAAACAGTTCAATAAAAATATTTAGTGCATCTCTCTTAGGGTCACTACAAATCCCACGGACATTAAGAGTGGAAATTAACATGGGGGCACCGATTTTAAGGCCCCACTATCTCTAAGGGCCGAGGAAAGAGTACATGGGGAAGTATGTGAAGTGGGGGACCTATCCAGTCCCTGGTCAAACAAAGAAACCACAACCAGGTTATGGCACCCCTGTGAAGAGACCTCCTTCCAAATATTTCCTTTTAAATTTCAGCAAGGCTTCCTAATAGTGACATTTTCACAAGAAATCCTAGCCGAAAAGATAGGGAGGGGAATCTTCGAGCAGATGGTAGAGTCAGACGGCCCCGGGTCAAATAGAGGGGGGCCCGGGCTATCATGGTCCGGAATAGAATATCCTAAGTTAAAAAACAATTCACATCCACCACCGTAAAAGTATTTTGGATGGGGATTATAATCTACTTCCTCGAGTTGAAAACCAAAACATGTCCACCGTTGTAAAGGTACTCTCCATGGGGCTTATAATTTGTGCCTCTCGTGCCATGAATGGAGGGGGCGACTCCCACAAGTGAGCCCATATTTTCCACGAGTCCCATAAGTGGGTAGGGTTGGTCCATGGGGATGTGGCAGTGACTCCATATTGCTGGTCTAAGGCAGCAATGTCTAGGAATCTTGATACACACAAATAAAAAAAGTGTATTTTTTTTTCAAGCCGAAAAAAATATAACTTGATATTCAAAGTGAATCAAAGTTACAACAGTTTCATAAGAATTATATGCAGGATACAGTCAAACCCCCTTACCCCCAAAACCTTATTTTACCGTATGCTCAGCAATGACCTTATCATACTATATAGAGCATCTAGAAAAGACCAAAACTAAACGAACTGCAGTCAGAAAACAAAAAACATAATAATTGTCCGGTCAATACAGAAAATAAGAGTTGATAATTATAACATCTTGTAAACACCCTTATCCAGGGTGTTTCCATCTAAAAGTTCCTCAAAATGAATTAGACGGTCCACAGAACCCACAGCTTCTTTTGAAAGGAGATCAACATCCTAATTAAATTCTCTATAGATATGCTTGAAACAAAGGTATGTGAAGTTGTCCTTTAAGTCCATAATACGGTGCATCCAATGAGTAAGATGAAGAACATTAAGATTGGATTTACCAACAATCCAATTTATAACCACTGACGAATCCCCAACGACCTGCAAAAATTGTACTCCTTTCCGTTTTGTCATCCAAGGCAAGCCCCATAAAGCAAGTAATTTGGCCCATGTATTTGTTCCATAGCCAACACCCATCTTCAACCTTAATGAGTGTCCTGTTTTAATAAAAAGAAACATACCTGCTCAACATAAACTATCCTTTTTAGTGCCATCAAAAAAACCCACTGATCAATTTGGATCAAAGGAAGGTTGTCTAATCTTCCTGGATTTCTCTTTTTTCTTTTTGGATTTATAATCCTTTAGCATAACAAAAGCCCTGTAAGCCACCTATGTGTGAGAGAGTGTTCTTTGATCGAAGACAGTGCAGTTTCTATTTTTCCAAACTTCCCAAAAAATGAAGAGTGGGAATTCTAGAAATCTAGGCTTAGTAGAAAACCAAAACATCAAATTTTCTAGAGTATTTGTATGATTCCAGCACACACTGAAGCAGAGTAAATCTTGGCACAGGTTCCAAACTTTTATCATATGAGGGAAATTAACAAACAGATGACAAACAGATTCCGAGTCTTGAAGACAAAGAAGGAAAACCCTAGGACCAATAAACCCCCTCCTTACTAAATTATCCCAGGTCAGAATTTTATTTTCCAGGCATAACCAAATAAAACAACACAGTTTTTTGGGTAACTTCCAACTCCAGAGTTTTGTGTACCACCAGATATGTTGTTTTTCAACTTTTTCAAAAACAATAAAATCATAAGCGTGTTTAGCCGTGAGCTTACCAAATGAATCTCCCCAATCCCAAACCAAAGTATCTGACTTCTTTGTCAACCGAACACCTGTTGCATATAATCATGCGATGTACTCCTGCCATTTGACAACTTCGACTCCCATGAGACCGATATCATCTGTGCTTAGCCAGACATACAAAGAACCTTCAAAAGCTTCATAATTATACACATGTCCAAGGACTTCGATGTTCTTTGAATGTAAGGTTCCAATCAGTCTAGGAGAAAGTTGTTGGCTTGGTTTTGCAACCAAGCTTTGTGCAATGGGCACCTATCAACAATGTGATAGCAGTTTCAATATTGAAAGCACAAACAATTATAAGTTAAATCTAAATCTAAACTAGCATGTGCATATAACAAATAAATTTTTTAAAAATGATTCAAGAACAAGAAATAGAAGAATAAGTATTTTGTATTAAGATACCTCAAATGGTGAGGATTTGTGTTGAAGAACTCCCAAGGTGAGTAGCTCCAAGCTCCAAAGGTCTCTTCTCCAAGATGCTTAAAATGGCCAAGTCTCATGAGAGATTTTGACAGCGTGAGGATGGGATGATAGATGGATGGAAAGTGAGGATCCCCTACCACCTTTTTATAGTTTTTGGTGGTGGGGAATACCATTATGGTTTTGAGGAAACCAATGGTATTGACCAACATGGTTTACGTACCTTTTCCCTCCTTTTTCCTTTTTTGAATATTTTGAATATTTTTATTCCCTTTTTAATATTTTTGGGAATTCTGGACCCTTTTTTAGGGTTTTTTATGCTTTTTGAGGAAAAATATTCATTTTGAGGGGAAAAAGGGGTGTATTATGGTCTTTTGGTGACCTTTTGATGGCTTTAGAGGCTCAAATGGTGGAAAAGTGGACAATGGGTCATATGAATAAGGAAATGAGCTAGTGAGCACTTTTTGGGTGTTAACAGATTGCCCCCTGATGTGTGAGGGCAGGAGCTCATCGTATGGCCGATAGACATCATAGTTCTTTTGTCTTTTTCCTAGGGTTTGGGGAAGAGAAGAGACCGGTTGGAGACTGGATCCATGGCCCTTGGAAGCTGCAAAACAAACAATATTACATGGCCTCAATATGAATGAGGAATAATCTCTGATAATGGACGAGGCGGGCATACCCATGCTCGTATCAAGACATGTACATAACAATTAGTCCCAAGAAGGGGGACCTGAATAATACATAAAAAATCTGCTGGTACATCATGATGGTCCAAAGGGGACATTATTTTGGGATGTAATCATGATCATGACATGATTGATCTCAATAATTGATACACTAGAATAAAGCGACAACCGTTCTGAACAAGGTCTCAGAAGGGTTGATGAACTGGCGAATCTAAAAGTGTCCAAAATTTGTAGGGAGTCGATGACTCTGAGTCAACTCTGAGAAGTACATGTAACTGTATACTCAAGGGAGTGTAAAACTGGGGTACATCTGAATACTGTCGTCATGCGCAACCCGGATATCTATAGGAAAAATGTAACTGGTTGTTTCCTTAAGTAGACTCTCAAATGTGGAAGAGTCAGGTGGTATCTGGGGTCTTCAACAAATAACTGAACGGACCAATACCCTGTGCAAGTCTCAACGATGCGATCAAGGTGTTGAAGTCGAGCATGTGAGAAACAACCATTTGGAGAGGCATTGAGGACTCTTCTTGAAATGATTCATAGGCACTCATCATAAATGGTGATGAGTCCAAGACACAGGGACTTCTAGGTATATCCTCTGGAATAAATTTGGGTGTCGTCGACAGAGGGAGACCAGCAACTAACAAGGCAATGATGTTTCCTTGATAGGAGCACAAAGTGTAAAACTGAAGTGTGGTAGTACTGATGGTAGGACTAACATACTTGTGGGGATGGGAAGTAACTGGGGTCATAGAGTGGGTAGACTCAAACTTCCTTTGTTCAGAGCATGATGACATGGTTGACCTGGCAGCGTAGGGAACTGACTTGTAGGTGCGGGGATCATATCTTTTAAGCACTGAAGGCTATGTATTAACTCTAGGGGGGACGAGCTGATGGGTGCTGTCGAGGGATTCTCAGGGTGACATACTGCAGAATACACTGAACAAATGCGACCAATATGGGGAAGCTGCCATATGAGTAGACATGATATGTTGTGGCACCGAGAAGCAACATTGGGTCCTTCTTAGTAGTTTTAATGAGCTCCAAGAAGGGATGAAAGTGTGCTCTGAAAATGGTACTATTTTGTGGATTTTGTGAGCCCAGGACTGTTCGTGCTCATGGGTGCTTTCATTTTTAAGGAGTCTGAAAACAATAAGAAGACTCTGCAGTAGTTGTGAGTACCGTCCTGTGGGTTTTTACGAGCCCAGGATGGTGATTGCTCGTGGTCGCTTTCATGTTTAGAGAGTCTGAAAGCGGTAAGTGGACTCCATTGGTTTTCTTTTTTGTAAGTTAGTCTCCAAGGCCCGAAAAAGCATAAAATGATGCAAATGGAGAACTCTTTTAGCCGATGTGACTAGAGTATTCCTTTTTCGTAATTAGTCTACAAGGTCCGGAAAAGGGGTAAACTTATACCAGGTAGACGCCCTTTCAGATACGTTTAGCAAGCATAAAAGGAAGCAAGGTTGCTCGGGAATCAGATGAAATATGATTTGATGTGTTAGTTTTTCATAAATTTCAATCTGATCTAGGATCTTAATAGAGAGAATAACATGTACAGCATATCTACAGCATATCAATCATGGACACAATAATGCAAGCACACAAGAGACACAGAATTTCACCGGGGAAAACCAAGAAGGTGAAAAACCCCGCAACTTCCTTAGAGTTAGAAAGAGCAATGATATAACCAAAGTACAAGAGATAGTCTTCTCCTAGCAGATGATCCTCCTCCTTACAAGTGCACCACTTTCTGAGAGAGATAGAAGTGAGTAATGAGTGATCAAATAGAGATCTCCTGATCTCTATTTATACTTGTCCTGTCCTACCCAATAAACCATTGGGGCCGACTTGTCTAGCTTATCCTAATAACCCATGGTTACATTAATCCGGGCCGACCGCACACTCGGTGGTCTAATAACCCATTTACCCACATGACTCATACAGAGATGACCCCATCAAGGTGGTCTAATAACCCATCAAGTATAAGTTACGACACTTACAATATAAATTACCACACTTCCGTATAGAGGAATAATAACATCTCTATAGAAATACAAACACTTCTGTATAGAGGAATAATAACATCTCTATAGGAATACAATATACATGGGTAAAATACATTCCAAAGTTACATATACATCAACACTCCCTCTTAACTAGGAAGGTATTTCTCGACACATATCTGCTAGCACAAGTCTTCTTCTCTGGATCATTGTCATCGAATCATCATCCTCGAATCATCGTCATCGTCATTGCTACTGCTATCTCAATCAATCTCTGAATCTACTCATCATAGGAAGTTCTACAGAGCCAGTCCTTTTTCATACCGGTTGTAGGCCCACCACCTGCCAGTCTTCATATCATTGGCCACACTGTGGAATCCTCAGGACTTATTACGTGCATCACAAAACCTCGCAAGAGAATCCAGGCTGTTACGAGCACATGGCTCTACCTGTCGAATCTCCCAGGGCTGTATTATATGTGACTGTCACAAAACCTTAAAAGAATGTCTTGACAAGCAAGATCTCTAAAGAGAATATGAGGCCTTTTTCATCCTGTCCAGATCTCCAAGACTTATTACATGTGACCCCTACCACAAAACCTTTAAAGAGTGTCCTAACTAGTAAGAACTCTAAAGAGCATCTGAGACCTTTTTCATCCTGTCCATATCTCTAGGGCGTATTGCATGTGGTCATCGAAAAACCTCGAAAGAGCATCCCAGGACTAATTACGAGCACACATCTCAACCTATCGGATCTCCTAGGGCTAGATTATATTCCATAGGACAAAACCTCGAAAGAGCATCTTCCAGATATCCCAGGACCAGATTACATGCCATAGGTAAGACCTCGAAAGACTATCTACAAATATCCCAGGGTCGGATTATATGTCCTCCCAAAGCAAAACCTCGAAAGAGCATTTTCCAGATATCCCAGGGCCACATTACATGCCATAGGCAAAACCTCGAAAGACTATCTGCAAACCTCCCAGGGCTGGATTATATGCTTATCTGCACAACTTGTTCCACGACCACAGAGTATCAACCTGATACTCACCATACATCATCCTGATGTACACATGATCATCCTGATCATCATCACTGCATCGTCCTAATGCATGTCATTTGGAGCAACATCCTGAAGCTCATCATCCATTATCATCCTGATGCATACCAAGTATCTACTAGATACATATCATCATACATGATCCACCTGATCATACAATGTATCCACCTGATACACACACAGATACATGATCCACCTGATCATACAATGTATCCACCTGATATATATATCAACATACATGATCTACCTGATCATACAACATATCCACCTGATACATATATAGATACATGGTCCAAGCATCCAACATGATGCATATACATATACATGATCCAACTAATCATAACAAGCATCCAACATGATGCATATACAAATACATGATCCAACCGATCATACCAAGCATCCAACATGATGCATATATAGAGCAGTAAATGGAGCATCATCTTGATGCTCATCATCCAGTGCTTACATCCACAGCCATGTGAAGGATCCTCCTCTCACCATGCTTGGAATGGCTCCAGCAAATGTGTCCATCACTTCTTCCTCGAAGTGTCGTCTAATTGAAGAACACCAACTTCTCTCTGAAGTACTCGAACTTCACTCTGGCTAGTGGTTTCGTCAGCACATATGCAATCTGTTCATTCATTGCAACATACAGGAGCTTCACTGTTCCTCTCTGCACCATATCCCTGATATAGTGATATTTGATATCGATGTGCTTCGACCTGTTGTGGAACACCGAGTTCTCAGACAGCTTCACACAACTCTGGTTGTCACAAAAGATACTAGTAGCCTCCAACGGGAGATCAAATAACTCAGACGGTAGCTTCCGAAGCCATACTGCCTCACAACTAGCCAAACAGACTGCAACATACTCTACTTCGGCTATACTCAGTGCTACGCAGGACTGATTCCTGCTAAACCAAGAGAGCACACCTGATCCCATACTAAAGCAGCACCCAGATGTGCTCTTTCTATCTGCAGCACTGCATGCCCAATCTGAATCAACATAACCCTGCAGGATAAACTTTTGATTCGCATCATACTTGAGCCCATAATCAACTGTACCCTTCAAGTACCTCAGAATATGCTTTACAACAACCAGGTGAACACTCCTCGGATCTGTCAGGAACTGGCTCAATGTGTTCACCGCAAAGCAAATATATGGTCTCGTGTTCGTCAGGTACATAGAGGACCCAATCGCTTATCTGACAATACATCGTGACATCAACCGGATCAGATGAAGCATCACATAGAAGCTTCAGGATCGATGCCATAGGTGTGGCCATGGCCTTGCAGTCCATCATCCTGAACTGCTTCAGGATCTGTACTACATACTTCCCTTGTCCAAGGAAGATTCCATCTGCACTCTGCCACACCTCCATGCCTAGAAAATAGTGCATCATCCCCAAGTCCTTCATCTCGAACTTGGCAGCAATATTCCTCTTCGTGTTGGCAATCAATCTATCCTCTCCTGTTACAAACAGGTCATCCACATATAATAAGAGTATCACAAGATTTCCTTCCTCAACCTTGTATTAAAGATTGGAATCCACTTTACTCTTGGTAAAGCCCAAACTAGATAGAAAGTTGTCTATCCTACCATACCAAGTCCTAGGAGCTTGCTTCAAGCCATACAAGGCTTTCTTCAACTTGCACACATATGACTCTCTGTCATGTGTCTCAAACCTGAGTGGCTGCTCCACATACACTTCCTCTTCAACTACACCATTCAAGAAAGCTGTCTTGATATCCATTTGGTGTACCTTCCATTTCATCACTGCAGCCAGAGCAAGTACTAATCTAATGGAAGTGTATCTGGCTACAGGTGCAAAAGTCTCTTCATAGTCAATTCCTCTTTCTGGGAGAAGCCACGAGCTACAACCTCGCTTTGTATTTCTCCATGCTACCATCTGTAGCATGCTTGATCTTATAGATCCACTTGGAAGTCACCACAGAATTCCCATCTGGTCTTGGGACCACATCCCAAACATCATCCTTCATGATCGACGGATCATGGAATCCTTCCATTACTTCATCCCGGATCCTGGGAACTTCATATTCAATATCTTCAATAGATATCTTTGTTGCTGGAACAAATGTTGTAGTCCTTCTTTTGTAGGTGATGGTATACGATCTTTCCTACAAAACAAGTTAAATTGCATGATTAGAAACATCTCATAGTTTTCAGAACAAATTATTTCACATAAAGAAATATGTCATACAGTCATGTGATTATTTTAGCCAATGCTTCAATACAACATTCATCCATATCCTGTAACTTTCTAGATGCCTTCCAATCTCTACCAGAACATTGTTAAGAATTTGCACAACTCCCAACATGTCAGCAAAGAGGTTTCATTCTAGATAAGTAGCAATGGAATGTTGTACAGTGCCATAGGCCACTTACCCATTACATGCATATTAGTAGTATGCTATTCATTAATGCAATTATTCTAATATGCCAAAAATACACAACCTAATTCTAGGAACATCAGTATATACATCATTGAACAGTATTATTTAAACAATCAAATATGCAAGAAATGATAATTCAAATACTTATCTTTGTTTGTTTGTTGGGTTGACTCCCTCTCATTCTTTGCTTCCTTTCTGCAACTCCATTCTGATGTGGATTGTGAGAAGTGGTTGACTCCATCTGAATATTTGCATCCTTGCAGAAACTACTGGAGTGTGCTCCCTCTTGATCTTTGCTTCTTGGATTAGCTGTCCTTGAACTTATATCCATCCTCGATCACTATGCATGCTTACAAGTATCATTATTGTGATATCCTCAATATCTCATACATAATCATACATTTATTAGTATAATCTCAATACTATCAGAAACACAATTGTCTTAAACATGTATAGTAATGATTATTTTAAACAAAGATAATAAACATTAGTATTCAAGGTTTATATAGGACTCTTCTGGTTAGTCATATCATCAATTAAATTAAGAAACATAATATGCCTAAACCCATGATTACTCAAACCTATAACTTCATGAATAATCATAATCAATCATGCCAAGTATACTTATATAAGATATCCTAACACAAGGTAGGATTTTAACTTGATATAGGAAAAACATACCTAGATTAGCATGTTAGCTAGCTATGTCTAACATACCCACATGATGTCTTCTTGTTCTTCAATGACTTGTGCTAGTAACCTGCATATCTCATAAGTTAACCATTATAGAACCAAGTTATACATACCTCGTAAGTAGATCTTCTATGTGATCCATGATAATGGATGAATCTTTGTCTTCGTGTCTCCATGGTCATATGCTCTTGAACTAGAACATTATTTGTCTTTCTTGATGTACCTTTCATGTTAGCTGACAACATCAACCTCATACAACACCATAATCCATTAGTACAATCATAAGTGTCAAAACCCTAATCAATGAATATCTTCTATCATGCATTCATAATTTTATTAAGGTGATACGACAAGTCAAAAATTAATCAAGATTGTACTAATGTAATAATATAAAGACAAATATATCGTAAACTTAATCATGAACAAATTTTGAAACATACCTGTAAGTCATACCTGTTCAGATTGCTTGTAATCTTCTTATGTAAGTCCTTAGCCTCATCTCCCTTTGAAACAGGAACTTCTTCACTTATGCAGGTGACCAATCCATTCTCTTCTAGGATTAATCCAATCCACTTGATTTGCAGGAATTGGATCTGAAGCTGGATTAGGGTTTGTCAGAGAAACCCTAAAAAATTCAAACTTTGAATTTCAAACTTCTGAAAGGATAGAAAGATGCGCCTTGATGAGCTAATCAAGCCGGTATACTCAGAATTTGAAAACTGCAAAGTTTCACCCCTCAAAATTGCTTTTGAAACTTTCGGATCTTCTAGACAGGATCCTGAACTAGGGTTTGATAAATCCCACCCTTCTACCCAACCAAAAGGTTCGATCCAAAGCTCTAAACTTTGATTTTTCTAAGGAGCTTCCAGCCGTGGTCACAGACTTCAAAAATTCCAGCTTTTGCAGAAGCCCTAATTTTCCACTTTTTCGATCAAAGTCCCGAACTAGGGTTTGATCAAGCCCGGCCTTCTGCCCAACCAAAAAATTTGATCTTGGTCTCTAAATTTAGATTTTGATGAGTAGCATTCAGCCGTGGTCTCCGATTACAAAAATTCCAACTTTCTCCGAAACCCTAATTCCCGGAGCCATGAATGAAGGTGCTCAAAATCCAATTATGTTTTGACAGAAATATGCACCTGATTTTTTCTGGTGTAACACCGAAATGGATTTATAGCGAAAGTGCTATGATGACTAGTTTTTACTATATCAAGCCCTAGCATCGCAAGTGCAACAAGTGTCATACATGCCATCAAGGTGGTCTAATAACCCATCAAGTATAAGTTACGACACTTACAATATAAATGACGACACTTCCATACAGAGGAATAATAACATCTCTATAGGAATACAAACACTTTCATATAGAGGAATAATAACATCTCTATAGGAATACAATATACATGGGTAAAATACATTCTGGAGTTACATATACATCAACATGATGAAGTTCGCGATGTAACAAGAAATGCATAAACACAAGGAGCAGGCACACAAATCTAATTATTTATGAAAGGCGCAAGAAGCATGTGAATATATAAGTGCGCAGAATATGTATTGTAGAACGGAATTGTTGCAGGATACAATGTAGGAGAAATAGTGATCAGAGTTAAGCCAACATAAGTGTGCATGGTCAAAAGCAAAGCAGAGGACAAGAATAGTGTGCGCAGATCTGAATTCAATAAACAACAATATATATATATATATATATATATATATATCCCAGGGTGGTTGTGCGGGGAAAGGAAAGGAGATCATTGTCTCCACTCATATTGGTTCCTAAACACTGCAAGTTGGTTCTTTCATAGAGGATTGGTGTACTCATAGGTCAGATCCTAATTCATCAAGTTGGTTCTTTCTAGTGGGATTGGTGTCCCAATTAGAGGGTTGACTGAGTGAGTTGGTTCTCACGTCAGTGGACATTGGTGTCTCCCATATTTATCTGTAAATTCATTATACACACACACACACATATAAGTTTCTTCAAATATCTGCGCACAGTTTGTTTTATCTATTTGATTTTAAAAATCAATTAGTGCATGTTTTAGAAAGGTGAATTATTTGTAAATTTGTGCATGATAATGATTCACCCCCCCTATTAGTATCATTGAAAATTCCAACAATGGGTAGTCGCTTTACCCTATCAATTATGACATGCCATCTTCCAACTGCAATCTCGGCTCATCAACCGTAATTCATCGTGAGCTGGATCTCTTTCATGACACCCTAGTAGTATGTGGTTGTTCAAAATTTCAAGGGTTGAAGGAGAACCCTCAGTGTGTCACACTGACCCATTACACCAATGATCGATTACCCAATTTTGATGGTCTAATACCCCCTACTACAGTAAAAGATCCAATAGGTTATATACAAAAGACACATAGGAACACTTCCCTATGCTCATTTTTGGAAAAGTTGGAAGCCAAAAAAACTATGTCTTGTCCTAAATTTACCAACCCCTTTGATTATGTTCAGTCATCTAAAATTTCTAGTTATCCAATGTATGATATCAATTCTACCCAACACATCTCTACTAGAATATCCAAAAAGTCGCATGATTTGAGAGCAAAATTGTCCATGTACACACCAAGGTCCATCCAATTGTTGGAGGGTAGCGATGACTTCTCCCTTCCTATGAATTTGCAAAATAAATAACAAACTTCTTACAACTATTCTTTGTATGGTGCTTGGCCATCTTCTCTACCTGTGATTGATGTTGGAACTAAATTCTCTTTTTGAGGTAACTGTTTTATGATTTTCAAGTCTAATATGGATGCTACAAATATTTGGTTGTTTATGCTTTCACATGTACTCGTTCCTCCCAAACAGTTAGTAGCACTTATTCCATTTTTTGGTCCTATCTATTTTCGATTGGATTACTTTATCATTGTTAAATACACGCATAGCACTTCCATGAATAGAATGTGCATTAATGGTTATGTTTTTGGAAACGTTAATAGGAAGAACCTGCTATATATAGATGTTCCTCCATGCACTGATGGGAACATTGCAGGTTTCATAAATAGTTAGATAGGTGCTCTTTATTTTCTGCAAATTGTTCATTTGAGGAACACTTCAATGACTAGGATTTCTTTATGAAAAGGAAAACGTCCATATTTGTTGTTGTGCATGCAATACATATTTTATCTCCTAGTGGCGAATTGTTAATAAACTATAAATTTCATATCCCACCAACCACTCGTCGGAGATGCTTTGCATTGGGATTACCCTTAGACGTCCCCTTGGAGCGTAAGACAAAAAAACATTGATTAATTGTATTTGTTAATTTTCAATGGGATTCATGTTAATGTATTGCTCAATTTGAAATTTTGACTTATAAATTTTTAATTTAATTTATAAATTGTTTGTTTTATGGAAAAAATAGAGGACTTTCCCTAAACTCCTCATGTGAGTAATCATACACTCAAGGATGTATGATCACACCATTACCATATGTGTAAATGTCACACCGAAATCTCACACACATACTCATGAATTGCACTACCGGTATTGATATTCTCGGATACAACGTTATTCTTCGATTAATTGTATTTGTTAATTTTCATTGGGATTTATGTTAATGTATTGCTCATTTTGAAATTTTGTTTTATAAAATTTTAATTTAATTTATAAATCATTTGCTTTATGGCTAAAATAGGGGAATTCCCCTAAACTCCTCATGTGAGTCGTCATACACTCAAGGATGTATGATCACATTGTTCATATGTGTAATTTTCACGCCGAAATATCACACACGTATTAAATTGCACTACCTATGATGTTAGCCTCAGATACAATGATCTTCTTTGATTAATTGTATTTGTTAATTTTCTATGGGAGTCATGTTAATGTATTGCTCGATTTTCCCATGGGGTGTAGAATAGATGGTTAATGGGTGTATTGTTAAGGAACTCCTTGTGTAAGGTCACTGGTTCGAAACTCCGTGGGTACTAGCCCTACAAATGAAAATGTATTGCTCAATATGAAATTTTTAAATTTTATGTGGGATTGATGTTAATTTATCTCTCAATCTAAACGTTTTCTTTATAAATTGTTTGCAACTGAATATTTTCTATTGGAAATCATTCTCGTGCTTCTGTAATAATTCTTTCGTATAAGGTTGGATCAAACCAATTGCATTGTGCTTACTAACATCATCGATGTAATGTTCAATATTTTTGAAATCAAGATTCTGATGATGAGCGACCTATCTACCATGTTCTGTTGCACCCCAGTATAATGTCAAATCGGGAGAAGGTTGAAAAACGAGTGCAACTTGGAGATGAAGCATGATGGGTCCATTTTTCAGGTATTTTGATAACCCTTTTTCCACAGTCTAGCTCAAGCAATGGTAACGAAACGCACTCAATTGTGGGAAAATTGTTTTACTTTAATGATTTAATGAAATTGTTTTTATTATTAATCTTGTATGTTAGGATGCGTATCAATTAAACTGATTATATGGAAACCAAGCATGATTGAGCAGGTTCAGGTTTATTAAAGGAGGACGTGTAGAAGACTAAAGGATCACCAAGCTCGGCACCCTGTTTCCTGATTTATAGGGGACACACTCCCACTTTCAAGATGAATCGGCACTTTGACAATCAATTAGGATTAGAGTTAAATCGTATAAATATGGACCTCTCGGGTAGCGAGAGGCCCCTGCTGTTATTTTTGTGAAAGACATTACTGTTAATGTTTTCTGCACTATTGAGATACTGAAGTACAGACTTCTATTTTGACATGGATTTTACATATTAATGAAAGATTGATGATTAATTCCAGCAAGCGTTTCTGAGTTTTTATTTTCTCTCCTGAGTACGGGTTGGGGAGGGCCCCTCCAACACGTAGGTCAGGAGATTCCTATTTGCAAGTATTTTTCCAAGTATGTGTTTTACATTGATGAACAGGTCTATGATATATGGTAGCATTGAATGATTCATTGTTTTCTGTAGTAGTTTAGAATGCATTCCGTAGTACAGTAAAACGATTTCAGTAGTCCTGTAGATTCTTTCTTGCAACGCATATTTTTATCCATGATTACATGTGTAATAGCTTAGCTTTCAATGTCATGGTTAGATCTAGAGTTCACTGCAGTTTCTCATCGTGATCAGTTTCTTTTAACTTCTTAGTAGTAGATGGGTAAGCATAGAATGATTGTATTTCAATTCTAGATTGGTAGAATAAGATAGATCAAGACTCAAATTGTGTGCGCAGACAGTAGCTACAGACTTTGTTTCCCCAATAGTAGAATAGCTCTGTTATGGTATTTTCATTCTCAGCATTTAGTTATTTCAGCAGTTTAATTATTTCAAATAGATTTACTGTCTTTGTATCTTCATTTCTTAGAACAGTTCAGCATCTAATTACTTCAGCATTTTAATTACGTAGAATAGATTCCCTGCTTTATTTCTTAGAACATATTTACTACTTTCAGCACTTTAATTCTTTTAATCAGATTCATTGCTTTCCAGTATTCAATTTCATAGCATAATCAGTTTTCACATTAAGTAGGCAACCTTCACATTTAGTGGACAATCTTTAGAGCATCGATCTTGCCCTTTAACTGTGACAAGAGATTATCCTATAAAGAGCATAGATAGTGCATGCATCTCTCAAGTTTGTACTTTCCCCGGGTTAACATTTAAAGTAGGCTCTTGGTATAAGCTGCCCTCATTATGCATCCATATTAGGAGCTCACCACTTTTTGGCGCCATTGTTGGGGAGGTGCTAAATATTTTAGGAGACATCACCTAAAAACCACAAAAAGACTACAAAAATTACATAAAACAAAACAATAAATATCTTCTACCAATGAATGCCTCATCGGCAAAGGGATAGGTTTGGCCGCTTTCTGCCCAAGCATTCCATGAGCAACAATGGTAATAACAGTTCTGACCATTCTCAGTTTGAATTTCTACACTCTGAAAACGAGACTGACTCCACATACGATCCAAACAGAAGCAACTTCACTACCAGTTCCAGCTCAAACACCTCAATGGCAAATGAAGAGGAAGAACCTAGGGAGCTTTTCACTTTTCCCATTAGCATACCTCTCGGAGATGCTAGAATGAAGAACATCAATCCTAATAATATGCCAAACTTCCATGGGTTGACTTCAGAAGATCCTGACACATTCCTGTTTGAATTTGAGGTAGTTTGCAGATCATTTGATTACACTACTGATGCACAAAAGCTTAGGCTTTTTACTTCCACACTGAAAGACCTATCACTCCGATGGTTCATGAACCTTGAAGGAAATAGTATCTTTATCTGAGATCAAATGAAACATTCATTCTTAGAAAAATATAGGGACTACTGCAAGGCCAAAGATACTAGGGATGAAATCTTTAGGATGCAACAAGGAGATAGAGAGTCATTAGAAGATTATGCCCAAAGATTTCAACTCAGCTACAAACGAGCCAGCCATTGCACATTGGATCCTGAATCACTAAAGCTTGTCCTCCTCAGAGGTGTAAAAGAGGAGAATTTTGATGTCTTAAATATACTTGGAGATGGAGACATATTCCAAAAATATTTTGACCAGATCCTACAAATCTTCAAAAATTACTCAAGATCTAGGAAAACTAAGAATGGGACAAGGGATACACATACAACCATCATTGGATCATCATCCTCAACACCAACACTTACAAAATCTGATCTAGGAAACCTACTAGATGATATGAAAACTGGCATACAGCAATCCCTAGCCATGCAACTTGATGCTCTTCAAATAAAAAAGAAACAGGATGAAATTAACCAAGCCTTGGCAGTATTTTGTCCTCATTGTAGGAAGAAGCATGAGAAGGGGCAGTGCACCTTAAACATAATAGAAGTATGTGGTCTCTGCACCGATGACCATTCCACTGATAAATGTCCCCTCTTACTGTCATGTAAGGAAGCCATTCAAGAACCAGCAGCTGAAGGAACTATAGAACGGCTCTGTTTTATAAATCAGAGGAGGAATAATTTTGTTAGGCCATATCAGCAGAGCAATCAAAATTACTATAATCAAGGACAGCCAAATTGGAACTCTGCACCGACTCCATGGCAAGCACAGCCAAATCAAAACCAATGGCAACAAAACCAACAAGCATATCAACCATCCTATCAACAGCCATATTATCCACCGTCTTATCCTCAATACCCCCCACCGTTTCCATCCACCACAAACTATGAAAACCAGTACCCACATCCATCAAATTGGAGGGCGCCATTACAACAGCCACTCATTATGCCACCTCCACAAACTCAACCACCCCCTAGACCTCCACCTATTCCATCCCAACCGATTCCAAATCCTAATAATAACATGCCCCCACAATAGCAGCAAGATTATAACACTGATATTACACAATTCCCAACTTATGTTGTAGACACCATAGAAATAAATGAAATAAACCTACGATCTGGAAAAACATTGCAGAATACACCCCCACACAACATCCAACAACCTGTACCTGAAGCTCAGGACCACACATCTGAACCCTATGTTCAACATCCTGATGGACCAAAACCTCCTGAGGAAGAAATTATACCACTCACACGAACTAGAAACCCTCCATTTCCAGAAAAACTTGTCTGGAATACAAAAGAAGAGGAAGAGAATATAATCTTAAATGAATTCAAACACTAAAACATCCAAATCCAATCTTACAAGCCATAAGGGATGTGCCCATCTGCAACAAATTCATTAGAGAGAATTGCCTAAAGAAGCCAGGAAGGAGGAAGCGTGACCCACCAACTATTAATGTAGTGGGACAATTGGCCAATTTGATGCAAGGTGTCATAATAAATCCTAAATATCTTGATCCTGATAGTCCTGTAGTAAGCATCACCATAAATAACAAGCAAATAAATAAAAGCTTAATCGATCTAGGAGCTGTGATCAATGTCATGACTAAAGAAACCATGTTATACCTAGGACTCCAATCAATGGTAAGACCAACCACAACAGTGCTCCAACTAGCAGACACGTCCACTGTGAAGCCCGAAGGAATGCTAGAAGACATTATGATCAATATCTAGTCCTGGGAATACCCAGCTGATTTCATAATAATCGAAATCAAAAGAAAACTTAGTGGCTATCCAATTATCCTGGGTAGACCTTGGTTAGCAACTGCAGACGCTTACATAGGTTGCCGATCAGGAAATATGACAATCACCAGTGGACATACCAGGAAGAACATAACAATCTACCCACCAGAAATGAAATCCTCAGAGTTAGAATATCAAAATTGGACTGATGATTACCAGAACATGCCAAATCAAAACCTCTGACCTATCCTAACAATTGATGCTACAATATCTTTAAAGGCAATAGATGAAGATGGCCATATAGATAGATTTATACAAAATATATCTCCTAACAATCATGTTATTCAAGAATTTTTTTCTACAGAAACAGGTGAAAGTTCAAAACAGAACATGGATGACTTATAGACAGAAGTGCTGCCAGAGCAGATTGAGAAGGTAAAAGTCGTGGAAATTAACCCTGGCAAGATAGTCAACATAAATTCCAATTTAAAACCAGAGCAAGAAGAGAAATTGATGAAGATACTAACACAACAAAGTAAAGCATTTTCCTGGACATATACAGATATGAAAGGAATACATCCTGATATCTGCAAACACTACATTTACATCAAAGAAGGTTCTACTCCCATCAAGCAACCACAAAGAAGGTTGAACGCTGCACTAAAAGACATAGTCAAAAGGGAATTACAAAAGTTATTAGATGCAGGGTTCATCTATCCAATATCTGATAGTGAGTGGGTCTCACCACTAGTCATAGTTCCCAAAAAAGGAGGCAAATGGAGAATTTGTGTGGACTATAGGGAGCTGAATAAAGCAACAAAGAAGGATCATTTTCCACTTCCATTTATAAACCAGGTGTTGGATACATTATCTGGAAACAAGTACTTTTCATTCCTAGATGGTTTCAATGGTTACAATCAAATTTTAATACACCCAGCTGATCAAGATAAGATGACCTTCACATGCCCATGGGGAACTTACGCCTATAGGGTCCTACCCTTTGGTCTATCTACCGCCCCAGCAACATTTCAAAGAGCCATACTGAGTATTTTCTCCGATTTTCTGAATAACAAAATGGAAGTATTCATGGATGATTTCACACCTTATGGACAGAGCTTTGAGCAGGCGTTGGAAAATATTGAATTAATATTAAAAAAATGTATTGAGATGAGCTTGTTCCTAAGCAATGACAAATGCAGGATGTTAATGGAAGAAGGAATTGTTCTAGGACATCATATATCACAAAGAGGTATAGAGGTGGATCAAGCCAAAGTATCAGTAATCAAGACACTGCCCCCACTTGTCAAACAAAGAGATGTGAGAAGCTTCCTTGGATAGACAGGGTACTACAGAAGGTTTATTGAGAATTATAGCAAAATCGCTGCCCCCATGTTTGCACTTCTCACAAAAGACAATGAGTTCATATGGACAAGCAACTACATGTCAGCCTTTGAAAGTCTTAAACAGAAAACCATCACAGCACCAATACTTCAAGGACCAAACTGGGAAATTCCATTTCACATTCACATCGATGCATCAGATAAAGCAATCGGATCTGTGCTTGGGAAAGAACAAGACAAGAAACCCTATGCCATATACTATATAAGCAAAAATTTGGCTGGGGCAGAACTCAACTACACAGTCACAGAGAAGGAATTTCTAGCAGTCATACATGCAATCAACAAATTCAGGCATTACATCATAGGATACCAAAGTTTTATCCATACTGACCACTCAGGGATCAGATATCTTATGAACAAGCCTAATACAAGTGCAAGAATTATTCGATGGATGCTACTTCTACAGGAATTCGACATCACTATAATAGATAAACCAGGCAAGCATAATGTCATAGCAGATTTTTTGTCAAGAGTAACACATGGGACAGATAATGAATTGGTCCAAGATAACTTCCCTTATGAGCACCTTTTTTCCATATCAATAAAAATTCCATGGTTTGCTGACATAACAAACTATTTGGTATCCGGGAAGTTTCTAGAACATTACAATTATAAAGAAAGGACAAAAGTAATAAGATAAAGTGCCACATATACATGGATAGAGGGAATTCTCTTTAAACAGGGACCAGATCAAGTACTTAGAAGGTGCATTAGGGAAGATGAGGTACATGACATAATGCATGCCACCCACAATGAACTCTGTGGAGGACACTACGCTGCAAAAAGGACAGCCTACAAGATCTTGCAAACAGGGTATTATTGGCCAACACTCCACAGAGATGCTTATGAGTATGTGTCCCATTGTGACGATTGCCAGAGAATGGGAAAGCCAACACAAAAACAAGAAATGCCACTTCATCCACAAATCTCTTTAGAGGCATTCGATAAGTGGGGATTTGATTTTGTTGGCCCATTCAACCCACAGTCCAATTAGAAGAGCTACATCCTTGTATGCACTGATTACCTTACAAAATGGACAGAGGTAGCAGCACTAGCTGCTGCAAATGAAACCAGTGTGGCCAGATTCTTTACTGAGCAGATCTTTCACAGATTTGGGGTGCCAAGAGAAGTAGTTTCGGATCAAGGACCACAATTCACATCAAATTTAATTGACGACTTGATGAAAAGAAACAATGTAAAGCACAGACAATCATCCTCCTACCACCCTCAAGGAAATGGTCAAGCTGAGGTAACCAACAGGGAATTAGAGAGAATCTTGACAAAAACTGTCCAACTTCACAAAAGATATTGGGCTGACAGACTTAGTGAAGCAGTCTAGGATTACAATACTACATGGAAAACAACAACAGGATTCACACCTATGAGCTGGTCTATGGGAAAAAGGTCATGTTACCAATCGAGTTTGAGGTAAAAACGTTAAGAATTGCAGCCGATCTAAATATGAACCTATCAGACATTCAAAAAGAACGGATGCTACAGCTAAATCAACTGGATGAACACCGCCAACAAGCACTTACACATACTGAAATCATCCAACAGCAAAGAAAGAAATGGAATGACCAACATTTGAAGGATAAGAAATTCAAAGAGGGTGATTGGCACTCCTCTACGACTCCAGATTTCACACATTCAAAGGGAAGCTAACCACTATATGGCTTGGACCTTACAGTATACAAAACATTTATGACAATGGGGCTGTGAGAACTATTACAATTGATGATGATGAGTTCCCCATGATCGTGAATAGGCACCGCTTAAAAATATACAAACAACCAAAGTCCAAAGAGGAATTTACACCAATACTCTACCAGCAACAATTGTTGCTGCTAGAGCATGCTCCAAAACAGTAAGCTTCAGCACATTTCATGAAAAAAAAAAACACAAAAAAAGAGAAAAAAAACAAAACAAAACAAAAAGAGAACAAAGGAATAACAGAAAGTACAGGGCATCAACCTATTCAAGCGAGCCTACACAATAATTCAAGCGAGGTTGCCAGCAATTCAGGAGATCCTGCAATTTATATCAAGTGAGGCTGCCAATAATTCAGGCGAGGCTGCCATCAATTCATCCAAGAAACAATTTAAATCAAGCAAGGATGCCATCAATTCAAGCGAGCCTGAAAAATAAATCAAACGAGGCTGCCATATATTCAAGTGAGGATGAAATCAATTCACGCGAGCCAGCCACGTCTACATGCAAAATAAGTCTTCATCTACTACGGAATTCATCAAAGACACACCATGCCAACCTTTTTCAAACATATTCAAGAGAGCCTGCAAAGTTATTCAAGGAAGCCAATCAGATCCAACCATGCAATCATCCAAATATAAAGCACAATCACCTTAGTCGTATCAACAACTGGCACAATTTTCACAAGCACATACTCAGCAAATTCAAAACGCGCATAACGGAAAAATCACCCTACGCACGTAACTACTGACATGCAGAAATCAACTACAGACACTGCCAATATTACTACAGAATCCAACACGAATGAAAAACGGACCAGCTCATTAATGCAGGTACACATACATACCAAGGTAATCTCTAAACGATTTTATTTGATTTTTACGGTAAAACACTTTCCCACAATAGAGTCGTTTCTAGTCAGCTGAGGACAGCTTCAATTTCAAATCGGCGGCATGGTGGAATGACCTTCATATCTCATGATTGCTACCAAAGTCCCGTCACCCTCAGTAAATCATGATCTCAACCTTCACCACATGAAGTACAGAGGTCGATCATAAGAAGACAAAGATTGATCATGAAAGATAAGGGATTAGAAGTGGCAAGTACAGGTATGATGAAAATAATAGGTGCAGAAAGGCATTGAATTCGGGTGCAGCATATTCCACGATTTTTCATATAAGTAACCACCCAGAATTCCCGAGAATCAACCACCATTGCATTCCTTAAGCCCGTAGGCGACCAAGTTAAAAGTATAAAACTGCATCCCAAAGCCCTGGTTTGTCTGGTTATAGAGAATATTTGAAAAATGACGAAGGGTTTTAAAAAGAGTGAACCAGAAGATCACAGTGCCATTTATCAAAGCCCGAGAATCCTGCAAATCATTTGCAACTCAGGCAGGATGCCATTTATCCTTGGACTGAGAGGATACCATACAGGGGTAGCCCAGGAGTTCGCAAGAAACTTCAAGCATATAAAAGATGAATAGTACGTCACCCGGGTGAAGGGGTTACGCATAAAAGTGGATGAGGACATGATAGTCAAACACACTGGTCTTCCACTGGGCCTGCATTGGAGCAGCAATGACCGGGAGGCAAACCACACAGCAAAAGCAGCATTCTTTGAGCCTGGAGAAGTTTATGATGAGGAAAAAAATGGATTCAAGAGACCCTCCATGCCAGCACCATGGGATGAAATGGTTGCAATTGTCTTAAGGTATATTACATGCACTGGAAGATTAAGCTATGTTCCCATTTTCCATTTTCATATTTTAGAGCTTCTCAGGCACAGAAGTCACATTTCATCAAACAACAATATTAGCATTCCATTTTTCCTGCTCCATTCCCTAGCAGAGATGAGCAGGAAGGTGGCTAAGGGAAAAGATGATGCTTTGGCCCATCATGGGTTGATCAAACTAATAGTTGGTGAGGAGCTAAAAGCTCAAATTCCAGAGCTCTCCTGGGAGGAGTTCATTGTGGTATCTACTGAGGACATTCAGAGAATGAGGACTGTGCCCTTGCCACCTGAATCAAAAAGTAAGACCACCTCTGTATTAGGGGCAAAAAGAAAAATCGACTTGGACGGTGTGGTCGACACCTTGGCCAAAATAAAACACTCCAAAGAGGACTCACCCAAATCAGACCCAGATATTCCTACCAGTAGTCAGGGGTCGAAGAGGCGCAGCAAGAGATTCACATAGGTATCTAAAATCCGAGTCTCCAAGGAGAAAGAAAGGGAACCCAGCCCCCTTATTGCCAATGTGTCTGATGATGACATTGATCCTTTTATAGATCAAAAGGATCCCACTACGGATGAAGAAGAGGATGAAGAAGAAAATGAAGAAGAGGATGAAGAAGAGGACGAAGAAGAAAAAGAAAAAGAGGATGAAGAAGAGAAAGGGAATGAAGAGGAAAAACAGGATATGGAAGAAGAGATGGATAAAGGAGAAGGGCAGAGCTTACAGGAGCAAGGTAACTTTCAGGAAAACCCTCCAAAACGTAATGAAGACCCCGAGGTCGTTTCCCAGCTCGTTGAAGCACGAGCAGAATTGGAAAGGCTCATAAATGAGTTGGAAACATTAAGAATTCGGCCAGGAAGCCAGGCCACACCTCCCCCATTCTCAGTCAAGAAGACACAAATCCTAAAGATGCACCATGCAGAAGAGCTCCGGCTGGCCAAACAGAAGAATTTAGAGCTGCAAGAAAATTTGGCTAAAGCACAGAGAAAATTGGCAAGGAAGGACCAGGAAATTATCAAAATTAAGGATGTTCTTGCCACTACTATCAGCATATATGAGAGGATGCGTGACCTCAGACCACCATCGACAGTCTATGCAGTTTATTTACAAGAAAAATGGGGCGAATTCCAACTTCAGAGATTAAAGAAAGATCTCCCTATAGAGGTAAGAACTCCTAAGGAATTTATTGATGCATCATTGAACTCCACAGAGCTGGAGAAAGACCGATTGAGTGAGTTCTTCTTGCACAATTTCGTAGTTTCTGGCTCGCCCAACTGGTCACCAAACCCATATTTGGGTGATTTCCAGTTAAGGGCATTGTGTTCGTGGATGAACCATGAAATTGAGCGATCTTGGGACTATCATCTCTATGTGGCATCCAAATGGAAAACTCCATTAATGATCAGACCTGAGCCCACTTACCCTGAGGGAATAATTTATAATCACAGGATCCTCACTCAGGACGAGGAGATGATACCCATTCTCCTCGCAAAACAACAGGAGGGGTGAGTCACTTCGACATTACACTCCACAGCACGCAAAAGGAAGTTGATGAGTCCATCAGGGAAAGGTGGAGCAGGGTGGCAAATGATCTAAAACGAAGAGAACTCCACTCTCCCCTCAGGCTTAAGGATGCTCTCTTCAAAACCATACTCTATAAAGAATCCCTAGCAAGAAACCAACTAAGGTGGATTGGGATGAGATTGAATCCTCCATTCTTTTTTTCCCCAGTCCTCAAAGAACAGATTAATGAAGAGGAGGAGAGGAAGGCATGGGCCAGGGAGGATCAGAATTTTGGGTATCTCAGACAGGAAGGGTCACCTAAGGTGGCAGCATGGGATATCAGGGAGGTCATGGAAGAAAGGAATAGGTCACCCAAGGATGGGTGAATCCTTCAAGTAGGGGAGAGAATGATGGGTCCATTTTTCAGGTATTTTGATAACCCTTTTTCCACAGTCCAGCTCAAGCAATGGTAACGAAACGCACTCAAATGTGGGAAAAGTGTTTTACTTTAATGATTTAATGAAATTGTTTTTATGATTAATCTTGTATGTTAGGATGCGTATCAATTAAACTGATTATATGGAAACCAAGCGTGATTGAGCAGGTTCAGGTTTATTAAAGGAGGACGTGTAGAAGACTAAAGGATCACCAAGCTCGGTGCCCTGTTTCCTGATTTATAGGGGACACACTCCCACTTTCAAGATGAATCAACATTTTGACAATTAGTTAGGATTAGAGTTAAATCGTATAAATATGGACCTCTCAGGTAGCGAGAGGCCCCTGCTGTTATTTTTGTGAAAGACATTACTGTTAACGTTTTCTGCACTATTGAGATACTGAAGTACAAAATTCTATTTTGACATGGATTTTACATATTAATGAAAGATTGATGATTAATTCCAGCAAGAGTTTCTGAGTTTTTATTTTCTCTCTTGAGTACGGGTTGGGGAGGGCCCCTCCAACACGTAGGTCAGGAGATTCCTATTTGCAGGTATTTTTCCAAGTATGCGTTTTACATTGATGAACAGTTCTATGATATATGGTAGCGTTGAATGATTCATTGTTTTCTGTAGTAGTTTAGAATGCATTCCGTAGTACAGTAAAACGATTTCAGTAGTCCTGTAGGTTCTTTCTTGCAATGCATATTTTTATCCACGATTACATGTGTAATAGCTTAACTTTCAATGTCATGGTTAGATCTGGAGTTCACTGCAGTTTCTCATCGTGATTAGTTTCTTTTAACTTCTTAGTAGTAGATGGGTAAGCATAGAATGATCGTATTTCAATTCTAGATTGGTAGAATAAGATAGATCAAGACTCAAATTGTGTGCGCAAACAGTAGCTACAGACTTCGTTTCCCTAATAGTAGAATAGCTCTGTTATGGTATTTTCATTCTCAGCATTTAGTTATTTCAGCAGTTTAATTATTTCAAATAGATTTATTGTCTTTGTATCTTCATTTCTTAGAACAGGTCAGCATCTAATTACTTCAACATTTTAATTACATAGAATAGATTCCCTGCTTTATTTCTTAGAACATATTTACTGCTTTCAGCACTTTAATTCTTTTAATCAGATTCATTGCTTTCCAGTATTCAATTTCATAGCATAATCAATTTTCACATTAAGTAGACAACCTTCACATTTAGTGGACAATCTTTAGAACATCAATACCGCCCTTTAACTATGACAAGAGATTATCCTATAAAGAGCACAGATAGTGAATGCATCTCTCAAGTTTGTACGTTCCCCAGGTTGACATTTAAAGTAGGCTCTTGGTATAAGCTTCCCTCATTAGGCATCCATATTAGGAGCTCACCAAAGCATACCAAGCATGGTTGAATCAACCACCTATTCAATTCCCACTACATCCAGACTCACCAATTAGGAATTCATACAGTAATAGTATTTCTTCACATGTTGGCTATGGAGGCAATGAAATAGAGGTTGGTACGAATGAATTATTACAACAAATGAGTGCCATGGATGCAATGCTGTTACATACATTCCAAGACAATGAGCTGAGGGATGGTGCTCATATCACTGATACCTTCTTCGAAAGCCATAATCGGATACCACCACCCCTCTCTTTGGACCTGACCGGTCAAAGTATACACAATTGGGAACAACAATGTTACTATACAACTTGAAAGCAATGTATGGCATTTCAGATGCATGTTTCTTGGCACTTTTGAGGTAATTGATCATCAACTACCTTATATTTTGAGGAATCTTATCACATAATCAACATTGACAATGGTAGATTTTATGATCATTAAATGACATTGTACATTTATATTGCCCACTAACTCCAGGTTATTCAAAGATAAGGTACTTCTGAGTGATAATGTCTTGCTCAACAGTTGCAAAGAGGCAAAGAAAATATTGGGTTTTGAGTACATATCATATCATGAGTGTCCCAATGATTGTATTCTATATAGAGGCGAATATGTAAACAAAGAGATATGTTCAAAATGTGGGCATAACAAGTACTAAGAATCGAAAAACAAGGCTAAAGCACATGGTCCTCCTCATAAGATATTGAGGCACATGCCTATAATCCAAAGGATTCAAAGGCTCTTTCGTTGCAAAGAATTAGCTATGCTCCAGGGATGGAATTCTTCACACCAAAGTGAGGAAGGATTTATGTGAATCCCAATAGATTCAATAGCCACGAATCATATAATGGATACATAGCCCAATAAATTAAAGGATGAAGTACGGAGCTGTGAGGAACCTCCAGCAATTAAATGATGAAAATGCATGATATATAAAAAAATAGCAGAACACAGAAGAGATTTATTGATCGCAGGCCACTTTGAGGGGGCAACCTCCTTTGAGCAAGATCAATACAAATAACTCGTGGATTCGTTCATTGGCCTCAAAGCACACTTATATACTAATTCTAAGCTAAACAACTATTACTCCCCATGAATGTGGTATAATACAATATACTCACGGGACGACTTACAAAACATATGCGTCCAACAACAATATACTAACAATGTGGGATAATACAATATACTCATGTAAGGACTTACAAATCATATGCGTCCAACAACAATATACTAACAAAGTAAAGAGAAGGGTTGACATAGGTTCCTAACAGGAGCCTTTGATTGAGCATAGCCATGGATGGCATCAACCCATTTTCCCTCCCAAACACCAGCTATTCTATTTTTCCTATAGTAGTGATCAATAAGAATATCCCCCCATGGTTGTCCATGAAGAATGGACATCTTATGTTGTCTCTTATAGTCATTGGTAGAAGGAAAGTGAAGAATATGGATGTTCACCTACAATCATTGATCAATGAATTGAAGGAATTATGGGAATGGATACAGGTATATGATGTATGTAAAACAATCCCAATAGAGAGGAGTTTTACATTGTATGGCATATGCGCGTACACCACACATGATTATCTTGGGTTAGGATTTTTCTTTAGGAAATTGATCTGGATGTGGATGGCTATCCCAAATTCCACTTGATTCAAAAATGACTACAACAATTCACTTTCCTCAAAACCAAGAACCTTTTATTGACAGTGCGCTTTGCATGTAAATGAACTTACTCAACCAAAATTCTTCAACTTACATAAAGGAACTGCACATTTAATTGCATAAATATTAAGAGAGTAAGATATGAACACCATAACAACTTTGATAATGGAGTTCAGTATACCTTCTGGCTATGTCTCCAGTTCCACTCTCAACTAGTGATATAGTTCTATTATAATGGTCAAAACATAACAATTATAATGGTGACTTACAATAAAAAATTTGGATACACCCTCCAAATCTATGGCTCAGATGCACAAATGTACTTCACTGCTGAGATGCTCTTGCAAAACTGAGAAGAATGAGTATAAACTCGAGCATACTTGGACATAGTACTCAAAGACCCCTTTGGCATGTACATCAAGACAATGCCTTGCAAATCCACTACTCGGATGTTGAAACGAGCATTAGAATTGGACTTCCCTCGAAATTCTAAGAAAATCGACTATAAGCTTTCCTATGTTTTCTTCAAGTGCTCAAGGACCCCCTTGGTATGCAAAACAAGGCTATACTCGGCATTGTACAAATCCCGCCTCAGGATTCGGGCCAAGGCTCTAAAGAAGAGCTCACCCCAAACTCTCTTCAAGAACTTAACTTTGAAATTCCATGACCAAATAGTGAGGATGCATCCCCTTTTAAAGCCCCCAAATGGCATCTTTTTTGTTACAACCATATTAACTTCATAACAAATATATCAATTGCCATTACTTAACATAACCAAATTTGTGGGCGTATTAGTTAAAATTTTGGAATTATGCCCCAAAGACCAGGATTCAAATCCCATAAGACAAAAAATAATATATACGTTGGATTATAATATATATATATATAGTTAAAACCATATATATTATAAAACAAACCATGTAAATACAATACATTGAACCCTGTGAATCACTTGCATGCAAATTGAGGAGGCCATGGGTAGGTTCCATGCAGCACCATGTGATTGGTCCACATGGCATCCATTCATTGGTCATTTCCACATCATTAATGCCCAGTCATGTGCCACATTATCATGCCACGTCACCATGCCACATCATTGGACTAATTGTATGATCTTGCCACCTGTCATCCACCTCGGTTCTATGGACTACCGCATGGCAGTTTGTGGGCCTGCCACATGGCACCCTCCTACAATTTTTGCATGTTCCATCAAAACTTCAGAATGGCATATCTTCCTCATATGACGTCCGTTTGACGCAATTCAAGCATTGTTGGAAAAATATCATCACTCTCTACACAACGGTGTTGTTTCTATTGGCATTCAAGAACTTTAATTTTTGAGAATTCTCAAATCCACCTGGATCATTCCTTCCCACTAGAAGAACTTTTGGACCTCAAAAGTATGGATTTACTCAGCAACTCTAAGATGATAAAGCTTCCTAACTTTTTTGGTCTCTATCCATTGTTATGACCTACATTGCATCCTCTTCGGCTGCAATTTCTTTGAGGACCAACAATAGCATCCTCATCGACTTCCATTTCTATGGGACCAACATCAACATCCCCTAAATGGCCTCTAATCGTTCACTGCTTATACTGCATAAGAAATTCCTCTATAAACCCACACTCACTTTCAAATCCTTCACCTTAATTTGTTCTTCGGATCAAGAATGTCTAAGGCCAACACTTGCATCAATATGCAAACCTGTAGTGGCTTTTTCTACACAACAAATGTCTCTGAAAACCTCCACCCTCCTTCAGATCCTTCACCTTTGTACTTAGGATTGAGAATTTTTAAAGACTGACATAGTCATCAATGTGCATAGTTCTAGCTAATGACCATAAATCTGCAATATGTAAGCAAGTCCATACTTGCCTCATTGTCCCAAAGAGCTTATGAAACTCGGAAACAAGTTTACAAAGTTTCCAAATGGACTTTAGGAAAAATAGTGCCTCTCACAAAGAAGTGGATACAAATCCCATTACAACATGGAAACAATCGTATTCAATTAACAATAGGTGTGCACTAGTGGTATACTTATATGGTATTTAAAAACCACTACAACAATGTGCACATGGCTAAGTCAGAATGTCGAATACAAGTACTTAGTGGAAGACTCTATGGTACTGGAATCCACTATACAAAATGCACATGCCAACTTCCTCAATTGTCTTTAGTCCAACAAGGTTTAGATCCATCTTCTATGGCACACTTCATCCCCTTTATGCCCTCGGCCTGCTCCTATGGCTTTGTTCCTTGTGTTGATGGAGGGCCTTGCATCAAATGGCCTATGATTTTTATATTGGATTTCCATATTGTCTTTCCATCTTGGATATCTATCTTGGCTCTTCATCTTGGATCTTCCACTTTGGATTTCCATCTTGAATCTCCATCTTGGATCCCCATCTTTGATCTCCATCTTGGATCTCCATATTAGATCTCCATCTTACAGGTTGATTCTTGAACTCTCTTTGTTGTTGAACAATCTCAACAAAGGCTAAAAACCGTGTTGCATATCAAGTGATGTTATAATAGGTCATCACTTTTCCCTTCTTCGATCAAGCCACTTGAATTTGATGCCACATCGGCTCATGTACATGCTAATTATTCCCACTAACATGTTTGCTACTACTTCCTAATTTCAAAAGTTGTTTTAGAGAACCTTCTTTAATGAAGTGTGTCTTTACCCATATTGCCAATTGTTACAAGAATGGTAAGCACAACATGCTATTTAGAACTAACTATGTTGAAATGATATCCATTTCTTACCAAGCCATTCTAATGGATTTCCTTCTTTGGGTTCCTCCTTCTTGATAAGTTCTTCTTTGGATGGATGGCCTTATTCATGAACTGCATCTTGGACTATAGGTGCCTGATCAACTCTTTCATCAGCTACCTTTGTCTTTATGAGTACTTGTACAACTTTCCCCCAATGCTTTGCAGGTGCTTGTAGAACTTCCTTTCCCTAATTTGAACGAATATACAGATGAACTTCCAACATTTTCCAATCTAATAGCCACTCATATTACAGTGAGTGCAATAGTCCTTTCTCTTAGACAACGAACCATTCTTTCCATTCTAGACTTTTGGACGTGTTTTCCTTTACCACACTTCAGTTTGGATTTCCTTAGAATCCACCTCTCAAACCTGCTCTAATACCACTTGATTTGGATGTGGATGGTTATCCTAGATTCCACTTGATTCGAAAACAACTACAACAATCCACTTTCCTTAAAACCAAGAATTCTTTTTTGACAATGCGCTTCGCATGAAAGTGAACTTACATAACCAAACTTCTTCAACTTGCATAAGGGAAATGCACATGCAATTGCATAAATATTAATAGCATAAGATATGAAAACCATAATGACTTTGATAACGGGTTTCACTAGACCTCATGGCTATCTCTCTAGGTCCACTCTCAACTAGTGAGATCATTCTATTATAATGCTCAAATCATAACAATTACAATGGTGACTTACAGTATAATTTTTGTATACACCCTCCAAATATGTGGCTTGGATGCACAAATGTACTTCACCGCTGAGATGCTCTCAAAAAACCAAGAAGAATGGGTATAAACTTGACCATACTTGGACACAGTGCTCAAAGACCCCCTTTGGCACATACATCAAGGAAATGCCCTACAAATCCACTACTTGGATGCTAAAATGGGAATTAGAATCAGAATCCCCTCGAAAATTCAGAGAAAATAGACTATAAACTTGCCTATTCTTTCTTCAAGTGCTTAAGGACCCCACTTGGCACACAAAACAAGGCTTTACTCAGTATTGTACAATTTCCACCTCAGGATTCAGGCCAAGCCTCTAAAGAAGAGCTCACCCCAAACTCTCTTCAAGAACTTCACTTCAAAATTCCATGACCAAATAGTGAGAATGCATCCCCTTTTAAAGTCCCCAAGGGGCGTCTTTTTTGTTACAACCATATTAATTTCATAACAAATATATTAACTACCATTGCTTAACATAACCAAATTTGTTGGCATATTGGTTAAAATTTTGGAATTATGCCCCAAAGACCAGGGTTCAAATCCCATATAAGGTAAATAATAATACATACCTTGGCTTATAACATATATATATATTTAAAACCATATATATAAAACGAACCATATAAAGTTCTTGGCATATTGGTTAAAATTTTTGAATTATGCCCCAAAGACCAGGGTTCAAATCCCATATAAGACAAATAATAATATATACGGTGGCTTATAATATATGTATATAGTTAAAACCATATATATAAAACAAACCATATAAATACAAATTGAGGACTAGGCCATGGGGGAGGTGTCGCATGGCACCATGTAATTAGTCCATGTGGCATCCATTCATTGGTCGTTGCCACATCATCAATTCCTAGTCATGTGACATGTCATCACACCACATCACCATGCCATGTCATTGCACTGATTGTACGGTCTTGCCAACTGTCGACCACCTCAGTTGTACGGCTTGCCACGTGGCACCCTCCTACAACTTTTTCTTGTTTGATCAAAAATTTAGAAGGGCATATCTTCCTCATATGACATCTATTTGAGGCAATTCAAGCACCATTGGAAAAATCTCATCAAGCTCTACACGATGGTGTTGTTTCCATCAATGTTCAAGAACTTTGATTTTTTAGCATTCTCAGATCCACCTTAAACATAAATATGTTGTTTGATTTGTTTATATTCAGAGAAATATTTCTTGGCATATTTAATTCAGTGTGACTGTCTTGATCTTCAACACTAATGTTCTATGTATACCATAACATCACAAATATTGTAACAAAAGGTTGTCATGGATGTAGATGTTGTTGACCTTCTATGAAGGCTAGGTGGTCCAGTGACCTACGAAAGTTAGTGTATGACTTCTCAAGGGTATTCCTACCAGAAAACCACCCTTATAGGAGAGAAACATCTTCCTTCAATGGTAAACTAGAGAGAACCCAAAGGCCTGAAATAATGACACTAACTGACTAGCTTAGGGCATATGATAGAGAGAAGGAGAAAGAAATTGTAGAGATGTTCGATTCAAATAGGGAACCTATGTTTGATGATCTTGAATTTTTCAACACCTATGTTGAGAAAATTCCCAAAGGGATGAAAAGGAAATCTATATTTTATGAGCTCCCATATTGGGAGCATCTTAAGATTGTCCACTTACTAGATCCCATGCATATATTTAAAAAAGTTTCATATTCTTTTTGGTGGCACATATTATCGAAAAAAGGTGACAATTTGGATGTTAGGAGATATATTATTTCTTCAAATACTAAAAAGAAGCAGTGGCCAAGACAAGTAAATAGAGGGGAGGTTGGTCCCTCTTTGTCATTTGAAAAAGGCGATGTCCCATGGATTTTGAAGAAACATGATCTTTCTTTAGTGAAGGAAGTTATATTGGGTGTGAAGGTGCATTTTTATGTGAGTCTACTCTACAACGCTGCTTCATTGTAGACAAACATTTGTCGGGTTTGAAATCACATGACCATCTCAACCTTCTGAGAGTATGCATAATGTCAAAAAAATGATTTTATTTTTTATTTATATCTTTTACCACACAAGTAAAATGCAATTAATTTTTTGTGTTCACTTTGTAGTGTCATTATCCATTGTTCATGCATGGGTGTGTGAACCACGACTTTCCCGATGAACTGCAGTGTTTCATATCTAAACTATCTGCATTTGTACAATGGATCACGTCAAAGGATATTTACATGACTAGCATTCCATTGTGGTGTTAAGAGATAGCTGAGATTGTTTGTATATTTGAGAAGGAATTGCCGACGAGTTTCATGTACTTTCAAGTTCATATTATAATTCACCTAATTGATGAGGTTGAATTAGTCCGGGTGGTCTCATGCCATTAGATGTTCTTCTTGGAGAGGTACATGAAAGAATCGAAGGAATTTTTTCAACAAAGGGAAAAACCCGAGGGGTCTATGGCAGAGGGGTACATAGTACATGAGTTGTTCTATTATGCTAGTGAGTACATTAATAAAATTGACCACACACTAGATGCAGTGATTTGGGATGATGAACGTGATGAGGACAAATGGGAAGGGGAGATACTGCAAACGAACGAAAAAAGGTGCATGATAAAGAGTAAGTCACTTATCTTTCGATCTTCACATTTCCAAATAGTATTTATTCACAACAAACTTCAAAATCTATATTTGATCCCATACGTACTATATGTGGTTTTGTTTCCATGAATACAATAGTGAATTCAAAAATCGATGTCATCAATAAATTAATTCTTTACAACACAAAGGAAACACAGTTGTGGCTCGCATTGTATGAAGTGAAGAGGAGGAAATGGGATACTGATAGAAAAGAATTGAAGCATGCATTTTCCAAATCTTTTAAAATATAATATTTCAATGATCTGTCCCAACAATTGGGTTACAGACCAATTCAAAGAGAAATATGGTGCATCTATTCATTTCCTTCTTGAAGAGGAGGATGCACTAAACACTGGGATCAGGTGCACCAACTCAATAATAATCTATTTTTGTACATTTATAACTTTATAGTGCACCTTTGAAGTATAACATATATGCTTAATATATTAATGGTTGGGTTATTAGACATATGACACCATCATTTGTTCACTTTTTTATAGGGGCATTTGTTCCCATATATGTGGGCTTATGGACATCACCTTTTCACTAAGGATGTTGATGATGGATGTCTTACACAAGACTGTGGAGTGGAATTCAAGTTTGACCAATCTATCTGTGCTAGCCACTGCAATCAAAACATGATAGGAGGGAAGTTGTGTTATGTCAGAAAGATACAGGAGATCATTCAAGTGGACTTCTCATCTTTCCAATGTGTTATTTTTAGGTGCAAGTGGTGGGACACATTCGACAAGAATAATGTAAAGGAAGATCGTTATAGTGATTTGATATGTATCAACTCTAGAAATATGTGGGATAGGACTAAGGATACTTATGTTTTCCTAAAACACTACAACCAGGTGTTCTTTTACCCAAATGTGTTGGATAGGGATTGGTGGTTCATATTAAGACACAACCCTAGATCTAAACATATTTTTGAGAACAACAGTGCTATCATACCAACCGAAGAAGATAATGAGGGAGATGGAAATGGAGAGTGATATGTACATGTTGTATTTCATCATTTAATATTGATATATGATTTTTTTATTGTTAATATCTTTGATTGTCTAATTATAGTGTTTACTTTTCATGTTATGGCGGTGGAAATGGAAATTTGATTATTGGATCCAGTGTTTAAACAATTTTAGTTAGTTAAAAACCAATCCGATGTGAAATATGTTTCGTGTGTATCAAGTAATTTGTGATTGTATGGAATGATTGTATGTCATTGTCCATAGTTGGAGATGATATTTCTTGCTTTCCATTTAATTCATTGTAGTGTGGTTTTATCATTTAATTTATTGTATGGTCACAACTAGATCAAAATTAGCTAATTAAAGTGCAAATTATCATTAATGATAATCATATTTATTGTTTGTTGTAATTTCAACTATCGTCATTTGAATAAAAAGATGGATTTTTATCTCCATTTTTATGAAAATATGCAATAAAAATGCATACATCTATGCTGTGAATATTTAATTAATATTATTATTTATAAATTAATAGATTATTAGGTTACTAGTGAAAGGGCGCAACCCTTCACTATGCTTCCTCAAGCCCTATAAAGGCAATCTTATTGTAATTTTATCAACATCATCTAATATATTATTCTTATTTATCATTCAATATGAAAGTCGGATTCGACTATTAAGAGTCCAACCGGATAGGGTTGTCCAATCGGATATGGTTGCTGCATTTGGTATCAGAGTGGATTCACTCCTCCGGCACTGAGCTCGGATTCAGCTCATCCACTTACTTTCACCCATTTTCACGCTTCATTCCCCCACTTACTCACACACCCATCTCCATTATTCCAGTTTCTCCTATTCCACCCCCTATCTTCGATTCCCGCTCTTCCTCTCCCCTATCGCCACCTCCTATGTCCCACTCCGCGTACAACCCCCACGCCTGCTCCCGCTCCTCCTCCCTTCACTCCCTCGTCCATGCCCTTACCTCCTTCCTCGCACGCTACTTCCACTCCATGCAGCTCCCTCCATTTCTTCCCACACCCACACCCTCCAGCTCTCCCTTCTCCGCTTCCTTCCCCCACCACTACCTGTGTATACCTCCTCCACTCTCTCCTGATACTCCTTTCGCTCTGCCTCCCACATCCTCCCCTCCTCGCCCCTCCATGCCTCCATGCCAGACATGCTCCCTCTGCCCTCCGCTACCTCCCATCCGTCGACTCTTCCTTTGCACACCCTCCCCGTCCACCTCCGTCTACACCTCCTTCCATGCACTCCTACAACACCCCATACACGCCCACTCCTCCATTCACGACCAGCCTCACGCTCCCTCCACATTAGCTTCCACTCCCGCTCCCTTTCAGTTCCATCACCACTCCAACACCTCTCCGTTGGCTTCCTATGCTCCTCTGTGGGTCCTCCTCACCACGTCGTTCTGCCGAGCTGCCCTTTCCATCCTCTGCTCCTCACCCACCGTCGTTCCCACCTCCACGACCTGCAAAAAGAACAAAAAAATTATAATATATTATAATACAATTTAATATAATATATTAATTCAATATATTATAATATAATATATTTGTAATATTCATTTTTGTTTTATTATATTAAAACAAAATAATTGAATAAAGGTTTTTATATAATAATTAATTATTGTTCCTTAAAATCTCACCATCCTTAGTAAAAATATTTTTTTCACCCTCACAAGCCAAAATAGCATCGAAGTACACACCTCTGCATACAAGGTCCAAAACCATGGCGGAACTAAAAGAGCAAATCGAAAAAATGGAGAAGGACATCAAATCCCTCATCGCTAACTAAAAAAACTTGAAGGAAGAAATGAAAAATAACAATACAGTGCTTAAAAAAAAAATCAAAGATGAAGTTGTTATGGTACTAAAAAGAAGGCTGGATGAAAAATTTGACATCCTGAACGAAAAACAAAAAGACTTGGATGGCAAAATGAGTACTATGACTCAAAACATAAACACCATAACCCAGAACTTGAGCACCAAAATGCAGAACCATAATACACTAATGGAGGTGTTACAAAGGCTAATGCCTAAGACAGACCAAGTCAGCAGTCCATACATGCTAGATGATTCATTTCATATTTTCACACAGGAAGCACTTACCAAGAATCAAGAAGAATTGCAAAATGAAATAAAGATTAACAATGCGATTCTTAAGCAAGAGATAGAAACAAAAGTACATCCAGATATGGAGGCATGATTAAACAGCAAAATAGAAGCTATCAGTAAGATAGTAGAGAATAAAAAATCTAAAAATCACCACCAACAACTAAGCAGTTCAAATATGTCACTTACATCGTCTAGTAGTTCCGATCCACCATCAAACCATAAAGCAAAAGGCAATCAATATCACCCATACATAGTGTACCCACCTAAGGAAAAATTAGAGTTGTCGAAATACAATGGAAGTGAAGACCAATGCGTTGCTTGGCTAAATAAAGCAGAAGAATACTTCAACATTTACAATATTCAATCTGACGAGTAGAAGGTGAAATATGCGTCAATGCATATGGAAGGGTACGCCTATAATTGGTACTTATGGTGGAAGAGAGACAATTTTTCTTACACCTGGAACTTGTTCAAAAATTATTTTTTTAATAGGTTTCAAGGAATCAAAGAAGATGAATTTTTCAGTAAACTTACCAGATTACAACAGGATAGAAGCGTGGAGGAATTCACACATCAGTGGGAATCCTTATCGACACGAGTATTTGGGTTGTCTGACAATTAATGACTCGAAACCTATTTAGGAGGTCTTAAACCATACCTCCAAAAAGAGTTAAAGTTACATGACATACGTAACGTAGAAGTAGCAAGACATAAAGCAAAAGCCGCAGAACGCAAATTGGAAGGAATAAAAACAAGAGGTAATAACCATTATCGACAAGAAAAAGAGACACAATGCAGGTATTGTGCAGATACTTGATCACCCGGCCATCAATGCCACAAACCTCAATCATATGCCTATGAAATGGAAAATAGATCAAAGTCATCTAACAGTTACTCTGATAATAGAAAAAAGAAGAAAAACATATGGCATTGATGCAGTGATGACTAGACCTCAGGCCATAAATGTAGGAATAACTAGACAATACAGTGCGGAATCACCAATGGAGAGGAAGTGCAAGTCTCTGCACAAGAAATCTCGTCCGATTCTAATACTGATGCCGAATCTGAATGAAGGATGACATTAGGAAAATACTCAAGCTTTGAGGACAAAGCTTTCCTAAGGGGAAGGCAATGCTGTGAATATTTAATTAATAGTATTATTTATAAATTAATAGATTATTAGGTTACTAGTGAAAGGTCGTAACCCTTCACTATGCTTCCTCAAGCCCTATAAAGGCGATCTTATTGTAATTTTATCAGCATCATCTAATATATTATTCCTATTTATCATTCAATATGAAAATCGGATTCGAATATTAAGAGTCCAACCGAATAAGGTTATCCAACTGGATACGGTTGTTGCAATCTACAAACATTGAATTCTATAATGGAGATAATTACATAAAAACATAAAAATAGATTATCTACATTTTTATATAAATGTAATTATCTCCATGAGTAGTAAAGATTTAAACTTTGACTAACAATGTGAAACTCCACACTTTTCATCTCTCATTTAATTTTTAAATAAACTTTAAAAAGAAAACATAAAAATAGATTATCTCCATTTTCATTTTTATAGCCCATTAGATCTTTGTAATTCTAGTCATTTTTTATAAAATGGCCTGCCATGGTGGAAGATGTCAAAATGATGGTGTTAATGTGATGGTGTTATATATTTTATAATATGAGTTCACAAAATTGTTTAGTACATTAATTGTAACAATATGATAGTAACTGCATTGTAAGGAAGAATATATTATTGATGTTTTCTAATAACACCTCTCACAATTTTTCAAAATAAATATGCATGATGTTTTTTCACAATTTAAAATGCATCTATAATACAACAATAATGAGCATCAACTTATGAGCTATGAGATAACAGTCTACAAAGAGTATATTTTTATTAATTTGTTAAGTGAGTGTGTTATTTGTTGTATTATTAATTTTTATAATGTGATTTTAGGAATTCAAGTTCCCAAATAGTTCATATTTCCAACACAATTTTAATTTTTATGATATTTAAAATGAATACAGCTTTAAGGAGTAAAAATAATGCACCATAATAAACACATAACTTCACCAATATTACAATAGTAACTATAATTATTTTTCAATATTTTTCTTTTACAAAATGAAGGGATAGTTCCTCCATGGAAAAAAATAAATACTATAGGCATGGGGTAACCATTATTGGATATTTGTACTAAATTTCCCAAACATGTTGAAAATTTGAACACTTTGATTTTTTAGATTGATGTAGTTAATTGTAAACATTTTCACCCTCATCATCATTTTCACCACACGAACATAAACATATGATCATCATTATTTTTAATTCCTAACAAACATAAACATAAACATCATGATCATACCATCATAAACATAAACACAAGCATCATCATACCATCATAAACATAACCATAAGGATAAACATAAATGTACCATCATCATCATTTTCACCATCTAACAAACATAAACATAAACATCATCATACCATCATTAACATAAAAACTAAAAATAAACATGAGCATACCATCATGAACATTACCTTACAAATTCATCTAACATATACATCTAATGGATTTAAACATCACCTAACACACATATCTAACAATTATAATATCTAACAAAACACAAGTTGCATTTTCTAACATAACCATCACATAAACATCATCAAAGCTGACCTAACATACACATCTGCAACATGGAAAGTGTCGTTCGTGTGTGTGTGTGTGTCTATAAACACACACACACACAAACAACACTTTCCATGTTGCAGATGTGTATGTTAGGTTAGGTTTGATGATGTTTGTGTTAAGCATCATCTAATGCACATATCTAACAATTATAGCATCTAACAAAACACAAGTTGCATTTTCTAACATAACCATCACTCAAACATCATCGAACATGACCTAACATAAACATCTACAACTTGGAAAGTGTCGTTTGTGTGTGTGTGTGTGTGTGTGAACAATAACATCAAATTGATGATACATGTAAAATATACACGTCCAATCTAATAACTACTATAACATATCTAGTCCACCTCCATAACTAGAGTATCAGTGTCTCTCCCACCAGAGTCAGAGGCATCGACACCCCAACAGGTAGAGATAGAGTAATCATCACCTCCGCTAGTATAATCAAAGGTATTGGCACCTCCACCAGTAGAGCCAAAGGCATCAATACCTCTACCATGAAAAAAAGTAGTTCTTATATAGTAGAAATGACATCTGCAGGAAGCTAGTTCTCACATGCTGTGAGCATCCTACTCTAACTAAGGCGAGTGGATCAGTATTAGGATTTGATGGATGTTTGGTAAATCATGAGTATAGGCTAGTTGTTCGCATAGGTATATATGAGGATATTGACATGGTGGGCTAGGTAGAGGTATATGATGAGATGGAGGAGCTCATGGAGTAGGAGATGGATGAGATGTCAAACCCGATGTAGGAGGAGAAGGAGGAGGAGTTGCATGTGATGTCGATGTTACCTTGCCTGGATGACCAAAAGCACCTAATGGAGAAGGAAGTGGAGGAGGAGGAGGAGGAAGAGGTGGAGGAGGAGGACGTGCATGCAATGTTGAGGCTTATACCTCGCCTAGACAAACAAAAGCAACTAAAGGATAAAGAGGTTAAGGAGGAGGATCTTCACCCTCATGATCTAACGATGAATCGTCAAGTGGCATATAATCTAAAATATAATATGTTCCGACAATGTACTACATCAATTTCCTCATATCACGAGGAACAATCACCGACAACTCTTTGTTGGTTGGGTGCCACATAATCTCGCACACTAGTACAGGCCAAGTCCCACACTACGACAACCCCGCCAACCTATTTGCCACATCCTATTGGTACCTCTCATCTAACCTATTTCAGAGGCTAGGCATGAGAAACTAATGTACCTCTAGCTCTTGCATCTCCTCATCATCCTGAGCAGGCGGAGGTGACACCTCCCCATCTAATGTGTCAATATTTGTAATATATATAGTACACAACAATAATTAGACAATTTACTAAAAAATTTAAAATATATTTCATTTGCATTAAGTATAAAGAGAATAAAATGCAACTAGATTAATTTAAACATAACGCTAAATTTACCTCTCTCATCCGGTGGCTCAGCCAGGGTGAAGAAGATGTTGTGACACACTGTCCAATCCAAGCCCATGTATGGATATGGAACCAATTCTAATGGATTATGCTCCTCACTTCCTACCATCTTGAGCAATTCCAATGTGATCTTGGATGGGAAGTCAACGTGCCCCCTCTTGGGAATCATTTGCCCCCATATGTGCATACACACCTCCATCATCACCCTAGGAGTGTGATGATCAAAATATGGATTGGTGATTAGAAATATCTCAAAATATAGACAAAAAAACTCTAAACCGAAAGGGAATTTGACCCTCCTATCAAACTACGCATGACATTGATCCAAATCATAACAAAACTACCGTAAAAAAATAGCAAACCACCTAATGAATCTAGGTCTCTGCACTAAAGAATCAACATAATACAAAAGAGGGAAGCTAATGTGCTTCCCATCAGTGGTGAGGTGCATGATGGTCATCACTAACAAAGAGAGACACCTCACCTCCTCTCTACCAAAAGAGAAAATGGCAAGTTGTCCACCGCACACTTAAAACTAAGCTAGGTTGAGGATGTGGGCAGTGATATATCTATGAGCGTAGACTAGCTGACTCTCTATTGCAGCTCCATCTAGGACATGAGATAACTATGGAAAGTCCCCCCCTCTCTCGGAGAGCCCAATGATGAAATATATTGTTAAATTTTCAGAATTTACTTCAATCTGATCTAGGATCTTAACTGAGAGAACAACATGTACAGCATATCAATCATGGAGACAATAATGCAAGCACACAAGAGACACAAAGATTTACTTGGGGAAAACCATAAAGGTGAAAAACCCCAATAACTTCCTCAGAGATAGATAGAGCAATGATACAACCAACCAAGAGAGATAGCCATAACCTAGCAGCAGATCCTCCTCCTCCATAAGTGCGCCACTCCTCCTTGAGTGCATGTGTGAGAAGTGAATGAGCAAATAGAGTGCCTCCCGCACTCTATTTATACTTGACTTGACTTGCCTTTTTACCTAACTCATGTAGGCTCGAACTTAACCACATAACATAATGCTGAGTGGGCCGACCCCCAATAGGGTGGTCTAATAACCCTTTGACCCACATGGCCGATACAGGGCCGACCCCAAATAAGGTGGTCTAATAACCCATCAAGTATAAGTTACGACACTTACAATATAAATGACGACACTTCCTTATAGAGGAATAATACCATCTCTATAGGAATACAATATACATATATGTGAAATACATTCCGAAGTTACATATACATCAACACTCCCTCTTAACTAGGAAGGTATTTCTCAGCACAGTTCTTCTAGCACAAGTCATCTTCTCTGGATCATCGTCACTGGATAATCGTCATCGAGTCATCATCATCGTCACTGCTGTTGCTATCTCAATCAATCTCTGAATCTACTCGTCATAGGAAGTTCTACAGAGCCAGTCCTTTTTCATACTGGATGTAGGCCCACCACCTGCAGGTCTTCGTCATCACTGGCCATACTGTGGAATCCTCAGGACTTATTACGTGCGTCACAAAACCTTGAAAGAGCATCCCAGGCTGTTACGAGCACACAGCTCTACCTATAGGATCTCCCAAGGTGCTATTATATGTGACCCCACCACAAAACCTCGAAAGAGCATCCCAGGATGTTACGGGTACACAAATCTGACCTGAAGGATCTCCCAGGGCGCTATTACATGTGGTCATGGCAAAACCTCGCAAGAGCATCCTAGGACTGATTACGGGCACACAGCCCAACCTATCGGATCTCCCAGGGCGCTATTACATGCCATAGGACAAAACCTCGCAAGAGCATCTGCCAGATATCCCAGGGCGCTATTACATGCCATAGGAAAAACCTTGAAAGACTATCTGCAGATCTCCCAGGACACCGAATTACATGTCCTCCAGAGCAAAACCTCGAAAGAGCATTTTCCAGATGTCCCAGGGCACTGATATTACATGCCATAGGCAAAACCTCGAAAGACCATCCGCAAATCTCCCAGGGCACCGGATTACATGCTCATCTGCACAACCTGATCCACGGCCATAGAGTATCATCCTGATACTCACCATACATCATCCTGATGCATCCATGATCATCCTGATCATCATCACTGCAACGTCCTGCTGCATGTCATCTGGAGCAACATCTTGAAGCTCGTCATCTATGATCATCCTGATCATCGCTGCAACATCCTGCTGCATGTCATCTGGAGCAACATCCTGAAGCTCGTCATCTATGATCATCCTGATCATCACTGCAACATCCTGCTGCATGTCATCTGGAGCAACATCCTGAAGCTCGTCATCTATGATCATCCTGATCATCGCTGCAACATCCTGCTGCATGTCATCTGGAGCAACATCCTGAAGCTCGTCATCTATGATCATCCTGATCATCACTGCAGCATCCTGCTGCATGTCATCTGGAGCAACATCCTAAAGCTCGTCATCTATGATCATCCTGATCATCACTGCAGCATCCTGCTGCATACCAAGTATCTACCTGATATATATCTTCATACATGATCCTCCTGATCATCAATGTATCCACCTGATACAAATACAAATACATGATACATGTCACCATACATGATCCACCTGATCATACAATGTATCCACCTGATACATATACAGATACATGGTCCAAGCATCCAACATGATGCATATACAAAATACATACACATGATCCAACTGATCATATCCAGCATCCAACATGATGCGTGCATACATACATAAAATGATCCAACTGATCATATCCATCATCCAACATGATGCGTACATACATACATAAAAATGATCCAACTGATCATATCCAAGCAGAACCAGAACATCATCCTGATGCTCATCATCCAGTGCTTACATCCACAGCCATGTGAAGGATCCTCCTTCCAACATGCTTGGAATGGATTCAGCAAATGTGTCCATCACTTCTTCCTCGAAGTGTCCTCGATCTGAAGAACGCCAAGCCTCTCTCTGAAGTACTCGAACTTCACCCTGGCTAGTGGCTTCGTCAGCACATCTGCAATCTGCTCGTCTGTCACAACATATAGGAGCTTCACAGCTCCTCTCTGCACCATATCCCTGATATAGTGATATTTGATCTCTATGTGTTTCGACCTGTCATGAAACACTGGATTCTCGGACAGCTTCACACAACTCTGGTTATCACAGAAGATACCAGTAGCTTCCAACGGGAGATCAAATAGCTCAGATAGTAGCTTCTGTAGCCATACTGCCTCATAACTAGCTTAGCAGGCTACAACATACTCTACCTCAGCTGTACTCAATGCTACACAGGACTGCTTCCTGCTAAACCAAGAGATCACACCTGATCCCATACTGAAGCAACACCCAGATGTGCTCTTCCTATCTGCAGCACTGCCAGCCCAATCTGAATCAACATAACCCTGCAGGTTAAATTTTTGATTCGCCTCATACCTGAGCCCATAATCCACTGTACCCTTCAGGTACCTCAGAACATGCTTTACAGCAACCAGGTGAACACTCCTCGGATCCGTCAGGAACTGGCTCAATGTGTTCACAGCAAAGCAAATCTCTGGTCTTGTGTTCATCAGGTACATCAAGGACCCAATCATCTGACGATACATAGAGACATCAATCGGCTCATATGAAGCATCACATAGAAGCTTCAGATTTGATGCCATAGGTGTGGCCATGGCCTTGCAATCCATCATCCCGAACCTCTTCGGGATCTCTACTGCATACTTCCCTTTTCCAAGGAGGATTCCATCTGCACCCTGCCACACCTCCATGCCAAAAACAAATAGTGCATCATCCCCAAGTTCTTCATCTTGAACTCGGTAGTAAGCTTCCGCTGCGTGTCGGCAATCAATCTATTTTCACCTGTAACAAACAGGTTATCTGCATACAAAAGTAGTATCACTAGATTTCCTTCCTCAACCTTGTAGTAAGGGTAAAGCCCAAACTGGATAGAAAGCTGTCTATCCTACCATACCAAGTTCTGCACACATAAATGACTACACCATGCTGTCTTGAAATCCATCTGGTGCATCTTCTATTCCATCTCAATGCTGCCATCTGCAACATGCTTGATCTGATAGTTCCTTTTTGGAAGTCATAACAAACTTCCCTTCACATCTTGGGACTACATCCCAAACATCATTCTTCATGATCGACGGATCATGGCATTCCATTTCTTTATCCCAGATCCTGGGAACTTAAATATCTTCAATAGATATCTTTGTTGCTAGAACAAATGTTGTAGTCCTTTTTGTAGGTGAAGATATACGGTCTTTCCTACAAAACAGGTTAAATTGCATGATTAGAAACATCTCATAATTTTCAGAACAAATTCTTACACATAAAGAAATATGTCATACAGTCATGCAATTATCTTAGCCAATGCTTCAATACAACATTTATCCATATCCCGTAACTTTCTAGATGCTTTCCAATCTCTACCAGAACATTGTTAAGAGTGTGCACAACTCCCAACATGTCAGCAAAGAGGTTTCATTCTAGATAAGTAGCAATGGAATGTTGTACAGTGCCATAGGCCACTTACCCATGTATATTAGTAGTATACTGTTCATCAATGCAACTATTCTAATATGCACAACACATATCCTAAGTCTAGGAACATGAGCATATACATTATTGAACAATTTTATTTAAACAAACAAATATGCATGAAATGATAATTAAAATACTTATCTTTGTTTGTTCGTTGGGTGGACTCCCTCTGAATCTTTGCTTCCTTGCAGGAGCTGCTGGAGTCCTAATCTGAAGTAGCTTCTTCTACACCTTTCTGTTGTAGAATGTAGAGAGATGGTCAACTCCCTCTGAATATTTGCATCCTTGCATAAACCACTAGAGTGTACTCCCTCTTGATCTTTGCTTCTTGGATTACCTGTTCTTGAACTCATATTCATCCTTGGTCCCTATGCATGCTTATTAGTATCATGATTTTGTTATCCTTGTGATCTCATATAAAAATCATACATTCATTAGTATACTATTAAAACACAATAATCTCAAGCATGTATAGTCATGATCATTTCAAACAGAAATAATAAGCATTATTATTCAAGGTTTATGTAAGATTCTTATGGTTAGTCAAATCATAAGAAACATAACATGTCTAAACCTGTAATTACTCAAACCTATGACTCTTCGGGTTAGTTGAATCATCAGTTAGGATAAGAGATATAATATGCATAAAACCTGTGTTTATTCAAACCTATACCTTCATGATTCTTCTGGTTAGTCGTATCATCAATTATGGTACGAAACATAATATGCATACCACCATGATTATTCAAACCTATGACTTCATGAATAATCATTATCAACAACACAATAGTATAAGATCCTAACACAAGGTAGGATTCTAGCTTGATATAGGAAAAACATACCTGGATTAGCATGCTAGCTATTTATGTCTAACATACCCGCATAATATCTTCTGGTTCTCTTCAGTGACTTGTGCTAGTAACCTACATGTCTCATAAGTTAACCATTGTAGAAACAAGTTATACATACCTCGAAAGTAGATCTTCTATGTGATCTATAACAATGGATGAATCATTGTCCTCATGTCATCATGATCATATGTTCTTGAACCAGAACATGATTTGTCTTTCTTGGTGTACCTTTCATGTTAGTAGACAACATAAACCTCATACAACACCATAATGCATTAGTACAATCATAAGTGTCAACACCCTAATCAATGAATATTTTCTATCGTGCATTCATAATTTTAATAAGGTGATATGACAAGTCTAAAATCAAGATTGTACTAACCGTAATAACATAAAGACAAACATACCATAAACTTAATCATGAGCAAATCTCAAAACATGCCTCAATGAGTCATACCTGTCGAGATCGCTTGTAATCTCCTTATGTAAAGCCTTAGCCTCATCTCCCTTTGAAACAGAAACTCCTTCACTTATGCAGGTGACCAATCCATCTTCTTTTAGGATTAACCCTATCCACTTGATTTGCGAGAACTGGAGCTGGAGCTGGATATGGGTTTGTCAGAGAAACCCCAAAAATTCAAACTTTGAATTTCAAACTTCCGAAAGGATAGAAATATGCACCTTGATGAGCTGATCAAACTGATATATTCAGAATTTGAAAACTGCAAAGTTTCACTCCTCAATTTTTAAAACTTCCGGATTCACTGGACGTGACCCTGAACTGGGGTTTGATGAATCCCACTCTTCTGCCCAATCAAAATGTTTGGTCCAAAGCTCTAAGATTCTATTTTTCTGAGGAGCTTCCAGCCATGGTCACAGATTTCAAAAATTCCCATTTTTACAGAAGCCCTAATTTTCCACTTTTCTGATCAAAGTCCCGAACTAGGGTTTGATCAAGCCCGGCCTTCTTCCCAACCAAAAAATCTGATCTTGGTCTCTAAATTTCTATTTTGATGAGTAGCATTCATCCGTGGTCTCCGTTTACAAAAATTCCAACTTTCTTCAAAGCCCTAAATTCCGGAAGCCATGAATGAAGGTACTCAAAAATAATTATGTTTTGACAGAAATATGTACCTGATTGTTTCTGGTGTAACTCCAAACTTTTCAATCCACAGGGTCTGAAAAAGTTTTCTGAGATATCTTGACCTGTTATCTTTCCATCCTGACAGGTCTGACCTCAATTGGATTCTCTGAGAGAGAGTTATGTCAAATGTCACAACGTGACCTGTTTTGGGATAAAACAGAAGAGCGAACTTGTACGGCGTGCCACGTGTCACCGTTCGAACTTCGGCCTCTGAAAAACTTTCCTGAGATATATCGGCCTGTTATCTTTCCATCCTAACAGGTCTGACCTCAATTGGACTCTCTGAGAGAGAGTTATGCCAAGTGTTGCAACATGACCTATTTATGGGATAATACAGGAGAGCGAACTTGTACGGAGTGCCACGTGTCACTAGTTCAACTTCGGCCTCTGAAAATGTTTTCTGCGATAATAAAGACTGTGTACTACCTGTCACTTTTTATGAAATTTCATTTGGAGCTTCCTAGCCCAAGATATAACATTTTTCCCAAGGTCACCTGATTTTGACTCAGATCTGGAAGAGGCAGAAACCCTATATTGTACAGATCATAAATCACAAAGTACAACGAATTAGAGGTTGTCCTTTGGACACAAGGTACCTGGAGATTTAATATTCGTCCTGTAACAATTTCAGATCCGAAAACTTCACCAAAACGAATTTATAGCGAAAGTGATACGATGACTGGTTTTTGCTATATCAAGCCCTAGCATCGTAAGTGCAACAAGTGTCATACATGCCATATCATGCCTTCTTTCAGGCTAGCTCTGATACCATGTTAAATTTTCAGAATTTACTTCAATCTGATCTAGGATCTTAACTGAGAGAACAACATGTACAGCATATCTACAGCATATCAATCATGGAGACAATATTGCAAGCACACAAGAGACACAAAGATTTACTTGGGGAAAACCATAAAGGTGAAAAACCCCAATAACTTCCTCAGAGATAGATAGAGCAATGATACAACCAACCAAGAGAGATAGCCATAACCTAACAGCAGATCCTCCTCCTCCATAAGTGCGCCACTCCTCCTTGAGTGCATGTGTGAGAAGTGAATGAGCAAATAGAGTGCCTCCCGCACTCTATTTATACTTGACTTGACTTGCCTTTTTACCTAACTCATGTAGGCTCGAACTTAACCACATAACATAATGCTGAGTGGGCCGACCCCCAATAGGGTGGTCTAATAACCCTTTGACCCACATGGCCGATACAAGGCCGACCCCAAATAAGGTGGTCTAATAACCCATCAAGTATAAGTTACAACACTTACAATATAAATGACGACACTTCCTTATAGAGGAATAATACCATCTCTATAGGAATACAATATACATATATGTGAAATACATTCCGAAGTTACATATACATCAACATATATGTCCTCCTCGATGGGATGGTTCCAAGGAAAATTTTAAGAACCCCCCCTAAATTTCTATGTATAATAAATGGGTGAATCTCGATGATATATTGGAAAATAGGAAGGCTATTTTATCAACGTTATATTATGTATATATTTTTTTTTGGCGAATTGTTTTTTGAATTATATACTCTTGTAAAATATTTGCAAATCTTTCACTAAATTTTAAAACCTTGTAAAACCTTGGTGAATCTTTCACTAAATTATAAAACCTTGTAAAGTATTGGTGAATCTTTTACTAAATTATAAAATATTGTGAAGTCTCGGTGAATTTTTTGATAAAGTATAAAGAAATATATAGTAATAGGAAAATATATAGAAAAATACTAAATAGGAGATAAATATAAATAAATCATCACGTAACAAGCCATGTTTTGTGGTAGTTTGGTACCTCACTCTAACTATCACAGTACACATAAATTCACCATAGTCTAGGAATATTCTTGGAAAATAGCAATGAAATGTTTCATCACCACAACAAATAGAATCAATATGAATACGAGGGCCCACCAACACCTCGATCCTCATTTAGCTCTCCATGTTATTACAAGGGCCCACCAAAACCTCATTTATGCAAACACCTTATCAAATTAGAGGGTTAAAAACTATAGATGTGTATTATTTATTTCAATGCACTTGGAACTATTCTAAAAAATAATTGGCACTCTATATGCAATGCAAATGGGTAGCTATAGGACCTAATAGTAAATATCAACTTCCCTTCGCATGTGGACAATAAGAAACTTACAAAATGTGACTCAACCCATAAAATATGGACGAATGTAAATCTGACTTTGATTTCCATGATCGATAGAGCGTGAAATAGCCCTAGCAACTGCCATATATGGAATTTGGGGGCGAATGGGAGTTGCCTATCATTTTTCATGGGCGAACAAAGGTTTAAACGGATTTTTAGAGGGGCTAAAATGTTTTATCTTGGATCCTGTTTCGGAATTCGATGGCGCTATCCTCCTATTTATTAACAATAAATAAATAAAATGTGGGCTAATCATACCTAATGGGTGTTTAATAAAAAATATCCCATTAAAATTTTTAAACCCCTAAATTTATCCCATGGGATAAGATTAGCCCCTAAAATTTTCCATGGATGGTTCCACTGATCGGGACCAACACAAAATGTCTTCCTATGTTGATCCCAACATCGGATGAACTGAATCAGGAATGTGGTGTTCCCCTTGGGGGATGTATCCTCCTGATAGAACTTCACGAGGTTGACAACCATCAAGAGGTCTCTAGTCAAATGAAAAATGGGATGAGGGTATATATCCCTCTCTCTCTCCCTAGCCTCCCACTCTCTTCAAAAGTTGTACTAATCAACTTGTGCCTACTACCCCTACCTTGCCTCATGAAACTCATGTATTTGTTTCACATATAACATCAACCAGTCTCTTAAATATACATCTAAAAGCATTATATGAGAATTCTATTTACTCACATCAAATATTGAAACTTTTCTGAAAAAAAAAGACAAGTGGTGCACCAAAATAATCTTAATGCCCCACAGGTGGTGCACTCAAACATAAAATGCACTGATGATGGTGTGCTTAAATAAAAAAAAGCACACAGATAATATATTGTTAACTTTAAAAAAATTATTCATAACAACCGGTGCGTCATTACATACTCACATCGAAGCGTTCTGATTACCCCATCGCACAGTTGTATAGTGTGTATTTTGCATTTAAAACATTTAAAATAGGATTATGGTGTGCCTAGTGTGCATTAGTGCACCATAAATCGATGCGCTAACGTGCACTAGTTGCACAGTTAAATTATGTTTTCTACATTTTATGGTGAGATTTTTAATGGGTTTATGGTGCATATAGATCCCCATAAGCACACCATTAACTGTGTGTTGACGTGAATTAGAAGCACCATCATTTTTTAATTTTTAATGTATGGTTAGAATGGGGTGTGCGGTGCGATAAGTACACATTAGCGCACCAACGAGATGCACTAAAATTATCCAAATGCACCATAAAAGTGTTTTTTTTGCATTTAACAGTTCATTAGTTACATGTCAAAGCACCGAGACTATAGTGCGATGGGGTACCGAACACACCATGGTATGTTTTATAATTTTTGAAATTGAATTTTTTTAGTATGGTTGTGCACTAAGAAAGCATCAGTGCACCGTAGCAGCAATGCTCTAGATACAACATAGCTCACCGACATGACGATGCAGAATGTTTATCTTAGCACACCATAGTAAGTTTACCAAATTTTTTATTATGTGTTTATGGTGTACTTAAGACATGTTAGTGCACCGAGTTACAGTGTGAGGTGTTTTATAATGCACACCGGTTTACAATTAATGTTTTTTTTAAATTAAAGTTTATAGTGTGCTACAAACACATAACACATCGTTTGTGTGGTACGTTTCTTCCATAAACACACCGCTAGGAGTGCACCCTGTAAATTTTATGAGGTGCATTGATGAGTGGTGCAATCCGAACGGATCGAATGCACTGTTTGACTTTTTTTATTTCTTTTTAAATGGAAAATTAAGGGTTAATTTTAAAATTAATCCGCTAAAAAGTTAAATTGTGAGGTAACAATAAATTTACCTAGTCTTTTGTGCATCGGGGAGGAATCATGTCGATGTATGGAAATTTGAAATTTTTCCCACCATTTGGAAAAATTCAAAATGTAGTTAGGATCCAATAAGAATGAGCAACATGTCCATGTGTAGCATAGATGTCAGGGCGTCTAACGGGATGATGTATGTCATGTCCCAAAATTTGGCATTGGGTCACAATGGCCTAAGCCCCTTGGCCATACTCATGATAGTTTGTCAAATGGATTCTAAGGGTCAAATAAATACCAAGCATGATGTACAAGTTATTTATAATGTAAAATTAGATCCAAATGGACAAGTTGGGTCACATTTGAGAAAATTCCAAATTCAAATTTGTAATGTCCCCATCCACACAAAATATCATGGAGGAAATTTTCCACTAGCTTACTAGTTCCCTAGGTTGGGGGTGGAAGCATTAAAAGTTGGAGTGATGGAGCTACAAGAACCAAAGTGACCTTAGACTTACAAATGCACATTAAATGGGTAAAATAAATAATAATAAAAGAAAATAAGGTGGCATTGGATCATGAGCGAACATAAGATGTTGTGGGACCCACATGTGACTAGATTTTCCCACTACACTTGGCATCATTCTCTCACCAATTCGAATTCAAGGTGAATGGTAACATACTTGGGGGATTTCAAGAGGTATTATTCATGGCATGACTCATCCAGGGTCGAATTGGACTGGAAGAGTAACTCCCACGGAAGAGGAAGAGACATCTTAGAGAAATTGTGACACTTGGGCTAGATTCCCTAGCTTCTATGACAACAATGATGAAGATGCCATGACACCTATGAAACAAATCAGACCTGATGGATAACATATGACATAAACATGTCAGGGATAAAAATAGCCTCCAAGAGGGCGCTCAAGGGAGTTAGGGCAGCTAAGATGCTTCCACATGTGATTTGGTGGAAGTGGGAGACTAGGAATTGTTGTACAAGTGGCATTCTTTGGAATCTCTTCCCAACTTGAGTTGGAATGCATCTCTTGGAAGGAGTTAAACCCATAGAGAGATTGGAAACTTTATAAATTTAAAGAACAAAGAATGAAGGCATATTTTGATCACTTTTAGAATTTGCAATTGCATTTGGAGAGAAGAGCTAGTGGAGTGCTACTCTACTTGCCTTAGCACCAATTTCGAGGGTCGAAGATTCCCATCCTAGTTGGTAATTGGAAAGGCCATTCAGACCTTTCATTTGGAGCTTCAATGGAGTCATTTGTTGCAAGTGTAATCTGCAGGGCAGATCATGGTCACTTCTAGTTCAGCTTGCTTCTTCAACCATTTCAAGTTTTCTATGCATATTCTTGATCCTTGAGGAATTGCGCCTTTGGTGAGATACTATTCTCTTTGGGGGAGATTCTGATGCCCCATTTGTTGTGCAGGAAAATACCTTATAGTGGGGGAGATGGCATTACCAACTTACATGAGGTGACAAGTAAATATATTCATGTTTTGCATTAATTACTACGAATGGAAAGGGATTAGGATTCCGAAAGTTGTACCTTTTTAACGATGGCTGGTCCTAGTTTTTGCCCAATCTTCCACAGTGATGAACCTGCAAAATAAATTAACCTTCCTCAGCATATCTTGACTGTAATATATATGACGAAATTGAAAGCAATTTAACATCAACTACAATCAGACATTCAATTGGGATGGGAAGGGTATTTACACCTTTTATTGTCAAAGAAATGTAGATAAGTACAAATATACATGATCTGTCCAGACACTTCTGCAACTGATTCATGGGCTCCTACTCCTCACAAAGACTTAAGAATTCCTCCAGCGTAACAGCAGTTTCTTCTTCCTTCATTGGCCTCTCTCTCATGTCTTCCCCTTGTATTTATGGCACAAGGTTGGCAGTTGAATTCGAGAGGTAGTTAATTTTGGTAGGTTGGGAAAGTTGCAGAACCAACTTCAACTAATCCCAATTCGTAATCTTAATATATTTTTCATTTCATCTTAATATGTGCGCGAGTATCTTCGTAGTAAATTAGCGCACAGTATGCAACTCTTGTTCTCAACAACCAGTGCACACAACATTTGAGCTAAGTGCGCAGGTTCTCTTCAACAAGACCAACGTTTAGAATGCTACATGTCTGTAGAAAGAGTAGCACACATGTCATGAAAATTGTAGAAAAAATAATATTTTCAGCTGAAGAGTGTAGTCTTAGCAATAACTCATCCAAGGTCAATCTAGCTCTTCCATCCATATTGTCCTTTTGTGTGATCGACAGAGCAATGTGATCACGGATGGAGAAGTGAAGGTTTGACCTATAACACCATTATTTGGTAATATGATTTATATGCTCTTTATTTCATGCTCATAAGAGCCACAAGTCGAGATTCCAAGAAATACTATGTAAAATTGCTCATTAATGAACAAACAGTGCCATTTTCCCCACTACCTTGTTGCAAGTCAATGATATGTTGATAAATTCGAATGGTTAAGTGAATGAATGATGGATTACTGATAAATGGACTATAATTTTTGTGTTCAAAGAGTTTCATGTTCATTAGACAAGAATTTGGAGGCATTTGGTTGAGTTTCATACAGCCCTTCCTTATTTACGCTTGATAATATTTGTGGTCGCAGTGCAACATGATTTATGGTAGCCCCAGTGTGTGGTGGTTGTAAAAGCATCAGTGCGTTCATATTGAAGTAATGCACCTATTGTCAATATATATATATGCACCTGTTGTCAATATATATATATATATATATATATATATATATATATATATATATATATTCTGCTTGATGATATTTTTAGGCGTGGTGCAATGTGATTTATGGCATCCCTTGTGCATGGTGGTTGTAAACGCACCTGTGCATTCGTATTGAAGTAATGCATCGGTTGCGAAAATATAGTTTTTTTTCGCTTGATGATATTTTTGGCCGCAGTGCAACATGATTTATGCCAGCCTTAGTGCATGGTGGTTGTAAACGAACCAGTGCATTTGTATTGAATAAAATCACTAAATAAAAACTTCCACTAAAGCCTCCTCTCATCTCTTTTGAGAGGAGCATCCACTTTAACCTCTGCTAAAGGGCATTTTCCTTGTAGTGTATAGAACTTCTAATGACTTGCATGTCGAATGGATTCTTTGCACAAGCTTATTTGACCTTGTATCCCATATGCAAATGTCAATGTTGAATAATTTACACAACCATTGAATTTCAAAGCAATATCCTTATATTGTACCATGGATAAATGGCATCGACAAATTCACAATATATGTTTTCCAGTAAGAAACAAGGCATTTTTCTTGGATCATACTACTATCAAGATATTTGTTCAAATGGTTAGTTTCTCTAGTATCATTTGCAATAAAGGAATTGTAAAAGTATTTACAATTGATTTTCTGAGTGCATGCATATCAAATGTTGTTTCAAAAATTCAAAATCAAGGCAAATAGCCTTAATCAGAAGAGAAAACTACAGATACAACACAAGAAAATATCCACAATAACATTGTCAAGCCATAAGAATTAATCATATAAGTAATATGATTAACATCTAACTTGGCAAGTGTAATGTTCAAGAGAACTGCTTAACATCTAGCTTGGGGGGTCACTTGTATAATTCTATTACCCTTGTACTTCCACTCCAAAAATCAAAGAGTATGGAAATAAATTGTTTCCAAGGCATAAAATGCATATTATTTAAGACAACCCTAAACAATTAGACATTTGTGGAAATTAATATAATTTGTTTCATTGATTCATTTTGTGTTATCAGTTTAAGGGCCTGCCAAAAAAATTTGGACATACATTGCTATGAAATATGACCATCTATTTGTCCCTCTGTCTTGAGGAAGTCTTTTTTTAGCACAAATGGAAGACTCCAAAGGCATAAACGATATAATGATATTGTTTCAAAGTCATAGCAATTGTCAAAAGATTTACAATAATCCTTGCCAACTTAAACTGACAAGAGAAAACAAATGAACATAATAAATTATACTAGTTTCCATAAAATGATTAAACTTAATTGAAAAGGGTCAAAAGGACGTGGAAAGAAACTATCAATACAGGCCTACCAAAAGGATTTTTCTAGAAAAAGAATGGCAAAAAATATAGGTTTCTACTTTCAAAAGACAATAACAAAATAACAAAATAAGCAGTGAGCCCAAATAGACAAACCCTAGTCAATTGATTAAAGACTTATTGTGTATACGAGCACATAGGCTAGGCCTATTAATGAGTGCCACAATTTGATGAAGGCTTGCTATCTATGGACAAGCACTATGATTCCTATAGTGACAATGTGGCAGTGCCTTTTATTATATTTATGGGGTATTAAAACATCACTTTAGATATAGAATACATAAGCAACCACTAGGACTAGATTGTGGCTTCCTAGACTTAACAGGGAACATAACTGGAAGAGGATGCAAGAGCACATTCACAAATACCCTTTGAAGAATACAACCAGTAATAACTATGCCAGTAAGATTGTAGAGTGTCAAGACTTCAACATATGGAATTATACACCACTCTCAACAATTAATAACATCATCAAGATGGAGGTCGGCATTGAGGACTACCTAGATATTTTTAGCAAATGATTGCAAAATGGGTGCCACTAATGGCCCATAACCTAATAGCTACCCATATTAAAACATTGATAATGCACACCTACACAGAGAGACATACAATATGCAGAAAGTTTCAAGGCTTGATGCATACAATAAATATCATTAAAGGCAATGCTAGAAAGGAAACATGACAATAATACTCCTAAACAACTAGCCTATTTTTCCAAAATAAACCTAATTTAATAACCACTGCCTACATCGCATTAAACTAGTAAACCTTCAAATTTACAGCAATTGTCAAAGGATTTGGGGACACCTTTGCAGTCTTAAATTGACAATCTTCAAATCAAAACGACTCAAAGGAACCATATTAATTTTCACAAGAACAAAAATTTTCCAACAAGGGTCGAAACCATTCCACAACATTGCCAATTATCAACAAACAAAAACAATAACTCGACATGAACTAATCTAGATCCATCATGGTAACCAAAGGACCAATGCCAATGGCATACGAATGCAATAAAAAATGGATAAATGGGATGGTGACGCAAGGCGCCTTATGGACTAAGGTTCTTGCTTAACAAATACACACAACACACGCGTCAACATAGACAAGATGTAAACAATATGCCATGAGTTGGCTTATATTACTTCTCTGAAACGGTTACAATGCAACTGCAAGGAATGTCAAAAACTAACTAACTAGTTGGCCTTCGCCTTTTACAATACAAAAGTAACTATGTGTTATCTCAGTGTGTCGATCTTCACCCTCTCCTGGTTCTGTAGAACTCTGAGCTATGGCTCGATCTCAGCTCTGTGTTCGGAAGATGTGTAACTGTTCTCTCTAGTCTACTAATCTTCTCCCCGAACTCTACTCTACGGAATATCTGGTGTTCCAACTGAACTGCTCATTCTATTCCTATGCACAATTCTTCTACTCTGTTATTGTTGTTCCCGATGTCCTTTCCAACACCCGAGACACACATCCTCCTATCCATCGATCTCTCTGATCCTGCAGACCTACAACTGTAAACTCCCCTTCCATGTTGCACAGCCTCAACCACCCGCAATAACTACCATTAACTTCCTTAGAAACCCCGAACGACTACCAAGTACTCTGCCTTAAATTTCTGCTCTTCTGACCCTGCTACAGTAGTCAGCCACATCTCGACCTTCCTATCAGTTTAACCCCGCTTTCCTACGATTCGCCAGTCCTCCCCTTCCTCCGTGCTTGGCTCTTCCAAACTTGTCGACCACTCGATGCCTTTCCCTTAACCTGTCGTCTGTCAACCTTGACATGTTGACTCTCGACCCATTACTCACCTGTCAGTTCGCAGACCAAATGTTCCTGCTCGACTTATTGACTTAGACTAGTCAATCTGCTTCTCGCACCAGTGGTCATCCACACTCCTTCTGGTCGGTTTCCACATGTCGACTAACTTCGATTGATCTGCCTAGGCCCCGATGCTCCTGCATCAAACTCCCTAGGTGAAAAAGAACTCGACTACTCCGTCAATCTCCTGAACTCTTCTTCGAAAATCCACATCACCTCCTGCAACTCATCATCTTTCCATCACACTAAGTATTCCTTCTTTCGTGAACTGCGTGCACGCCCGACTTTGTGTTCCTCTATGACTTCTACGATTTCTTCTTTTTGTCGATCTGGAATCTGCTATGTCCAGTTAATATTCGACACTTCTGTGCTTCCACTGCTTGAACCTTCTTCGAACTTGTACAAATCTGAGACATTGAACGTTGTTGAAATGCTCAAGTCATTCGGCAGCTCCATGTCCGAAATTTTCCTCAGAATCTTACATGGTCCAATATTCTTTAGCTTCAGCTTGTTATATGTCCCCACTGGAAATCTCTCCTTCCGCAAATATGCATAGACTAAGTCTCCTTCGCTGAACGACTGTAGTCTTTTCTTCTTGTCGGATCTCAACTTATATGCCGCATTACTCTTTTCTATGCGCTTCCGCACACCTTCATGCACTTCATACATATGCTCTGCAAATGATTATGCATCTTCGCTTTTCCTGATTTATGTCAGTAACTCAACCAAATCCACCACGCCATGTGGGGTTCTTCCCTGAACAATCTAGAATGGATTCAAACTTGTCGAACGATTCACAGAATTGTTATATGCAAACTCTGCTTGCGCCAACACGTTCTCCCACTGCATGGATCTATCGACCGTCAAACATCTCAGAAGGTTTCCCAAACTTCTGTTCACCACCTCAGTTTTTTCGTCTGTCTACGGATGATGTGCCGAGATAAACTGTAACTTCGTGTCCAGTTTCTTCCATAGGGTTCTCCAAAAGTGTCCGATAAACTTGGTATCTTTGTCCAATGTGATACTCTTCGACAACCCATGCAATCTGACTATCTCCTTGAAGAATAGAACAACAATTCTTGTGGCGTCACTTATCTTCTTACACAGAATAAAGTGTGCCATTTTTGAAAATCTGTCGTCTACAACAAAGATTGAGTCGCTTCCCTATTGCGTCTTCGGCAATCCTAACACAAATTCCATGCTAAGATGCTCCCATGGGGTATTTGGTACCGGCAACGGTGTATACAACCCCGTGTTCTGACTTCTTCCTTTTGCCAACTAGAAAACTTGACACTGTCGTACCCACTTCCCGACATCTATCGTCATCCCTGGCCAATAATACTTCTCTTCGACCAATGCCCTAGTCTTGTCGATGCCAAAATGAGTTGCTAATATGCTGCTATGCAATTCTCGAATTAGGTTATCTCTAATTGATCCTCTGGGAATACATAACTGTTGACCTATGAACAGGTATCCCTCTTGGACAAAATAATCCAAGTATGGAGTTCTGTCGACACTCCATGGTTCACGACAAGTCTCCCATGTTTTTGCAAAATCCTCGTCGGTCTCATACTCTGTCTTCACCGACTCTATTCTTGTTTCCTGAACTATCGTCATGTTTAATAATGCAACTCTTCGACTCAACGTGTCGACAACTTTGTTCGACTTGCCCGACCTATGTTGCCAAATGATGTGTATCCTTGTAAGAATTCTACCCATTTCATGTGCTGTTGATTCAACTTCAACTGAGTATTCAGATATCTCAGTGCTTGATGATGTGTGTACAACACAAATTCCTTGGGCAACAAATAATGCCTCCAATTCTTCAATGCTTGGACAATAGCATAGAATTTCTGGTCATAGACCGAATATTTCCTCTTCACATCATCCAAATTTTCACTGAAGAATGCAATTGGTCGGCCCTCCTAGCTCAACACTGCTCCAATTGTCGTTCCACTTGCATCGCAATCGACTTGGAAAACTTTGTCAAAGTATGGGAGCGCTAACACTGGGCTCTCAGTGACATTTTCCTTCAACTTGTCAAAATCTCTCTCGGCAGTTTCCGTCCTCTTGAACTCCCCTTTCTTCATGCACTCTGTCAAAGGTGCACAAATTCGACTGAATCCCCGAATGAACTTCCTGTAGAAACTGGCAATTCCATGGAAACTCCTTACTCCAGTCACACTTGTCCGTTCCGGCCAATCCAATATTGCCTTCACCTTTTTTGGGTCCATCACCAACCCTTTACCCGAGATTACGAATCCCAAGTACACTAGTTCTTCCTTCATGAAGAAACACTTTTGCAGGTTCACCATCAACTTCTCTTCCTGCAACTTCTGCAATACCTGTCGAATGTGCTCCAAGTGCTCTGTCTTGGTTTGACTGAAAATCAGAATGTTGTCTAGGTAGACTATGACAAACTTTCCCAAGAATGGTTTCAGTACCTCATTCATCAGCCTCATGAATGTATTGGGTGCATTAGTCAATCCGAATGGCTTGACCAACCACTCATACAGCCCTTCCTTTGTCTTGAATGTTGTTTTCCATTCATCTCCTTCTCTAACCCGAATCTAGTGATAACCTCTTTTCAAGTCTATCTTTGTGAAGTATGTTCCCCACTCAGAAAATCCATCAAGTCGTCCATTCTCAGCAATGGAAATCGATACTTGATCGTGATCCTATTGATGGCTCTGAAGTCTGTACACATTCTCCATTCTCCACCTTTCTTCTACGCTAACATGCCTGGTACAGCGCAAGGGCTTAAACTTTCTCTGATCAATCCTTTATCCAACAACTCTTGGACATGTCGATTGAGTTCCTGACCTTCTATCGGACTCATCCTATGCGGTGCCTTGTTTGGCATACTCGACCCTGGAATCAATTCGATCTGATGGGATATGCTCCTCTGTGGTGGCAATCCCATCGGTGTCTTGTTGACTACTATGCTTTGAAACTCTTCAAGCATCTTTCCGACTTCGACCGGAATCTTCTCCATTGTCGAACTCTCGACACATAGTCCTTTTGGAATGAGAGCATAACACCCCGACTGCTTCTCCTCCTCTACGAGGAATTCCTTCGCTGAACACAACAACACTCGCTTTTCCCAAAAGTTACTCTCGTCGTGCTTACTGTCGGCTTGCTCCTCCAGCTTCGGCTTAAGAGTCCTTTGCACGCCATTTTTCCACACCGTGACTGTGTTGGCTTGACCATCATAGATCATCTTCCGATCATATTTCCATGGTCTCCCTAACAACAGATGGCATGCATCCATTTGGATTACGTCGCACAGTACATTGTCTTCAAATCCTCGAACTCTGAAGTTAATCAGGCACTGTTTGGTCACCTTCACATGGTGTCCTTTCTGCAACCATGAGATCTTGTATGCGTGTGGGTGTTCCCGACACTTTAACTTGGCTTTGTCGATCACCTCTGTTATCCAAAACCAATGTCTTCCCTTTCAACTTGGCGACCATCCTATGCCAAGACTTGATTTTCTCCTTTCCTTTCTTGACTCTATCAGCCTGTATATTGTCCCACCACAATGAGGCATGACCCTTCAACCTCAGACACACAGTCTTAACCCGCTTGGGATCCTCGATTTGCTCTATGTCGAAGTATTTCTCCATCTCTCTGAACCAGTCGATCAAGTCTTCTTGTTGACACCCAAAAAGTGCTCACTAGCTCATTTCCCTATTCACATGACCCATTTGTCCACTTTTCCACCATCTGAGCCTCTGAAACCAACAAAAGGTCACCAAAAGACCTTAGTACACCCCTTTTTCCATTAAAAAAGATTATTTTTCCTGAAAAGCATAAAAAACCCTCAAAAAGGGTCCAAATTCCCAAAAATATTAAAAAGGGAATTAAAATATTAATTTTATTCAAAAAAGGAAAAAGGAGGGAAAAGTACCTAAACCATGTTGGTCAATACCATTTGGTTTCCACAAAACCACAAATGGTATTCCCCACCACCAAAACCTATAAAAAGGTGGTAGGGGCTCCTCATTTCACATCCATCCATTATCTCATCCTTATGCTGCTGAAATCTCCCTTGAGCATTTTAGCCATTGCAAACCACATTGGAGAAGAGACCATTGGAGATAATCAAGAACAAGATAATGTAAAATAATGAATTTGTATTGAAAGAATGGGGCAAGCAAGTGCTTGCGGAATCAATACCTCTAATGGTGAGGTTGAATGGCTCCAAGGATGAGCAACTCCAATCTCCAATGGTCTCTTCTCCAATGTGGTTTGCAATGGCTAAAATGCTCAAGGGCGATTTCAGCAGCATAAGGATGAGATAATGGATGGATGTGAAATGAGGAGCCCCTACCACCTTTTTATAGGTTTTGGTGGTGGGGAATACCATTTGTGGTTTTGTGGAAACCAAATGGTATTGACCAACATGGTTTAGGTACTTTTCCCTCCTTTTTCCTTTTTTTAATAAAATTAATATTTTAATTCCCTTTTTAATATTTTTGGGAATTTGGACCCTTTTTGAGGGTTTTTTATGCTTTTCAGGAAAAATAATCTTTTTTAATGGAAAAAGGGGTGTACTAAGGTCTTTTGGTGACCTTTTGTTGGTTTCAGAGGCTCAGATGGTGGAAAAGTGGACAAATGGGTCATGTGAATAGGGAAATGAGCTAGTGAGCACTTTTTGGGTGTCAACACTTCTGGATCCAGACTTCCTAAGTAGGTATGTACATCTATCTTCATCTGACCTCTCATCTTTGTCAGAAGCTTGATGATTTTTCTTCTGGTTCATCAGCTACCTCTTCCCGAGCTTCCACTTCTTCGACTTCCTCGTCGTTGTGGTCTAACGCATCAGGAATACAACCACGCCTTTGGATTTCTTTGATCGATGCGACTTCATTGGTCAAAGTTCGCATTGTTCGGATGCACTCGTCGAACATCTCACGATCAACTGTGACTGCAGCATCACGCGCTCTTCGTCCTTGGACATTAACGCCTCTATGAGCCATTTTCAACCTCGGCTAAAACTCCCACTTCGTCCAATCACAACCGGGCTTCAACAAGTCGCGCACAACTCTACCTAACCTCAGCTGGAGTTGTTCAATGCACTTGCAGGCTCAATACCACTACTGATATCCTTCAAATCTCAGGATACTATGTCTCTGATACCACCTGACATAAGGAAGGTTGGTATCACTGGCTTTGCTGCTCACAGAATACTCTATCCTCGGCTCTTTCCCGCTATGATACCACCTGACGCAAGGCGCCTTATGGATTAAGGTTCTTGCTTAACAATTACACAAAACACACGTGTTCACATAGACAAGATGTAAACAATATGCCATGAATTGGCTTATATTACTTCTCTGAAATGATTACAATGCAACTGCAAGGAATGTAAAATAACTAACTAACTAGTCGACCTTAGCCTTTTACAATACAGAAGTAACTATGTGTTATCTCAGTGTATCGATCTTCACCCTCTCCTGGTTTTCTGTGGAACTCTGAGCTATGGCTCGATCTCAGCTCTGCGCTCGGAAGATGTGTAACTGTTCTCTCCAGTCTACTAATCTTCTCCCCGAACTCTGCTTTGCGGAATCTCTGTTGTTCCAACTAAACTACTCATTCTATGCCTACGCACAAGTCTTCTACTCTGTTGTTGTTGTTCCCAGTGTACTTCCCAACATCCGAGACTTGCATCCTCCTGTCCGTCGATCTCCCTGATCCTGCAAACCTGCAACTGTCAGCGCCCCTGTCGTGCTGCACAGCCAGAACCACCCACAATAACTGTTATTAACTTCCTTAGCAACCTCGAACGGCTACCAAGTACTCTGCCTTGATTTTCTGCTCTTCCGACCCTGCTACAATAGTCGGTCACATCTCGACCTTCCTATCAGTTTAACCCTGCTTTCCTGCGATTCGCCAGTCCTCCCCTTCCTCTGCGCTTGGCTCTGCCAAACCTGTCGGTGTCGCGGTTCGACAACTTGTCGACCACTTGAGGCCTTTCCCTTAACCTGTCGTCTGTCAACCTTGACATGTCGACTCTCGACCCATAACTCACCTGTCGATTCGCAGACCAAATGTTCATGCTCGACTTATTGACTTAGATGAGTCAATCTGCTTCTTGCACCAGCGGTCGTCAGCACTCCCTCTGGTCAGTTTCCACATGTCGACTAACTTCGACTGATCTGCCTAGGCCCTGATGCTCCTGCATCAGATGGTTTCGAAGCTCAACTAAACTTGTCAAAATTCAAGTTACAACCATGGTATATAATCTAACCCTCAAGCCTTCAAATGCAAACCTTTAGTTCAACAGAAGAAGACAATATATAGAAAAACCCTCACAATGTTAATCCTCCAACAAAGGGAAACAAAAAACCCTATCACAAACCACCAGAAAACCCAAGCACAATAGATAACACACAACAAAACCCTAACAACGTCATTCCTCCAACAAAGGGAAATAAAAAAACCCTAGCACAAACCAATGAAAAAATCAGGCACAAACAAAAACAGAAGAGAGGACAAGCAAAATAATAGTTTCGAGCATCGTACTTGGCAAAATTGCACTCCCCGAAACCAGAGAATCCAATCCCACCATGATGGAAAACACCAGCAAATGGACAATGCATGACCAAAACCTGCACCGGAAAAAAACCCAAGTCAACAGAGGCAAACTAAATTCAAGGACAAAACTAAAATGGCACCAAAACCCCAAGACAGGCATAGAAAACTTGTCGTCCATAACCCTCAGCCATAACCCAAAATGAACACCGGAAACCATGTTCCTTCATCGCACACCATGATCCCAATAATTAGCGAAGAATCCAGACAATAGCAGACAAAAGCCACCAAAAACCAAAGACACACAACACAACCACATTTTCCATTCTCCAATGAACGCATTAAGACAACCCCTCGATTCCAAACCACACTCTGCATTTACCCTGCATATTTTTTAACCAGCTCGAAGCATGATATGCATTAAAACCATTGAAAAGTGCACAAACCCTACAAATTCCCAAAGCAACAAAGGCATTAAAATTGACCATAGCCGAAATGCACATACAAAGACCGAATCTAAAAGCCCGCAGGACAGACAAAAGGAACATGCGTACAACAAATCCGGAAACCTAGAACCGTAGAAACACTCGTACACAGAAAAACCAAGCGCTCGTACTAGAGATGACATCACGAGAACACCTGGAACAAAGCCCAACGACCAAGTCCAACCTTGGCCAAACCCATAAAATCATAAACGAAACAAAAACTATTTCCACGGAGCATTTGCTTTGTGTCCCAAACCACTTAAAAATGCACGAACCCTACAAATGCTTGTTAAAAATGTGACAACTAATTAACCAAATATGGTTTCACAAAACTGGGTATTGGCTTACAAAACCTGGGCAGTTTGTCTAACCGTTGGTTGGTTGAAAATTATTCTAACCAGTGAGCACTTCTCCTAACTTGTAACTTCTTGATCAAATGTATTTATATGTGGTTTGAGAGGAGTACGGTAGTGTGGAGTGTATGGATGAGAAAATGCTTATTGTAATCTCCATTATTGAAAGGAATAAGACATCAATACTTTGCCTTGTGGATGTTTCCCCAAGTTGGAGTTTTACCATGTTAAATTCCTAAATTTTATGTGTTATATTTTTGTCCATTTTTCTTGTTTATTAGTTTAATACAAATTCTTAATACCAACAATGCTCGAAGCAACAAAGGCATTAAAACCGCCCACAGCCCAAATGCACGCACAAAGACCAAATCCAAACGCCCGCGGGATAGATGAAAATAACACTCGTACAACAAATCCAAAAACCCAGAACCATAGAAACACTTGTACACAGAAAACTGAGGCACTCGAACCAAAGATGGCATCACAAGGACACGTGGCAGGTGAAATCCCCACGCCAGATATCGAGGCCCTCTGCAAACGAATCGAAGACCGCCAACAATCAACCCAAGCACATGACACCCGAAACAAAACCCAACACCAAAGTCCAACCTAGGCCAAACCCAGAAAAATCTGAAACGAAGCAGAAACTTTTGTCGTGAAGCATCCGCTTTATGCCTCCCGTAGAGACATATTAAGCCGCTTATTTGCATGCTTTTTTTTGTATATGAATTTAGAAAAAAACGTTTATAACATTTATACATAAATTTTTTAAAATGTTCTTATAACATTTATACATAAAATGAAATGGTCATTGAGGGTTACTGGAGGATTTTCTTGAGCTGTTTTGAGAGTCTCTGCGTTTAGCCTGGTCGGCCAGGGCTTGGCCCAGCCGCCTTTTCTCCTCTGTACATAGCCGCTGTGTGTTTGTTTGCAGGTCTCTCTACACTGGCGTTTTCTCCTCCATTTTATTGAGAATTCCTGGTTGGCTGCCCTTTTTCGCCGGTTTAGGAGGCCGCAGAGTCTGTTGCGGTGTCCACAGACGCGGTTCTCCGGCACCATCGTTGAGGTCGGCTTTGCAGGATCTCGTGAGTGGAGGGCGCTTCGTTGAGGTCGGGCAGGATCTCGTGAGTGGAGGGCGCTGTGCAAATTGTTGCGGCTGGACTCAGGCGGCGGTCATCGTGGGCTTCCGTTCTTGGAGGCCGGCGGATCTTGTTCTTGGCACCAGCCGGTGCAGGAGGCTCGCCGAGAGAGGAGCGTGGAAGGGAGCTGAGAGGGTTAGGGTTTGAGCGTCTGCCGCTCAGAACTTCGACGGCCATGGCTCCTACCATGGCCGCCTCTACTTCTTCCTCCTGCGTTACTTATGTCGATGATGCGTTGGATGACGGTTTGGCCGAGATACAGTGGAGGCGGCGGCGGTTGGCAGGCCATGAGGCTCGAGTGCGGCGTGTTGGCAGTGGGTCGGGCGGCTCGAGCGGTGAGCTCAGATCTAGTGGCGGCAATGGCCTGTAAGTGGGCGACGCGCTGAGCGCGGCGGCATGGTCCTGGCTTGGCGCGCGGCGAACTTGGCGTGTTGGCAATGGGTGGTGAGCTTGGCGTGATGGTTTCAATGGCGGCGAGCTTTGATGGGGTTTTCGTTTCAGAACCGGTGGCCCTATTCACACCTGTGTGTTTCCTGATTAATCGTTTTCTTCCTTCTGCGAAGGTCTCTTCCTTCCTTTTCAGCACAATATGAGTGGGTTTTTTGTTTTCGTGCCAACGTTTGGCTGATCTGATTAGGGCTTCGCCATTTATGGCTGGCCTGAATATATGTACTTTTTTGAGCCATTCATGGTTTGCGGCTTTTAGATGTAGTTATGATTTGTTTCTGCTTATATGGGATAGAAATATGTGAAAATGTAGGGATCCTTGTTGATTCTACTACATGTACAATATGTAATTTTGATCATCTTTTTGAAATAAAATTACGGACTTTTTCCAAGGAAAAAAAAACATTTATACATAAAAAAATGTAATTTCATTTCAATATATAAATAAAATGTCAAAGTTCTAGAATTTAAATCATTTAAAAAAGTAAATAATTATCGTTTTGACCTATAATATTAAAATTCAAACATTAATTGAAAAATAATGTTTAAATTGTAAAGTCTTATTAAAAAATAAAATTCGGAGTGACCACTAAGAAATGAGAACCAATCAAATCCACTTATTCTTATTTTTTATTTGGTGGTCATCAACCATACTTTTGATACGAATTGACTGGCACTCATTTTAATGAAAAAAACGCGTCTAAACACGCGACGATTTGGACCAAATTACCAACAAAATTAGTTTCAAGTTAGAAATAATTTGAATTGGTGCGATTTGGACCAAATTACCAAAAAAAATTAGTTTCAAGTTAGAAATAATTTGAATTGGTCCAATAAGAGTGGGTCAATTCGTCACTGAGTTAGACCAAAGAGAAAAAGCTATTTTGTATTGAGCCCGCCAATCACTCAAACAAGAGCCAGCTAATTTGCACTGTGGTTAATGATAAGGTGTCCTCGTCACTTAAAAAAAACGGGAGCCAGCCAATTTGTACTAAACGGACTGGCCCTCCGATAGGGAATCTTCAAATAATCAACCAATTGCATTTCGTCCTCCTATCCGTTTAGAATTATGAACTGATAACTGCCATTCAAATTGTCTCTGCCGGGGATGAAAATTTTTCAGGCGAGGCATAGTTTCATTTTTTCTCATTATTTTTTTGGAATTTTGGGTTATCTTAAAATGGGTCAAAATCCTTAGAGGCACAGTTCCATAACATAATTCCGTTATAAATAAGTGGAACTATGATTCCACCTATTTTTATAATTGAATTTAAAAAACAAATTACAAAAAAAGCAAGGCCATTTGACTACACTAAGCTAGCTCTCATTTTTAGTGGTCACCATTACCACCACTATTTTTTTTTGTACAAATTGGCTGGCTTTCAATATAACCAGAACAAACTGGCAGCAAATAAGTGCAAAGCAGGGGTGGTGACAACTTTACAATACCCAAAAACAAGCGTGTAAGCTTTCATTTTTGTAATTTAAAAAAAAGAATGAATACTGTGTAATAATAATAAAATGAGTGTTAAATTTCCTTGATTCCTTAAAATAACAGAAAAGTGATGTTTCTGCTTAAAAAAATGAAACTGTATATCATACTGTTATCATGAGGTGAGTGTAAAACCACACTGTTATACCAAAATACCCAGATCAGAAATAGTGGTATCCCAAGATACCCAGATCAGAAATGGTGGTTTAGAGCTAAATTGCAAATTCAATGACGTAACTTAAGGTTCCCACAAAATCACATCGCACACTAACTATGGATTATGAATCTTGCATAATATTGTGACTCGAGCGCAGAGCAGGCTCCAGGAGTGAAGGCTCAACTTGCTACGTGGGTGCGTGCTTGCTTGAAGAGCCCTGCTACGAAGAGTGGAAGAAGATCACTCCAAGTGAAAGATGGCAGAAGCAGCTGTTGTTAGCGCGCTTATATGCAAATTCACTTCTATGGTCGCGGACAAACTCGTCCAAGAGGTATCGCTGATTGTTAATTTCAGAGAGGATTTTGAATTTTTTCGTGATGAGCTTCTTTCCATTAAATGTCTTTTGACGGACGCTGGAGAGAAAAGGAACTCTACTTCAGTGTCTAATTGGCTTCACAATCTTGAGGATTTTGTCGCGGAGGCTGAGTACCAGGTGGAGAAATTTGGGGCAATTGATAACATCTTTAGCAAACTGATCTTCCGGTTTCAGATGGGCAACAAAATTAAGGAATTAAGGAAGAGACTCCAGCAGATCCAAGGTAATGCTAAAAATCTCAAATTGCTTGCGTCTGCTTTGGATGTGAATGCTCATGGTCAGGCATTGGATGCAGATAGTTATAAAGAAAAGAGGGAAAGATCCAACGCTCTCCTTCAAGAATCTCAGATTGTGGGCATGGAAGGCGATATTCAAGTGATTACTGACTGGATATTGAAGAAAGACAGCCGTAATCCAGTCATTGCCATTGTGGGCATGGGAGGGCAGGGCAAAACCCTTCTGCTCCAACTCATTTTCAACAGTGAAGAGATACGTAAATGTTTCGACCATCAGGTTTGGTTGTCAATATCTCGAAAATTCGATGTAATGGAGTTGCTCCGGCAGGTTCTCAGGGAATTGGAGCCAAATCATAATTCGATGAACCTAGTCAAGGGGGAGCTTATAAACAAGATTCACAAAAAATTAGAAGGAAAACGCTGTCTATTCGCAGTTGATGATGTGTGGGACATAGATGCTTGGGAGAGTATTGGCTTGCCTTCCCGATTAGACGATAAGGTGGTTGTAACAACCCGTGATGAAAAAGTTGCAAAGTCTTTGCGGGCTGGAGATCAAATTCTCCTCAAAAGTAGTTTATCAGAAGAAAACAGTTGGCAATTATTCTCCATCCATGCTTTCCCAGATGGTGCACACCATTGTCCAGAGGCACTTGACAAAATAGCCCACGAAATTGTAAACAAATGCGGCGGACTGCCACTGGCCATCAAAACAATTGGAGCTTATTTGGTAAGATTTGTAAGGGGGCTTCCTAATAATTGGGAATGGACCTTACATCATCTAAATGAAGCATATGGTCGCGGGGTTATGCCGTCTTTGAAGTTAAGTTTGGAGGCTTTGCCTGCTCATCTAAAGCCTTGTTTTCTTTACTGCTGTGTTTTTCCTAAGAATACTCAAATAAAATCCAAACATTTAGTGCATGCATGGATTGCTCAGGGATTTGTTTCTGCACAGTTACAAGAAGCATACGATGTAGGTTGCTCCTACATGGAAGAACTTATTGATCGATTCCTGATCGAAGTTTCAGAGGTTGGTGGGGATGGACGAGTAAAGAGTTGCAAAATGCACGACTTATTACATGATTTGGCCGTTTCTGAGCAAACTAAATGTTTGTTAAAACCAGGAGGACAATTGAAAAGTATACCAGCTGAAGAGTGCCAAGGGTTGCGTAGAATTTCATTGATGGAAAATGAGATATCTACAATCAAGAAGGGCATCCGGTGTCCAGAGCTCCGAAGTCTACTGCTATCTCACAGTTATTCCCTTAGGTCAATCTCTCCAAGCTTTTTTGGCAATATGAGATATCTGTGTGTGTTAGATTTAAGTCGGACTTCCATTACATCATTGCCCGATTCTATCAGGAATTTAAGGCTTTTGAAGTACATGAATTTATCTGGGACAGATATTGAGAAACTGCCCAAGACCTTGAGTGTTCTCCGGCACCTTCAGTTTCTGGATGTTAATAAAACCTTTGTAACAAGGCTGCATCCCGGGATAGATAAACACAAATATATGCTCCATTTGAATCTAGGCTCGAATGTAGATGATTACCCTGTGGGAATATCGAAGCTCATCTATCTACATACGTTGAAAGATGTTAAATTCACTGTTGGAAATGCAGCCAGTGCAAATGCCTTGCAATTGAGGGATCTGAAAGGATTGACTCATCTCCAACACCTACACTTAACCTTAGAAGTTGCTGAAGATATTGATGATGATTATCGAATGGAGGACGAGGGGACTTTTCGAGGCATGACAAAGATGCGGACCCTCTATGTTCGTAGTTCGGGTCTCTATGATGCCCTCCGTCTTCCCAACGACATGGAAGCCATGGAACGCCTAGAAATTGTTTATCTTTCTGGATGCATAGTTCCTAAATGGATTTTTCAGCTTCAGAATCTCATGGAGCTAACATTACGTGGGCCGCACAATAGCTCCAGTGCAGATCTTACAGGGCTAGAAAAGATTCCTCATCTGAAAAAGCTACACTTGATTTGGAATAAGAACCAGAACTTCATTGAGTTTCCAAGTGAGTTTGGAGAAGCAGGGGCATTTCTGAGATTGGAAGAGCTGGTCATAAAAGATTTTCAGTTCTTGCAAAAGATTCCCTCGTTCCACGAGGAGGCAATGCCAGTGTTGAAGTGTGTGGCTATCACGCGTTGCAAGCCATTGGAAAATATGCCGGAAGGATTAACAGAGCTGAAGCATCTGAAAGAAGTAGAGGTAGGGATGGTCGTAGATGATGTGGAGAACTTCAAGTACGAGAAAAGGCATTGTTGGCAAAATTTGAAAGAGCGCCAAGTAAAGATCAAAGTGGAAATAAGCGATGGTCATTACCATAAACCAAGATCAATATTGATGTGAAAGGCATGTAGGGGTCCAAGTGTACTCGAAACTGTTGGGACAGAAACTGGATATGAAAGTCAAAGTCGATATAAAGTTGTTTAAAGTGGATATGAAAGTCAAAGTCGTTTTGGAGTCAGCTGGTGGCTGGGGCAGCTTGTGTTATTTGGTCCGGGTTGATTAGGCTTAGGGGTGTGGCGTCTTTTCTCTAGTCAGCAGGGACGGTTTTTTGAGCTTCTTCCTCGTGCAGAGGATTGTAATTTGGTACTATCTTTTTTATATTTGTTAATAAAATATAGCGATTTTTTTTATTGAAAAAAAAAGTCTTTTTGGAATGGAGAAAAATTCATTTTTCAATATTTTAATTATTTGTCACTATGAAGTTTCGGTCTATCTTATCCTTTTATGGACTTATTATAAAAATCAGCATATAAAAAAATGTTGTGTAGCTTATAATTTTAAAATTAATGTAAGATTTTTTACTTCGTTTTTCTTATAAAAGTTACATGGATTTTTCTGTCAAAAGTGATAATTAAAATTAGATGCACTTTTAAGTCAAAAGTGATGATTATCTATTTATATTTATAAGAAGATATTCTTATAAGTTAGATGGAGTTGAGTGCTATAAGATATTTTTGTAGCACTTAACTCACTATGCATTGAAACCATCACCTATTCTCGGAGTTGAGTTTAGAAAGTTCTGTCCACCAAAAATTAAGACATCATCTACAAATAATCACTTGTATAGGGTTGTTAGGGTATTGCAATTCGGCTTTGATTTTGGTCTAACTAGTAGTTTGCCGGAAGCACAGCGAGACCATGGTGTTTTACTGGTTCACTGGTTTACTTGAAGAGCAATGATTGTTGCCTTGGTGTTACTCTACTTTTCTTTAAGCCATGAGGGGTTTCTGCATTGGGGGGTTTTAGGTTTTAGTTGGTGTTGTTGTGGCTACTATTGTTTTATGAGCATTGGTTGTAGGGGTTGTCTACTGATTTCCCATTTTCTTGGGTCAGACTGTTCATTTACTGACAAGCCTATCGTTTCTCGGCTGCACTCCCTGTTTTTGTGGGATTTGGTGTGGAGGTCTTTTCTAAGCCCGTGGACCTCCATATGGTACTTTGTGTGGGGCTGTTTGGAGGATGGTGGAGCCCGTGGTAGGGTCAACTGCTGGGGGTCAGTTTGTGGGGGCTCATCTTGGGGATAACCCTTTATCCTTTAATAATGGGGAAGATCCTTTATTCTCATTATCTGGAGAGGAGAGGCTTTCGTCTAAAGAGGAATCGGGTGATAGCCCTTTTTTTGAACCTGACATTCTTCATAGACGAGGTGGGGGCTCCTCTTGTAGCAAGGGGGCTGTTGCAAGGAAACATCGGGCACAGAAGGGCCATAAAATTCGAACTGTTGAGCCTGAAATGACGGTCGGAAGTGATGTTCAACTTGGCAGGGTTCTCAGTCTGCCGGCTAGAGCTCTGGTTGGGAAGGTATGCTATGTTGAAGTCAACCGGAACACTATTCTATGCTGGGTCCATGACTATTGGAAACCCATTCTCACCTACAGTCCCTGTGTCCATATTTTTGTCAACAACTGGGTGGTCTTCCATTTTCTGGATGATGAACATGCCTCTTTGATCCTCGGGTGGACCTGGGTTTTTGGTAGAGGATCACTTTGTCTAAAGCGTTGGCATTTGGACTTCAACCCTAGGACCGAGGTGGCTCACACTACTCATTTGTGGGTGTTATTGAAGGGTTTCCCGCTTGAACTCTGGTCTAAGCCATATTCACCGATCTTGCTAACCATATAGGTAGGTTCATCTACTTTGATTACAAGTCCATCTTCCATGAAGATAAATGGATTGCATGGGTGCTGGTGGAAATGGACACCTCTTTGGGACTCCCGGCTTTTATCACAGTCAATTGGGGCTCGAAGGTTTTCAGGAAACCTCTTGATTACTGGCAGGTTCCTTTTAGGTGCCATACTTGTGGAGAGGTTGGACCTCTGAAAGCAAAATGTCCTAAGAAGTCTAGGCGTTTGGGGACTCAGTCTCAGTCTAGTCCAAAAAACGCAAGTTTCGAATTTGTTTCGGCCCTGGAGGCGGGTGACAATCCATCTGATGGGATGGTGAACAATGGTGATACTTCCTTGGGTAAGAACGATGTCATATTTCCTTGTTTTCATGATACCTTTTCGCCTCTGGAACTGGCCAAGATAAAGCTTGTAGATGGGAACCATATTGTGGAAGAAAAATCAGCTTCGACTGTGAAGGATTGTGGAGTTTATCCTATTAGACCGGTCCAGCCGTTGAGTGGTGTTTCTGGGTTATCTCCGAACACTCAGTTGTTGGAAGACGAACAGGAAATTATGGCACATTTGGGCCTGGCTAATATACAGGATGCCACGAATGGGGTTGGACTCCTGTGGGAAGTATTACCGATTTTCAAAGGTAGTATGGAAAGGTCTTCTTCTTTCTCGAATGAGAACCCTAATGTCACTCTCAAGAAGAAAAATGGGGGCCGTCGCCCAAAAGACTTGGCTAGGAGGTCTGGGTTGGGGGATGATGCACGTATTTTGGGTAATGGGCATTTTGGTGAGGAGCGGGCTATTGCTTCTTCCTCAGGTATTTCCGATACTTTTGGGCCTCTTAGAGCGGAGCCGGCCCCGTCAAAGGTCCATTAATGATTCTTCTGTCTCTTAACCTGAGAGGGTTTGGGGGTGCCCCGAAATTGCTAACCCTTCAAAGATTAATGAAGACTCATGTTCCTGATATTATTTTTTTGCAAGAGACTATGACTTCTGGTTATAACGCCCGGATGTTTCTTTGGCGTCTTTTACCTGATTGGGACTGTGTTGTTATCGACTCAGATGGTCTCTCTGGGGGTTTGTTGGTTGCATGGAATCCTAGATTACTCTCCCTGCGCTCTTTCTGCATTGGAGGTGGCATATTACTGTTAGGGAGACACCGAGAGCTGGGATTGGATTTACAGTTGTTTAACTGCTATGCCCCTTTTCTGGATAGACAGTCTTATTGGTGTGCATTGGAGAATTGTGGTTTGTTGGCTTTAAAATCACTGATCATTGTCGGCAATACTAACCTCACTATGAATGCTGGGGATATGCTGGGGATATTTGAGGTCAACGGGCCAGGAGGGGTCGTCTTCAGACCTAGTTTTATAACTTTTTCTCGAATCTTGGTCTCATAGATGTGTTGCCTAAGCCGTTAGCTCCGACTTGGAGTAATGGCCGAAAGGGTGCAGATTACATTGCTAAGCGGATTGAATGCTTCTTAGTGAGTGAATCTCTGTACCAATTGGTGGACAAGTGCTCGTCTTGCATTACTCATGTTGGCATTGCCGATCATGAACCTATTCTTCTTCGGATGCAGACGGGTTTCCCTCTTTATCGCTTTCCTTTCAAATACTGTCATCTTTGGTCAAATGAATTGGATTTTATCGCTCTGGTTCGTAATCACTGGGGTTTTTTTTTGTCTAACCCACATGGTAGGGAGATGGAGGCACTGCCTGCCTTCTTAAGATCGTTGAAGGCATTGGTTATCCCTTGGCTTCATAATAGGGCTAACATCCAAAAAGTTGACATGTTATTAGTGGAGGAGAAAATTCAGGACTACCATGTTGATCCCACTTTCTGTTTGTTACATGATCCTGAGGGAACCATCATTCACTCTTTGGAGAATGACCAGGCTTCTTTATTGCGCTCGGAAGAGGAGATTATACGGCTAAAGAGCTGTGCACTATGGATTAGTGCAGGGGATCAAAATTCAAAGTTTTTTCACAATTTTGCGAATATGAGGAGAAAAGTTAACACTATTTGGGAAATAGTGGAGCCTAATGGGGATAGGGTCTCTTCTCAACCTGGTATTGAAAGGGCGTCCATGGATCATTTTGAGAAACTCTATACTAAGTCTACGGATCTTAGTTTGCATGCTCAAATGGAGGTACTTCACTGCGTGCCTCGTATTTTCTCCGATGAAGATAATGAACTTATTGGGAGATCGGTCACCCTGGCAGTGGTTGCTAATATTCTCAAGAAGATGGCTAAGGATAAAATCTTGGGACTTGATGGGTGGACTATTGAGTTATGTATTCAGTTTTTTGATTTGATGGGGAATGAATTGGTCAAATTGGTGTAGGAGGCTCATTCTACTGGTAGGGTTTGTGGTGGCTTGAACTCGACCTTTATATCTCTTATTCCTAATATTTCGGAGCCTTCTTCTTTCCAGGATTACCGTCCGATATCCCTTTGTAATCTACTGTAGAAGATCATATCAAAGGTTATAGCGGATCGCATTTGTGATGGTCTGTCCAAAGGTATTTCTTCTGAACAAATTGGATTCCTTAAGCAGCGTTTGATTTTTTATGCCATCGGAACAGCATAGGAAACTATTCATTCTGCTAAAACCAGTTTTGGTTCATCTCTGGTTTTTAAACTCGATGTCGTGAAGGCCTATGACCTTGTGGATTGGTAATTTCTACGTCTTCTTCTTCTGAATGTTGGGATGAATCTGGGGATTACCAACTGGATTCTTGGCTGCATCACTTCTGTCAATTTTGTTGTTCTTGTCAATGGGCAAACTACTTCATTTTTTGAAGGTTCGCGTGGTCTGAGGCAGGGCTGCCCTTTATCGCCTTTACTTTTTCTTTTGGTGATAGAAGGTTTAAGTAGACTCATTCACAGGGTTAAGGCGCATGGTTCGATCACTGGCATCAAGAATTCAAGGCGCTTTTTCATCACACACTTACTCTTTGTGGATGATGTTTTGATCTTTGGAACTGGCTCTTTCAAGGAATGGAGTCATTATAAGGCGATACTCGAACTCTTCTGCTCTGCAATAGGTATGATTATTAGTATTCCCAAATCTTGCTTCTATTATTTCCAGATGGATGATGGGATCTGTGATCTTATCAGTGGTATTCTTCCTTATGAATTCAAGGCTTTGGAGGGGGGCTTTAAATATCTTGGATATTACCTCAAGCCTAATGCATATAGGGTTTTGGATTGGCATTGGATTATTGGGAAATTTGAAAAAAAGATCCATCCTTGGTACTACCGATGCTTATCACTGGGAGGTCGTCTGATTTCGCTTAACTCTGTTTTAGCTAATCTTCCCATCTACTGGTTCACCCTAGCAAAGGTGCCATCCTCTGTTTTACATCAGATTCATAGGATCACTTTTAACTTCTTTTTGGAGTGCTCGTAAAGATTAGAAGGGTTTACATCTGACCGCTTGGCACATTATTTCTCGTCCAAAGGCCGATGGGGGATGGGGGATCTGGAATGTCTTCTAGGTGTATCAGGCTCTACATCTAAAAATCTTGTGGCGTGCACTTAATAGCGAGGGTCTGTGGGGTGTAGTCATTTGTGATAAATACCTTCATGGTCTGTCTATTATCGAATGGTTCAGGAAGCCGAACAAGAATACACATAATTATTCTAATGTATGGAGAGGCCTCGAATCCTTTCCTTTTCTCAATTGGTTCACTGGCTGGCTGGTGGGAAATGGATATCAGGTAAGAATAGGGGTCGATCTTATCTATGGATGCAACTTCGTGCTTCACTTGGCCACTGTTTAGGAATTAACTTCTTGGGATTTTCCTTTCCTCAATCAAGTTAAGAACCCTCTTACAACGGATTTGAGAAACTATTGGTACACAGCGGAAGAGATTGGTATCACGGGCCATAATGGCTTGGATTGAAACGCTTTCGTGGCTAGTCTCACGAGCGTGGCATTACCCTTAACTCCCAGATGGATTGTCTTAGGTGGTCATGGAATGAGAGTGGAGGCAAGCTCTCTACAAAGCTGGCCTATTGTGCTTGTGCTTCTGTTCAACTGGTGGTTAATCAATTATGGTGGTACAGTATAATCTGGCATTGGAATGTTCCTATTAAAATTATGTGTTTCATCTGGCTTTTATTGAAGAGAAAGGTTTTAACGACGGATAACTTCATGCACCGGGGTGGTATGGGCCTGAATTTATGCGTGCTGTGTTTACAGGCTGCCGAAGCTATCGATCACCTTTTTGTACACTATCCTACTACTCTTCAACTATGGGACATAATCTATCATCAGAGAAAGGGGTATTACTGTTGGAATAGGGCTAATATGGATGAAATTTTACATTTTTGGCACAATAGGCACTGGTCTAATATCTCCCTCCCGTTATACTTTGTTTTGGGAATATGGAAGTGGCGGAATTGAATCCTCTTCGATGGCCTGGACCACCATTTTGCACGAGCATTATCCTTCATCTTACAGGTCATTATAGATGATGTCCCAAAAGAGATCATCCTGAAAACTCATACTATTTATATGCCTTTATTGTCACCCTCGAGCCCTTTTGGTTTCTTTGATGGCACGACTCAGGAGGGTATTGTTGGTATTGGAGGGTTATTGTTTATTGATGATATTAACTATTATGAACTCTCTCTTGGTGGGGGGCGGGGTAGGCGGAACTATTGGCCTTGTGGACCATTTTAACATTTGCATGTTCCAAGCAGTTATCTACTCTTCAGATTTTTGGTGATTCCAATGTGATCATTGGCTGGGAAACGGGCAAGAATGTCCTGAACGTGTCTTCTCTTCACCACTGGAAGATGCATATAACTCTGCTTTTGGATCATTTCCAGGATTATTCTTTTCAGCATATCTCTCGAGCATACAATCAACGCATTGATTTTTTGTCTAAGCAGGGTTTAGTGATGGATGAGGGCCTTCTCCAAGTCACTCACTTCGTTGATCATCTTTTGGGGAGAGTTTTCACATGTGTCTTTATTAATTAGAGCATGTTTTTCTTTTCTTTTTTTGTTTTTGTCGTTATTTTTGTTATATTGTCTGATAGGAGGCCGGTTTTTTTATTTTGAACTTTATTGTATTACTGTTTAATCTAGTTATCATTTTCAATTGCATGGGCTCTTATGGGGATATTTTCGTACAACGATTGTACTGGCTGAAGGAATGTATTGTTATGCTGGAGTTGTTAGACTTTGTTACTATCCATGGGATAAGAACTACTTGTAAGTTCCTTTGATTCAAGTAATGAATAGCAGGGGACTTTTTTTCTGTGGAAAAAAAAAGTTAGATGGACTTTTCAGTCAAAAGTGATAATTAAAGTTAGATGCACTTTTAAGTCAAAAGTGATGATTATCTATTTATATTTATAAGAAGTTATTATGGTTTAAAAGATTTTGGATTACAAATTAATAAGTTTGGTTCATTATTACAAAATAAAGGAAGACAATCAAATTAATATTATCCAAGTTAGATGTACTTTTCAGTCCAAAGTGATGATTATCTATTTATAAGTAGTTATGAGGGTTTAAAAGATTTTGGGTTAGAGATTAATAAGTTTGGTTCATTATTACACCATAAAGGAAGACAATCAAATTAATATTATTCACAATACTAAATCTTACATCTCTAGAAATTTAAAGAAAAGATTTTAAATACTAATGAAATCACTAACATCTTATCTTTATTGTTATCTCATCCATGTCTATATGTGAAATGTACCATTATGTCAATCTGATCTAAACGATAATATTGCATTTGGTTTTAGTTTTGTGGTTGAATGGTGTTGTTCTAAGTAAAATCACGACTCACATTTAGTACCAAAGAGAAAGGTGTCCTTGCATATTCTAAACGATTCATCTTGTCATTGTGCAACATGGACATGTTAACAATAGTGATGGATTTTTTCCAAAATGTCCTTATAAAATTCAAAAATTTCCTTGATAAAATCACACTCTTGTACGTAGTGGCACAATATATAGAGGATAACCATTTAACCTTTTAAAACTACAGGTAATTTTTCTAAGTGCAATTTGAAACAATGTATTCATTGAAGTATACAACACTAACTTAGGCTATCACCTATGCTATCTTTTCCTTTATTTCCCTTAGATCTCCCATGAATCTTTCCATGGAAATGTGTGTTTTGGGTGGGGGGGAAGAGGGAAGGAGGATGGAGGATGAGGATGAGGGCGGTCAGTCAATAGGTTTTGTAACAAGGATTTCTATGGAGAAAAATAGGTGTGTTAGATCTATTGGTTATGTATGACTTTCTCTACTTGTGAAATGGATTTTGGAAGGAGTGAAGGAACTTTGACGAGGAGTGTTGATCATGTATTTTTGTGGTCCAAGGTTGCTTATTGGGAAGATGGTAGAATGGATGGCTCCTCATGTGTTGTACTAGCCAAAGGTAAGTTTTGAATTTCCTAAGTGCAAAGTAGGGTTTTCATGTTTCTTTTTTATAATCATGAGAAAAAGGAAGCAATTTAAATGGAATGCCATGGACCTATGGGATTTCATGGTTGTTTCATTAGCCTTGGTATGACTCTTTTGATTTGAGGAGGGTCAAGAAAGAAAAACTTCTCATATGGGTTAGGCTTCTTAGCATGTTGCTCCATTTTTGTATCCAAATTTCTTAAAATTGGTGGGGGACAAGCTAGGGAATTTTTGGTGAGCCTCATTGGAAACCCTAGATCAATAAAGCACTCCCTTGATCTTAATCATGGAGTTTATTCTAGGAGGATTTCCAAAGGAAAATATCTTGGAATGGGAGGTGAAAAGTTGAAGTCAATTTCTTGATTGTGAAATCATTCCTTTTAGATGTTGGTTTTGCATGGTCATGGCCATTTGTTTAATGAATTCCCTCTAACTATAGTGGCAATGAAAAGCATATCAAAATATCCCTAGTATGAGGGAAATCTAGCTATATGGAATCTACGCAAGTCACTAGTAAGAAGAGGTGATCGGGTGAAGGGTGAAACTTTTCACCCCTTATAGATTAGTGGCTTATGGAATCAAAGGTTCTTGGAGATGTCATGGAGGGTGAGCATTGTAATAGGGGAAATTTTGAAGTCATGACATAATTCTATCTCCTCCAAGGATTCACTATTAATGTATTTGGATACATGCAATTGTAATAAAGGAAATTTTGTTTGTATTGATGAGGGTAGATGAGATGTTGGTATAGTCACATAAATGGATTTTGGGTTGTCAATTGCTACACCTCAAGATCGATTTCCTAAGGGTTGAATTTCTAGGCAAGCTATCCCAACACATGACCAACATTCATTATCTTCCTCCAACCTCCCCTTCTTCTTTAATGGACATTGGCTAGCATAATGTCCCATCTAATGACACCTAAAAAAAATCACCTTACTCAAATCCTTCTTACCTTGGATTGAATCTTCCTTCTTACCCTTCTTGTATCCTTTCTTGCTTCCCTTCCTAATCCTCCCAATGAAGGATAGGTCTTCTACTTCCTTTTTATATGTTGAACAAGATTCCAACCTTATCTCTTCTTGCATAAAGTTTCCCTAAAGCTTATCATAAGTGGGTGAATTCTCATGAACACAAACAAATTGGACAAAGGGTTTTCAAGGTGGAGAAAATCCATTCAAGTCAATGGATACCAAATCCCAATCCTCTACTTATGTTTCTATGGAAACTAACTAATATCTCAACTATGTGATCCTATACTTATAGTTCATTGTTGTATCTATGTTAATCAAGGAGGTGAATGAAAACTTGTTTCTAAAGAGCATCTTCCTATAGACACTAGAACTTTGGTATAACCCACCCAAAGTATCATGCATTAGCTTACCAATCGTCTTTTCTACAATGTGAGTGATCAAGTGATCCTTCATGAAATCAAGAACAATTATCTTTGAATTGGCCTTATTGTTAACATGAATGACCAAAATTTTCAAATCGGTAGGTGCAACAATATCCTTTGAAATATCCTCTCAAAGCTCAACCTCATACTAAAGAATTTGCAACGTACACTTTAAGGTGTAAAATCAAAAGCACCATCCAACCTATGAAACACTCTCTAAGACGAAGATTGAGTCATCCTTTCAAATTTGGATCACACCAAATATCAACAATAAATAAAGTAGAACAATCCTTCTAGGGTTCAAGAACATCTCCCAAGAACACTAAGGTTTCACACAAAAACAACTTTTTCTAGGTCAAGAACTTATCTCAAGTACAAAACACCTCAAATACTCAACTCCCTCTTCACCAAGAGAGTGATTTCATTGAAATTGACTATAATGTCATGTATAAATTTTGGTTCCTATGCAATTAATGCAAGTTTAGAATTTTCACCTGAATATTGATGTTTCCTAGGTCTATCTCTTGTGAATTTTCAACCTTAGAAATGAATCTCAAATATAAATTACATCAACATATATTTGATCACTTCTTTTCAATCCAATCCACAAGGTAACCCAAGAAAATAAATATTGATCACGTGTACTTCAATGCAATGATGTTTAATCTCTTAGGGCACACTTCTCAAAAATATATTAGATTCAAAGATATATTTAACAACATATTATTATAGTACTAAACCTAACCCTATTCACGGGGGGTTCACTTAGTGAACTTGTTACATAGCACGATCGTTTGCATGATATTAAATAATATGCCTAATTTCACTAAATATTGGAAAATGCATCCTAAAATTGTATTATTGACCCCCCTCCCAATATGTCTTTCCAATTAAGAAAACCCCTAGTCTCACCAAATATTGTAGGTGTCCATTTTTATCAACCCATTTTTAACACCCCCTTTATATCATATTATCAAGTTGTAACAAACAAGATCCCTAACACATCTTAGTATAAGAAAAAAATATGCTAAATAAAATAATAGTATAATGTTAATAATGATCCCACTAGGATTGCAGGGGCGACTGATCAATTTGTAGCATTGGATAGTGTAAGACCCAACAAAATAATACCAGAGAAGTAAAAATGCGTAAAAGGAAACCTAGTCAAGAGATCAACATAACAAAGAATGTAAAATATTGTTAATCCAATAGTTAGTGCAATGCTTAGAAAATATGAGAATTGCAGACGTTTCACACCACAACTTGTCAATCTACCAATTTTATATCATGTAAATACAAGTATATCCATAGAGAGCTCATGTTTTCTATAATCTTAATAAATTAAACTCCATAAAAATGCAAAAATAAAACCCTTTTTTGGATGGACTCCCCAACCTTCTTATCAAAACAAACATCATTGATGTTTGAATCCAAATGAACATAGAAAAATTCCTCTTATTTTTCAAAAACACCATATGATCATGTGCATAGCTTGGATTTGGGTCATTCACAAGATCCAATGAATTTCCTCCAATTCCTCTACATGTATTCTTGCAATCAAGGGAATTAACAAAATTTAGTTACCTTTTCTTAGGTTATATCTAGTTTTTTGTTTTAATCTTAACAAGAGAGGGAAACATCTCCATTTTTAGGTTTCAAGCATGAAATAGTTATACAGATACACAAATGGTGAAACTTATATGATACCATTTCATGGTGACGATAACACGTAGGGTATGTAAATAAGGATTTAGATTTTCACCTATGTTCATGTCAGTTCCAATACAATATGAAGATGGATTCCTTGCATATAAGAATTGAAATTACAATTATGAATGTGTCAACTATAACTCAATCAGGTCTGGACTCTGCAATCATGATTTAGAGAAGTTTTAAACCTATAGAAATAGCGTACAGTTGTTACCTTTTGAAAGGAGGAAATGCCCAGCCTATTGTTGCATTTTTAAGGGTTTACATAACATATGAAAAAGCTAAATACGCCAACGGAGATGAATGCCCCGCCTAGAAGGTCTCCAATCTAATAAATATTCTTAACTGGAAATGTGAAAGTATTAAAGAAGAATACAGAAAGTTGAAAGAAATAATTAGTCAAGAAACATTGATCTAACTTTTCTTGGTTCTAGTGAGCCAAGAAAGATTGATCTCACTTTTCTAGTTTTTTGTGGAGCAAGGTTTAATTGAATCTCAATACCCACCTAAACCCCAACCTAAAAAATGAAGAGTTAGATCTTTTACTTGAATTCCTACAAAATATACAATACAATTGTTCAAATATGGAACTCTCGATTAGCTACATATCTTAACTTAAATATGAAAAACAATATAACATCAATTCAAACCAACCCTAAAAAAGCTATTCAATGAGGATTTCTCAAGGCCAATAATCCAAAGAGACTCCATCAATATTATGATTGTTACACTATTATTAGATTTATGCAAAACTTAGGATCATAATAAATATTAAATAAAAATGGAGGGTCCTTAAGTTTTAGGTGGGTATCAATTGAGCCCATTATTTGGAGGTATGAATCCATCTCACAATTTGGAGTTTATTCCTCCGCACACCCAAATAAAATAACCCCAATATTTATATTACTATGTCAAATTAAAAACCCCCCTTGACCCCTTAATACATGGCAATATATTTTCCAGGTTTTTAAGAGTATTCAAACCCCTAATATGAATGGACGTGATACGATATTGCCTCACTGGTGAACCCCGTGTGCCCCTATTCTATCTGTTTGTTAAATCATATAAAAAATATTCCCAATGTTATGTCAAATAAGCATGCATAACCAATGCTAGAAACTACTCAACCATGAAGATAGCATATGCTTAAATTCAAATCTAGAAGTACATAAACATTGTACAATAAGAACATGTCATATATATAAATAAGATGAAGTGTGAATACATACCACAAATTTAATAACAAGATTGTACAAGTCGTGTTCTATAAACCCTAGATAGGGAAATCATACAAAATCTCCAACCACCAACTCCTCTTAGCTAGTAATCACTACCAATAAATGTTGGTTTCTCCACCAAAGGTCCACAACAACCTAGTATACACACAAACAAGTCCTCCTTGGTACCTACACTTGCATCACACAATTGTAAAAAAAATAGTCTCCCTTTATCCTCTCCACACCAAAAACTCCAAGTAATCATTAGGGTTTCTAAATGTCACAAAAACCTAGTATTATTCTCTCACAAGAACTAAAAGATAAAGTACTCCCTTTGATCCATTAGGGTTTCTTCCAAACCCTAGCTTCCATTGTCTTCTCTTGAATCTCTTCAAGAACCCTAGCACTCAAGACAATTAGAGAAAATGAAAAAAAAAATCCAAGGAGACTATCTCGATTTAGTGTTCCCAATTAAAAATCTATGCAAATTAAATTCAAATTTTGAATAGAGGGTAAATTGGTCCCCAAATTTATCCCAAACAGTGGCTTTTATATGGTTCACCAACATATGAATAATATGGATGATGGTGTGCAACCCACAATGCATATTTTCAAACAAATATGATGTGTTCAATCAAGTAAGATATATCTCTGTAATACCTTTGAAATATCTCCTACCCAAAAATTAGATATGCTATTTCATTTGAAACCTCTGAGAACCATTGGAATTAAAACTAGGGAGACTAGCTCAATTTCCCCCACATTCGAATACTAGTTTTTCAACTTGATCCAAACACTTCCTAATCAAACAAAATCTTCCCAAACAGCTCCAATTCGACCATGACACTTCCAAATCAACACAAATAACTTACTAACAGACTTCATCAAGTTGGTATGAAATTTTTATACACATTGTCTTAAGATTGCTTAACCATACTGACATATTTGCACATAAATCATCTATAGACTTGAACGTTGAACACCATATGATGAAAGGAACTGTAAATATTTATTATGAATGTATGGAAATATTAAATATATTTATTACAACAATATATGGCTCTTACAACATCTTGAAATCCAATAAATACAAAAATAGAAATGTAGAGGTGTGCCCCTCCACCGTAAGAGATGTCAAATAGAGTAGATTCAGTAAAATGATGATATATTGGATATACGAAAACATTTTTGAATGAAACAAAACGTGTTTCCCACTGGAAACAACACTATGAATGCAATTGAATAGGTCTCACATTTCATAAATTCTCGTAAGTGTCGAAAACAAAACCTTCATTCCGTCCCTCCTTCACCGATCGAAGTTCTACATCAACAAGAAACACCTCCAAATGATAGAGAAGCCTCCCAAATTGAGCCATTTGTCACATAAAAGTCATATAATTCCCAAGAATTATATATGAAATTGAAAATGTATCCAATGGTGCTCCCTCCTCAAGCAATAACCCAAAACTCCAACACCAAAATTCCTGGAAAACACCATAAACCTCTACTGCTACAACTTGAAATTCCGAACACCTGTAGATGAATTCAGAATAGCAATAGGAAAATATATAAACCTTCATCAACTGAATATCACTTTATAAATATGATTGATTCCTCCTCACCTCTCATTCACATGAAGCACAATTGAAAAATCGTAGTGATTTCTCCTCTCTTGCTAGCTAGGGTGGAATCTTTCACCACTGAAACTAGTTTTGTAGCAAGGGGAACATATCCCAATATTTATAAGCTCAATGGATATCCAATACCAAAATCCAAATGACAAAAATCCCCTTCACTTGTGTCTTCACCCTTTTTATAAACCTTCATGGAGCATTTCCCCCTCATTCTAGAATTCTCTCTCAAATATTTAATAAAATATTAATCAATGTTATTTTATGATAGAATGACACCTTGGGCCTCATTTAATTCCTCTCTAATGTTATTTGGACAAATAATAACTTAATATCCCTTGGAAATTCGAATTAGAGAGGCTTAGCATTATTTTGGGGAAGTTACACTAGCGTGTGGGCCCACCTTTCTCCTCTAGCGCCCTCCTTGGCTAAATTTAGGACCTGCAATATGTCATAGGCTGTCATAAGTTGTCATAAGCTATCATAGGACCTGATTTGTGTCATAAGTTGTCATATATGTCATAGGTTGTCATAGATTTTCTATTTTTAGTCCGAGGAGTTACAACCCATGAGATGCCTCCATGATAGGATTTCTTCCACCTTAGATGGGAGTTACACCATGTTACACCAAAATGTTGTCATCCTTGTGCAAGTGTCGCAAGTGTTGCAAGTGTCGTAATCATGACCTAGTGTCATCACCATGACCATTGCAAGTGTCTTCATCATGACCGTTGTGATAATGTCGCCATCTTGATCATTGTGTAAACTCTTTGCTCTGATCCCTAAACTCATTCTGGGCTAAAACACATCCAATTGAGAGATTTCCCTACCTAGTTGACCTCTTTGAGTAAGATGCCGCACTTTGTCTTCCTACAGGGTGAGAAAGACCCACTTTGTCGTAGTTCTTGGTCAACTAGGGTGAGACACTATCGCAGGTTGACCTCAGGAAAAGTGCGACATACCCCCTCTGTCACTCTGTGTCCTCGAAGGCTATTTTGGGGAGTCTGAAAGTCTTTCTAGAAGTTTGTTGAGGTGGAGACCTATCCCTAGACTCTAGGTGAGGTGGAATTTTGGTTCCTAACCTAATGGGAGGATCCCTTAACCATCTCCCCCTAATCCTCAACCTACCCTATCTCTTTAGCCCTATATATGTGAATCTACTCTCCACTCCAAAGGGAGGAAGGTCTATAGTATCCTTATGCTGGTAGAATCCACATTGGTGATCCCTTATCATCTTGGGAAGCTTGTACCATCTTGGAGGTTTTTCTTGGACATGTTGGATGGAGGATGCGACGTTAAGGATTTGGTTGTGTTCTTCTCCTTTCTATGTATTCCCACTTTTAATACAGTAATACAAACTCTTTCCACAAATTTTATCGTGTTGATTATTATTTGTAGTTTACTTCATTAACCGTTTATTTAGATCAGTTATTGTTTAGATATATTGTACTGCTTGTATTGTTTCCATATTGTCTTGATAGGTCTTGCAGCTAGAGATCTGACAAACGCAGGACTTGGAGCAACAACAAGGAGAGGGATCCATGATCTGAAAGGTATGATATCTAAGTACTCGATCTGTAACTAGACCTAGGAAATGAGTCTTGTATTCTGTCCTATTTGTTCTAGATTCACTTGAACTAGGGAGATCCGGTTGGCGTCCGCTCGAGTAGATTGTCTGTTAACAAATTTGGCAACCATACTGGGGATTCATCATGGCCCTCCTTCGACAGATTCATCCTTGTCGACTTCAATACATCATCCAAGGATTGAATCTAGAAACCAATCGAGTACCTTGGACCTGCATGCCTCAATGGCAGGTTACCTCACTTCCGACATGAGTTCACATCATTGACTCTTGATCGAGAGATTTCATCATGCGTTCGAATTCAACTCATTCATTCATGCTTGGTGATATGTACTATGATACCTTAGGGATCATTGACATCAATGATGGTTTCCCTCGCACTTGTTAACGGTATACATCAATGACCGGTAATCAAGTGGTTTCTAGCATGTTCGATGTCAAGACATTTGTAATCACATGGATAGATTCATATCTTTGTGAGTTCGACTTGAAGACCCTAGGGAAGTCTTTTTTTACCCAGGTTGCGATGGAGATTTTTTTTTATTCATATCACATGGATCCACATTTGTGTTGGTCATGGTTGTTTTATCATCTCATCATGGATCTACGCTTGTATCTAGTAGCCATGATTGTGTTCAGTTGATTCTTTACTACCATGGATCTGCATTGTATTGGTCGACAACCATGTTGTGAGTCATACGAGAATGTGTTCTCAGAGTTAGTTGTACTGCAGCAACATTTCCTATCCGACAAGCCATTGCCATTCCTTCTGTCAAAGCATTTCACCTGTCCAGTTTCAACAGCTTCATGCTTTGGGGGGCATTCTATTACACCTAAATCTTACCATCATGAGATTTAGTGTATATACCCTTGAAGTATCCATGACCAGGAATTCATTTTGAAAGAGTTGTTGATCCTTTATCCTAAACATTTAGGTGGATCGTCGCAAATTTCTCTCTTCCAACTTGCGACGACTAGGATCATCGCAGGTTCCTCCTTGATAGAGTGCGACGATGTAGCATATTGTCTTTATACAGCCTGCAATGACCTCATTTGTTGCCTGTTTCCCTATTACAACCTGCGACGATGTAAGTTAATATGGATAAAAGGTAGCTTCGAGCGATTTCTCGAATGAGGATGACTTGGATCTCTATCCCTAACTTATAGATTGAGTTGTCCTTCGGTTCCTCCATCATTGGGAAGATCCCTTAGTCCTATCCTACTAATCCTCAACTCATTTCTATCCTCCTAGTCATATTTATATGAGGCTCCTCTTCACTCCAAGGGGAGGAAGTCTATAGTACTTACATGCTGGTGAAATTAGCTTATGAGATCTCTATTCATCTCTTGGGAGATCTATACTTCCTTTGGAGGCTTTGGAATTGGTTTGTTAGAAAAGGATTGCTACGTTAAGCCTTGGTTGTAATCACTTCCTTCTATGTACTTTCCCTTTTTATACAGTAATATAAATGCTTTCCACCAAATGTTGCTGCATTGATGATGTTTGTGTAGTTTGCCTGCTTAACTGCTTACTTAAATATGTTATAGTTTAGATGCATTTTACTACTTGTGTTGTTCTGTATGTCTTGATAGGTTTTGCAGCTAAGATCTGAAGACCATAAAGCTTGGAACAACATAAAGGAGAAAGGATCCGCGATCTGAAAGGTAAGGCATCTATTCACTCAATCTCTAATTAGATCTAGGAAAGTTATTTCATATTCTGTCTCATTTGTTCTAGGCTTGCATTAAGCTAGGGAGATCACACCTTGAGTCTGCTCTTAGTAGATTGTTCGATAACACACCACACATCTGGATTCATTCCACCACTAATGCACCCTCCTTGTCCAAATTATCTCAAAATATTAATAAAATTGATTTTTAGGAGAGAATGATCCCTTACTTCGTAAATTTTTCCCTTGGACCTTGTTTTTCCATAGTTCCTAATGACCCCAATTCACCACTTTACTATTATTCTTTAATTTTTCCAAGTGACTTTAGACCATTGAATTCCCTACTAATGGAGTGGTCCATAGTAAACATTTGGGGACATTACACTCGATCTATCTCTCCCATCTCTGATACAAGCATGCAATGATTACATCAATGAACAAGAATGACTGAATGAAAATACTATTTCCTCCCTTTACTTATATGAAAGGTAAGGTAGGAAAATAGTAACAAATTGGTGTTTGTACATAACAAACAACCTAACTAAAAAATAGATAGACCCAAATTTGAAGTGTTTTAACTATAAGTGAACATGTCAAGCTCCAAGGCATGCATGTCCAACAAGAAAGGATTGCAAGGTCAATGATCCACAATATGTGTACAAAAATCCTCCTCCAAAATCCTCCAATGCTCCAATGCTCCAATGCTCCATCCTAATCCATGTGTACCTTCAGGTTCTCCACAACTACATTATTTCTCCTCAACCCAAGCATCCTCAAGTAAAGTACAAGACTTCATGCAGGCAATCAAGTGTCCCTATGTTACCTAAGTATAAACACCCTCCTCCAAGATGCCTAATGCTCCTACTCCAAGTGGTTCATCCTCCCAAGCATGAAACCAAGCTCTTTAAGTGCACACCATGAACAAAGTCACCATGCCACATAGGTTTCCAACCTCCAAAGAAATATTTCCACACAACCATCAAGTCAAGGTCTAGAAAACCACGAGTAAGCTATCTCTGATGTACATTTCCATCATGGTACAAGAAGGGCTAATCAACGCACCACCCCACATCACATGAAGAACCCTCAATCATGGTGTAAACACTTTTAGAGTAACCCTAAAAGTTAATGTCAATGATATGTTTCCAGAGATATTAGCAATAGATTCAATAGAATATTATGTCCAAGGTTCACTTCCAGTCTTGACTAATTTGTTGGAGATTGGGGAAAACTGAAAGGTGTATGAGAAAATTTTTGTAGTAGTTTCTGGTTATTCGAGTTTGTCATCTCCTTCTATGGGAATTGTTCTATTTTTTGGCTTCACTAGCATCAAAGGACTCGGGTAATTTGATAAGCTTTTAATTTTGAAACTCGATTATTCCTTTTTGGCTCCCTCCTCCTCACCAAGATCATATACCAAAAGCTCTATACTATGGTGGAGAATATAAAAATCACATGTTTAAGGGATCTGGTATATACGTTGGACCTATGGGATTTCCCACATGGATACCCCACGTGTCACCCTCCTCTGGGATTTTTTGATGATGCACTATAAGAGATCGGTCAATTGATCTGTTGGTGTTTGGATCATTCTTTAGTTTGAAGACCTTTGTTCTTTTGTTACTGTTCTTATGAGTAGGACCTACTTTTCTATGGTAGTATTTATGTTGTTTTGAACAATTTTGCTAAGTGATTTTCATGCTAATCCAAATCATCAAGCTTGTGGACCTTGACAACACTTTATTTGAATAAATGAAATAACACAATTTCTTCCTTGACTATATCTCTATCTATATCATTTATTGAGAAATGCTAGCTGCAACATCCAACCCACACTCTAAAAACTTAAATTAAATAAAAAAATAAGATTACTCAAAAAACAATTATAATAATAATAATAAAATAACATGATAATAAACATACAACCAAATGTATCCATTTTGGTAATCCTCACTGAGTGAGTTGAATCCATTGCAACTAATTTAGAATTCAAAAGAAACAATGAGGCCATCGATCCATCCTTGAAACACCAAAAAACCCACCACATTTAGATTTGTGAAGGGTGTGTTTTTTGACAGTTTTGTTATCTTCCACGTGATTGCAAAAAACAAAACTAGCCATATTTTATATGGGTCCATAATTTTCCCCTCGGATGCCATGAGTTCAAAACCAAAACACATCCAACACCTCACAAGTACTTTGCATGAGGCTGCTAATTTTCCCCTCCCATGCCATGGATGGAGGAGATGACTCCCACAAGTGAGCTATCGACTCCATGTCTTGGCATTTCAATACAAAAAAGAAAAAAAAAGTGCATGCTTCTAAAATACCACTTGAGAAATAGCAATGCATTTGCTACTTTGTTGGTGTTTCTCACAAAGAGATATTATGGCTTTGAGGATGATGATGGAGCTCCCATTTTTCCACTCATGGATAATTGTTTTGGGTATATTTAATGAAGCATGTAATGTGCATTTCCTTGTATACATATAATTTTCCCTACCATCTCTCTTCTCAAAATACCACTTAATTTGGAGAAAATAACACTCCTTTGCGATTATATTGGTATCTCAAAGGGAGTAGTGAGTTTTTCACTTGGACATTTTCCTGTTACTTAGATCCACCTCAACATGCATACACTTAGATCCACCTCAGCATGCATACTTGATTTGGTACCTTGGTAGTTAAAAATTATTTTGGAAGATCTCTAACATCTAATGTTGGACCCAGATTATTTTGGAAGATCTCTAACATCTAATGTTGGACCCATATTATTTTGGAAGATCTCTAATGTTTAAGGTTGCACCCAAAGGTTTACTGGGTAAAATTTGGTACACCCTTTAATGTTTTTTCTATTACGCCTAATATGTTGGTTGTACGCATGATTTGCAATTGTCACTGTCAACCTTATGGAACATAAAACCAGTTTCTAGAGAAAAACATACAAATCCCTTCTACAACTAGTGTTTCACTTGTTAAAGTGGCAAATTAGTAACTATGGATGATGTATTTTGTCCAACAGTAAGTTGGTGTTTCTTTGACACCCTTCTATCATTCCCCTATGAGGTATCTTTATTTTCATCTTTTTGGATCCATCTTGACCTTTTCTCTAACTCTCAAAAAGTGTTGATACTATCGGATTTGTGATCAAAAGCTTCCTAACTCACTTCTTAAGATTTTGGGTTGCTTAGACTAAATGTCTTCTCCAACCATCTTCCAGCATAGCCTTTCCCTCATAGGGTTATTCTTTCGATTGGTCTAGTTTCTACCACATGTTGCATTGGTTGGTTTTGTTTAGGGTTTTCATTTTTATTTTGTATCTTCTTCAATCTCACCACAAGGGAGGTTACATGCCACCTACTACAAGGAGGTTACCTCACAATTGAGGGCACACTTGATTTTCGATATTTGGTAATATCTTTTCATTTTAGTTGTATGGTAGATATTATATTGTGTATACATAATGTTTTTATTTGAAGGTGGTTTTCCAAGTGTTATGTAAGGAGATATTGACATCTTGAAGCATACTTAAGGTTTAAATCTCAGTGGCATTTCAATAGGGGATCAAGTTTTCTTAATACTAGGTAAAATCCATCATTTCCCATTTATTTGCTTCATTTTCATTTTTTTTCTATTTTAGTAGTGTAGAACATATAATAGTTAGGTGGATAAACTAGAATTGCTTCTTCATTTCTTTATTGAATTGCTTAACCCATATTTTCTTATAGTTTCTATGTTGCATTTTTTGTTATTGTAAGCCATTGAAAACTAATTGAAATACCTTTTAAAATCAATCTTATCCCTTGGTATACAAATTATCTTAAATTTATTAAAATAATATACTAGCACTTACGATTCTTTTGTGTTGTTCCCCTAGGGTTCTCAATTATCCTCAACAACAAAGTGGGGAATCCAATCCCTCCATCTTCTCTTTGGGCAGTGCTTAGTTCATTTGTGTCAAAGTGTGGAACATCACTCTAACCATTGCACTAAATAAATAACATAAATATATTTATTACATTAGAATTTTCTATTTTTGACATTATTTTTCTACGATGAAATGTTATTGTGAAAATAGAAGATGGATCAATTCATCACATGTCAAGAAAGGAACCTCTGTTGTGGGAATTTAATCTCTTTGTATGTGTGATATCATAATGATCCTACCTATTTAACCTTGACACCAGTAAAATTTTCTATTAGAGTATATTCTAATGAGCTTGGTTTTTCTACCCTTATTGCCACTTTTTGTTGTCAATGCAAATTGACCAACTTAAGTCTCGTAAAGGTTTATTTACCCAAAAATCATATATTAAATCAAATATTAGAATATAGAAAAAGATTGTTGAATTTTTTTAAGAGTAGATAATTATTTTATGATGGTAGTGAGTGATTTAACAAAGTAAATGTTGGTTTGGAGGGAATTGCTAGATTTTAAAAATAAAAATAAACATAGAAAATATTGTGGATTATCCCAATTTGTCGGTGCCACTTTTGTGAGGGCATTGTTATTAATTTGACATGTTATGTAGATCTGCATTTAACACACTCCCAGGTCCCATGTTCAATTCTCTAGTGGTTAGGCACACTAGTCTACACCAATTTCTTTGCAATGAGTAACATCCTTAGATCAAAAAGGATTGTGTCATGGACCTATAGTTTGCCTCAAATTTGTTCTTCTCTTCATCACATGAGGCCATGAAACACTTCCTTTCCTTAGATGCAAGGGCTTGGCCATCTTTTCCTACTACAACCAGACTATGCCTCTTCACCTAAGGTCTTCCATCACTTTTCCTTAGACTAGAAAATGACAAATTCAACCAAGTCCTACTAACCAAGTTTCTACAATAGTTAAGCATGCATCCAACCATAGCCTTTAAACCGTACCGATGATACTTATACATCAAAATATTCAACACTTAGTCAATAATTCACTTATCCAATGCCAATTGTTAACCAACATAAGGCATGGACAACATTCATCCCAATAAACAAGCCACAATACACATGCACATGTACATTCGACACCCAAGGTGGATGACCAAAACTTTATTTGATGAAGTGTGTTACAATATTCCAAAAAGGAGTTATGCCAATTGTTTGTTTCTCGTTTTACAAACCACAATTACAAAAGGCACAACTACCTAGAACTATCAATCCAACCCTTGAAGCAACTATAATCCTATTTCATGTAGGCCTTATCCACTCAACTAGTTCTAATTCACCCCATTGTTCCAAAACTAAACTTAGGACAAATTGCATAGCACTTTACACTTAAATGTGTCTTGCTTGAATGAACAAATGACTTAGTACAATGAGGCAGCCCCTATATATATGAGTCTCTCCATGCTCTTGAAACCCCCTTTCTTCTAAGGTGGAACCAAGTTCCCATATTCAAAATTTTCTTCCTTTGGTAATCTATGTCTACAAGTGCACCCATCACAAGAATATCTATCACTAGTGTTCCCACAATTGTGCCTGTCACTTGTATGCCCACAAGTTTTCCTTTTGTGAGTGAAACTATAATCAATGTTTCCATCTCCAGTGTTACCACAAGTGTGACCATCACAAATGCTTCTATTGCTAATGTGTCCACAATGTGTTACCAAGTGCATCCATCACAAGTGTGCTCGACAAGTGCACCCAAGTGCACCCATTATAAGAGCCTTGTAAAGTGTGCTCAAAGGAGAACATCACAAGTATGCCTAACATGTGCAATTGAATGTGTCATGCCAACTCCATCAAAGGAAACATTTTTTTTTCAACTAAGGTAATGTTCAATTCCCTTGCATCCTTGCATCCAAGTTGTTGTATACACCCAAAGAACTTCCAGGTCATATGAAGGAAACATGAATAGTTCACAAATCCATTCATTAATATGAAAAACTCTATATAGTGTTGCGATCTTCTATGGAAATTGTGTGTGTCTACATAGGCAATATTCCCACTACCGCCTTTGAGCAGAGGCCTTGCATCCTCCCCCAAAAAAATCTGTTTCCACCCTTATGAACATCTGCACGAACCTATTTTCCTCTAAGTCTATTGTCTAGACTTACACATCCATCCAATATTGGGTTCTCCGATCACTCCACATTGTTTCTACCATAATTACTGATCCAACTACTTATTTTCCAATGCTACATTTGAACAATGTAACTTGTCCCAATTATGTCCACATTGTCCTTTAGATGTCGTTGTCGATGTTGTTGCATCCTACTACATTACAACATGTTATTGCTACACCTACCTTCTATTTTTGCAACATGTCATCTTTTATGTAGCAAGATTTCTATGGTCGGTGATTTCAGTAGGTTTCGGAGAATCCACAGTATCCATTTTAAGTTGAAGTTTTTATATTTAAGTGGACATTTCTAAAATATCGACTTAAAATGGATATTGTGGATTCTCCAAAACCTATTGGTGTCAACCTTTACTAAGAAGGTTTTCAAAATGTCCAAGTGTTGTATTTCCAAAACCTACTACTACTTTAATACTTATCCATTTATTCCATGCATCCATACATTGTATCCACCCATGTTATGAACTAATTGGGTGATCAATCCAATTGTTGCATCCATCTCATGAGAATGCACATCCTCATGAAAAAAATATTAATTCTCTTATGCATCTTAGTCATCATGTACCGTACTCCAACAAACCAATGAAAGATCAATATCCTCACCTCAACAAAGTCATGTTACCTACCACAACTCAACAATATTTTTATAAGGAACCTCCTCAAAGGTGCACTAGGATCCACTGCTTAATCCTAAGTATTGAGCCACCTTGCAATGTTATCCACGGAAATGATATGGCAAGTGATTTCCAAGGCCATTGCCAACCAAAGTTTACGACTTGTTCTTCATTCTCAAGTATTTCAGAATTTACTCCTTCTCCAACAGTATGCAACCTAATTCTTATAACTGGGCATATCTTAGTTGGAAGTCATAAATCCCCATGGCTAGTCTAAAAATATCCACAATGTTAGTTGCATATTTGTTATGGAATTTTTCCTCTTCCACTATTGCATCCTCATGAGAGTCTTGAATTGGATCTATGGTATGCAAAGTTACCTCAGTCACCTTCACAACTTGATGCTTCTTATTGGATCACCTCCTCATTGATTTACTCATCCCTTTATCTCATGGTGAAGTCTCCTCAACATCCTCTTCTAGGTGTTTCAATCCCTCTAAAAAAATAGAGCATTACCCTCAACTTGTTGACGTTCATGAATATGAAGAGTAAAGGATCCGCAAAAATGTTCCTCAATCATGCCACCATCTTACAACTGAGAGTGTTGTTTGGTGAGTTCCTCTATGCACTTCTCATGTCGAATATATATAATATTTTTTGTCAAAAGTGAGGCATCCACTTAGCTGACCCCTTCCTATGCATAAATATGTGTGCAACAAGGTGCACCTTAATTATTTCCTTTGTTTCAATACTCTGCAACTATTATTAGTGCAAGTGAAACCTTACCTATAACATCTTTCTCTCGATTTTCCAAAGTGCATAACAATTTAGTATTATTCAATACCAAATCCACAAAGTTCTACAATGTTTCCAACCTACTCTCTATATGATCTTCACCATCTTAGACACCCAATGATACTTTTCTCATAAACAACTTCTCTTGTTGTTATGCAATGACACAAGGCATGTTTGTATACTCATTGGTTTCCTCAAACAATTGTATGGATGACCTTCTTAAAATCCTTCCCAACTTCCTTCTAGTCATCATATACACACCATAAATCTTGGCTCTATCTAATAACATCAAACAATTCTTATGGGACACCAAAAATCTTTGGAAAGCTTAAGAAATTATTTCCCCAAGATGATTGTATGATCATCCAATGGAGCCATTGTCAAGTCCAAACAACTAAACCATTCCTAAAACTTTAAAGCTGCAAAATGAACTACTCGTGTTGTTGGATAATTTGTTGATCTCACCACCTTGAATGTGGTCATGTTGTTTGGCATGCTTATAGTAAAGTGTTGTAGATATACGTTCACTTACAAAGCTATGGTTTTCATAAATGTTAATCAAGGATGCCACCTTCAATCCACTCATAGTAGTTTTCACAACACAAAGGTCATTAAGTCCTTCACCTTTTGATTCATGTGTACAACTTTTTTCCATGAACTTGCTCAGGCCTACTATCAAAGCGCCTAGAACCTCCAATGCTTCCTTTGAATCCCGTTGTACTTGGGTTGCTCCAAGGCTACTAGCTTTTCTGTCTCTATTGTTTTCACTTGTACTTCTTCCAAGTCTTCCAATTTCCGCTTTAATGGATAGTTAATGGAAAATTTGATTATGGTAACAAAGGAAACAAGCACCATTCTTACTTTTGGACTTGGGGAATTTTTGTTGCTTCTTTGTTGCAAATTTGCTTTCCTTTCTTCCGAACAATTCCAACCTCTATGCCCACACTACAACAAAACCTTTTGATTTGCTTCCTTTTTTTCTTCCATAACATGTTTAGTTATTTTTTGTAGTTTTTAAGAAAAACGGTCGTTTTTTCATGGGTCAAAGCTAAAATTGGCACAAACATCGATGCTATTAGCATTGGCTTTAGCACTAGGAATAATTCCTTTTTAGCTCCATGTTTAGCTTCCAATGTCGATTTTATATTCCTTTTTAGCCCTTACTTTAGCTAAAATCGACATTAATAACTTCATTTTAGCATCAAGAATAAATTCCTTTTAAGCGTTAGGTTTAGCTTCCTTTATAGCCCCTAGTCTAGCTTCATTTTTAGCACCTAATTTAGCTTCCTTTTTAGTATCAACTTTATCTTCCTTTTTAGCTCTGTAGAATTGATTTTCCTAAGTAACCAAACAAAAGAGGAGGGACATTTTAAAATTGAATCTAAGAAAAGATTAATGGCTAAAAATAAGCCACTTGTCTCAATCTTCGTTAGTGTTATTGAATTTCTATTATTTTAATTATAATCTCTTATTTTCCCTCATTAATGTTGGTAATATGTTTATATTCTTTACATGTGGATCAAATGGAAAAGTCGATAGTCAACTACCAATTCTCATCAGATTTGGGCAAGCAACAACCTCTTGGTACTATACATTGCAATGATGGGTTCAAACAGCCTCAATGAAGCACTTGCACTAAATTCGCTTAATTTCATATTGAATAATATGGATTTGTAATACAAAATTTATTTCAGATTTGGTTGCTACAGATTAAGGATATACCTTCTGACAAAAATATATCACATTAGAATAAATGTATCTTATGTCAAATATAACCTACTTATACTTCTCGAAAAACAATGTTCCCATGTGAAATGGGTATTGGATATTTTACGAACTAAATGTGATGATTAAGTTTGTTTTGTTTACATGGTTGATAGTCTCTGTATTTGTAGAGAAAGCTATAATCTCTCAATGGAAGTCCATCCTCTAAAGAACAATTCTAAATGTTCATCATTATCCTCTATATATCAAAATATTATAGCTAATTTTTTATTTTGCTTCATCATTGTATAGTTATAGCCGCAAGACGTTTAGCCTCTATGCTTGAAAACTACTTATCATGAAGGGAAGAAAAACAAAGTAGGATTATACTATAATTCCTTCCTTGGCCTAATTAGAATTTCCATACACGTGGCAATGTTTTTAATGCTATACAAAATCCTAGGCAAGAACCTAGGTGGGTCATGGTCAAATAACACACACACATATATATATAAACTAGTGTCTCTTGTTTCCTCCAAGTAGGTATGTTTCCTCCAGGTACGTATCCACGTGACCAACCTAGACTTTGCAATGGCTTCCATTTTCACAATGAATTATTTCTTAGTACATTACCCTAGGGCATTTCATTACTATTAATATCAGCCAATTTGCATTCAATAATAAATATCAACATGCATAATACAAGACATAAAATAAAATGCCACATGTACCATTGTTTTGCAAAAAATTGTAAGCCAAGATATGTAATTGGACCAAAAGTGAACTAAACTCAATAATCAAGAGGTTGGAGACATGTGTGGAGGACCTGTGAGTGGCAAGGTGTACTTTACATATGTTTCGGACCTCGGAGCTGGGTCCATCTTCAGGAGTGAGAGTGTCTCAATGAAATTAGCCGCTTAGGATTGCTATAAAGAGTCTAGAAATCCAATTATTATTATTATATTGTAGTCAATGTCAGAACAAGAATAATATTTCTAGCTATTTATGGATGTTTTTATTCCTCAGGTTGTGTATAATCAAGAGGTTTTTGGCAAAGTGTTGATGCAAGATTTTTAATTTTCCACATAAATAATTTTAGATTGCATTCAATACACAATATCGTAGTTTATGGTTGATGCCACTGTTCTACAATTTCTATCATTTCCTTACATAACAAAATGTGGGATTTGTTGGAGAAACCATAACCTGAATTTTTACATGGCGCAAATGTGGGATTTGTTGGAGAAATTTTGTCAGTAAGGGTTAAAAGAAAGAGAAAAATTCATTGTAAATATTTTTTGAGTTTGCTCTTCTTAATGAAAAATATTCTTCTTAGGGTTTTCCCCAAGTTTGTGGGGTTTTTCCAGGTCTTTGACCAAAATTATTGTGTTCATCTTGATTAAAGTTATGTTCAGTATTTGGGAGTACATTTTTGAAGTTGTTGTTTTACTTTCAGAAATTCATGTTAAAACCCTAGTTTTCAAAGTGTTTGACTAAATGTGTGAATGAGCAAATTTCATATTTTAAAGTCATTTTTCTTCATGGTATCAGAGCTCATGTTATCAGAGATATACTGGAGAAGAAAGTAAGCAAGAGTTCTTTGAAGTGCAGAAGAGTGTTAAGATTGTCTTTCAGGTGATTTTTGGTTGCAAGTATTTTCCATGATGAGTATTAGATTTAAGGATAGGTTGGATGGAGTATCCAACTATATCCCATGGAAAGTAATAATCATTGTTGTGTTAAAGGAACTAAGAGTTTGGGGATTTACTAACAGTGTCATGACTAAGCTAACATATAAAGATGAGATTGAGGAGTTTTAAGCTCTTGAAGCCAGAGTCTAGAGAGTCATACTGGATGGGTTTAAAGACCATCTCATTCCACATTTAGCAGAAAAGAAAATTGCTAAAGAGATGTGGGACACATTGAACTAGTTTTTTGAAGAAAAGAACGAGAATCATAATATGGCCTTAAAAGACAAGCTACATTGTATCAAAATGAATAAATATGAAGGTGTATCCTCGTACTTTACTCGTGTTACACAAGTCAAGGACGAGTTGGCAGTAGTAGGAGAGACTATCCACGATTCTGAGTTGGTGAGGATAGCCCTGAAGGGATTCACTAAGAAGTGGGAGGTCTTTGTGAAATGTATTGTGGGTAGAGAAAAGCTTCCCAGTTGGTCCAGATTATGGGATGACTTTACCTAGGAGGAAATCCGGGAAGGGCCTCAAGTTGTCCAGACTAGTGAGAATGTTGAGCAGGATGTGGCACTTGCATCCAAATACAAGAACAATAAGAAGAAACATTTGAGTCATATCAGATGTTATTAGTGTGGTTAGTTAGGACACTATGCCACGAAATGTCCTGAGAATAAGAAAGGGAAGATAGAGAAAGATTCAGCAGCAACTGCAATAGATGAGTTTGCAGGTGAGTTTGAGCATGATATTTCTCCAGCCTCTTTTGACTCTAGTGTAGGAAGCTTAGTTTTTTAGTATGTCTGGATTGTTGATAGTGGGCCAACCAGACATATGATTGGAGTGTATGATGCATTCCAGATTATCACAGAGTTGGGACCAGGACACTACATTCAGATAGATATTGATGGTCCACGGATAGCTATTTGAGGGGTTGGAACAGTCAGGTTTCAACTAGACCTTGGAGAGGCCTTGAAGATACATGGAATCCTCTTTGTACCTAGGATGAGAGTTAGCAAACTATCAGTGTCATCTTTTGAAGATGATGATTATGGGATGTTGGTCAGGGATGGTCATATCTTCATCTATCGGAGAAATGATCCTCTCAAGACCACTATCTTACTTAGTGATCACAAGGACATATTATATATTTTGAGAGGACGTGTTGTACGCCCATAGACAGGTGGATGGTTTTTAGAGTCAGAGGATGGGGCAGGAGATGCATTTGATCGGCATGTTAGTTACATTTCTTCTGATGAGGAGAGTGAATCTCTCCAGAGGACTGGAAGAAGACTCATCCAAACATGTGATGGTGATGAGCAGGTTGATAAGGTTCAGGAAGAATCTCAAGAGTCATAGTTTTATTTCAGTGGTGGGAACTTCTCTCCGAGAGACATTCTAGAGCAGGAGGGAGTTGCATCAGGAATCAGAGGCAGAGATTTGGATGGTACCGGAAGGACCTCCCTCGTTAGGAGGGAGTGTTGAAAAAGATAACTCTTGAGGTCCTCCCATATTTTTGGTGTGGGTGTGATGAGGAGGACCAAAATTTTTTGTCTCTTGTGTATTTATGTAATAAAGTGACGTTTATGTAAATAAAGTGATGTTTTTGTACTTTATAAAAGTGGGTCACTTAAGTGATGTATTTTTTAATTAATTAATTATTAATTGTGAAAAGTGCATCTATTGTGAACCATAGATCTCCTAACCTAATCCTAGCCATTCATTAGGTAGTTTCTTTGGTAGTTAGGGTTAGTTGATGAAAAGTAAAGTATAAAAGAAGACAAAGAGACAAATGAAGATACACTCACCATCAAAATAGAGGAAGAGGAAGATTGAAGACCAAGAAGAGTTCCCTAGCAGAGAAGGACATGATTTCCAAGAGAAAGGAGTAGCACGCATCCCTAGGAAGTTTGCGGTAGTCGTACAACAACATTTATGACAGTCACATGTGTGGGATTGAATCCCAAGAGAGGTGGCTCGCATCCGAAGAAATGTCTGCACATTAAATGCAAATCGTACAACATTAATTGGAGTCACGTGTGGGCACATAAATCGAGGGCATAAAGTGTGTAGGCCATACAATACCGTAAAACACATGTTGGAAGTCATACAAATTAACAAACCTTACAGTACTTTTTGGCACAGATTTCGAGGTAGTTTTGTTGTTGTTCTGTTTTGAGAAATTTTGTTAGTAAGGGTTAAAAGAAAGAGAAAAAAATCATTGTAAATATTTTTCTGAGTTTGCTCTTCTTAATGAAAAATCTTCTTCTTAGGGTTTTCCCCAAGTTTGTGGGGTTTTGCTTGGTCTTTGACCAAAATTCTTGTGTTCATATTGCTTAAAGTTATTTTCAGTATTTGGGAGTACATTTTTGAAGTTTTGGTTTTACTTTCAGAAATTCAAGTTAAAACCCTAGTTTTCAAAGTGTTTGACTAAATGTGTGAATGAGCAAATTTCATATTTTAAAGTCATTTTTCTTCACAATAGAGGATCAAATGGTAAAGTGTTGCAATGCAATGAAAATCATGAAATTGTTGGCCGAAATTCCTTGTGATTGATCGAGTAAAAGAGATAATAGATCCAAAGGTGTGAAAGGAATTTGTTCCTTTAAAAAATAATTATGCACATAAGTTTTGTGAGGAAAAACTGAGTATTGAAGAGTGGACATGTGCTCATGAATTCATTATTGATTGGAGACATTTCAATGCGGGAATGTGATTCAATGAACACGAATCCAAGACACTTCAAAGAATTTTCTTATAGTTGTTTTATTTTCCTATATTTTAGAGTTTTCATCTATCTATTTTGATACATATGTTTTGTTGGTGTCCTGATAAATGAATGTCATAGATGAGAAATCAAGAGGAATAACAACCTGATGAACTAGCAGGTGTTCAAAAGGTAGAATGGATTACACTTGAAGATAGTGATCCGGATTTTATGAGCAGAACGAAATGAATACAGATTATTATCAGATGCTTAACACAAAATAACAGAGATACAGTAAAACTGGTTTTCTATTCAATAAGGAAATAAGCTAGAACTGTAAAAATGCAGCGGAAAACAAGCTTGCTGGAATGGTGGCGGCTTATCTCTGAGAAGAGATGTGACGGCTGCTCTCATTTCGCAAGAAGATCGTTACAATGAGGCTCTCAAGGCCTTTTACAATAAACAGGAATGTCAAAAACCCTAGACATCCAAAAACCTAACCCTAGGAGATGAAGCGCCAAAAGTCATGTGGGCCCCGTTTGGGTAAGTTAGTACATCAACTTCCCGGGGTCGTAACTTTTGCATACGATCTCCGTTTGGGGCGCTCGGTAGCCCGTTGGAAAGGTCTATCCGAGATTTACAACTTTCGACTGGGGCCAAATGCATGCCGGGGGCAACCATTTGGCCCCCCAAATTTCCAAAAAAGGTCGTTTAGGGCCTCAAAATGGCCCCGGAAGTTCAGGACCCGAAAAACTGCTAAAAATAGTACAATACCAAAATTGCCATAAAACTGTTTTGAGCCAGTTGGAAAGGTGGGTGGCCACCAATATCCACCTGGATCAATCCTCCCTCCTTAGGAAGCAATGGTCTCCATTGCGTTGAGTTCCCCCATCAGATGAGGAAATTTCTGCTGAATTTGGCCTTGGGTGAGCCACTTGCCTTGGTGCAGGAGCTGCCCTGCTTTGACAACTCGATAAAGCTGGATCCTTTGATGTCGAGTGCCCTTGATCTGTGTGTCTGCAATATGATCACTGGATGCTTGTTGTAGGCAGTCAGGGTTGAGCTCTGTTGGTGTCAACTTCTCTGCTATCTCTGAGGTGTCTAATAGTGGTGGGAAATATGGCCGAAGGAGAGCCACATTGAAGACTGGATGCAGACCCAGGAAGGGGGGAATGTTGAGCTCAAAAGCATTGTCACCCACCGCCTTGGTGATGGTGTACGGCCCATAACGGAGTGGGCGAAGCTTTCGATGGGGCCCTGTAAGGCGTTCTTTCTGCAAATGCAACCAAACTTTGTCGCCCACCTGAAACTTATGTGGCACCCGATGTTGATCATGGCGCTGCTTGTACTTGGCATTAGACTTCTGTAGAATATCCTGAACCTGTTGGCGGATATGCTGGATCTGTTCAATGAACCGGGCGGCTTTGTCAGCTTCTGGGGACGAGTCGGCCGAGGTGGTCGCAAGGGGAAGTGCAACATCCATGGGGCCCAATGGTTGGAATCCCAACCCCACCTGAAAGGGGCTGTGGCCAGTTGAGCTATGCAAGGCTCGGTTGTAGCTATGTTGGACATAGGGGAGACTCTCATCCCATGTGCGGGGGTGTGTTGAATTGTACATGCGCAGGATATGTACGACCATCCGGTTGACGACTTCCGTTTGTCCATCGGTCTAGGGGTGGAAGGCAGTGGATTTGGTGAGCTTGGTATCCAGCAGTGACCAGAGGCTTGACCAGAATGAGCTGAGGAACCGACTGTCGCGGTCTGAGATAATGGTCCGTGGGATCCCAAAATGTACCCATACTCATTCAAAGAAGAGCTTGGCAGTGGCTTCTGCTGTGATGTTCTTCTTGCAAGCGGCTAGAATCGCCATCTTGGAAAAGCGATCAACAACCACGAAAACACAGTCGTTTCCCCTCTTGGTGGACGGGAGGCCCGACATGTAGTCCATTGAGATGGATTCCCACGGCCTGTCAGGAGTAGGCAGAGGGGTGTATAGGCCCTGTTTCTTAGTGGTCGGTTTGGCAATAGCGCAAGCGGTGCAGGACCTGATATACTTGCTGACATCCTGTCGAAGTTTCGGCCAGTAGAAATGTTTCTGCAACACTGCCACTGTCTTTTCGATGCCAAAGTGTCCTGCCACCCGACTATAGTGAGCTTCCCAAATTAGCTTCGCACGCTCGCTTGATGGAACGCAGAGATGGCCCAGATGACACAACAACCCATCCTGAAGATGGAAATTAGCAACCACTGAGTTGGTGCCCAACATTTGATAGGTGGCGGAGAAGTCAGGGTCTGTCTCATAGAGGTGAGGCCATCCAGAGGTCTCGTGGCCACAAGAGTCTAGCACCGTGGTAAGTGCCGCGACTGGAGGTCGACTGAGGCAGTCAGCAACTCGGTTGGTACTCCCTGTTTTATATTTGATGTTGAGGTGGAACTGCTGTAAATATGTTGACCACTTCTGATGGAGGTCATTCTGCAACTTTCCTTGGGTATGCATGAACTGTAGGGGCTTGTGATCAGTGTGGATGACTGTCTCCTTCCCAAGAATGTAATGTCTCCACTGGCGGCAGGCTTGTACAATGGAGTACATTTCTTTGAAATAGGTAGGGTACTTGCGAACAGCATCTGATAGTGTGTCACTATGATATGCCACGGGGTGGCCGTGTTGAGTGAGAATGGCACCCACAGCATAATCTGAAGCATCTGTCTCGATCTCAAAGGGATGTTGCAGGTTCGGTAATGAGAGTACTGGTGATGAGCACAAACGCTTCTTCAAGTCATCGAAGGCTTGTTGTTGGGACAGGCCCCACACAAATTTTTCCTTACCACCACCCCTGGTCACTTGGCTGAGGGCCCATGCGATATGAGAGAATCCCAGCACGAACCGGCGTTAGAAATTGGCGAGGCCCAAGAAGCTCCGAAGTTCAGTGAGTGTGGTTGGGGCTGGCCAGTCACGGATGACCTGGATCTTGGCTGGATCCACATGCACACCATGTCGATCAACGATGTAGCCTAAGTAATGGACCCTGCCCATGCCGAAGGAGCATTTTTCCAAGTTTGCATATAGTTTGTGCTTCCGCAGGGTGTGCAGAACCTGCTGAATATGCTGCAAGTGTTCCTCCCAAGTCTTGCTGTAGATGAGGATGTCATCCAGATACACCACTACAAAATTTTTGGTGAAAGGTCATAGGATATCATCCATCATCCTCATAAAAGTTGCTGGAGCATTTGTCAAACCAAAAGGCATGACCAGCCATTCAAAAAGACCTTCTTTTGACTTGAAGGCAGTCTTCCATACATCTGTCTGTTCTATTGGGACCTGGTGGTAGCCCGACTTCAGATCAATCTTACTGAAGTATTTGGCCCCTGTGAGCTGATCAAGGAGGTCGTCGATCCGGGGAATCGGGTACCGGTTACGGACTGTGATTTTATTCAGGGCCCGGTAATCAATGTAGAGTCGCCAGGTCCCATCTTTCTTCTGCACCAGCACGATTGGGCTCCCACAAGGTGATGAACTGGGACGGATGTGCCCCTTGTGGAGCAATTCTTGGATCTGCCTCTTGATCTCCTCGTTTTCCAACAGAGAGCGGCGATAGACTGGCCCATTGGGTAGCGGTGCACCTGGGGTCAGATCGATGGGATGCTTGACCTGGCAGTGCAGAGGTACCCCGGTCGGAGAGGAGAAGATATCTGAGTATCCTTCCACCACCTTATCCACTTGCTTATATTGTGTGGATAGATCGGTCGCGGAGGCCCGGGATGTGGCTGCGATCTTTCTTTCACTCTGAGAGCGAATCACGAAGAAGACAAATTTCCCGGTCTGAGAGATGACCTTCCTGCATTGCTTGGCAAAGATCAAGGAAATAGCACTAGGAGGGACTGCCTTGGGTATCCTGTACAATTTCCTGTTCAAAGAAATAATAACACTACGAGGCCTAGACTCATATACAGCATGACGTTTTCATAAATAAGGTTGGCCCAAAAGAACATCTGAAACTTCGAGAGGAGCAACATCACACAATACCTCGTCCTTGAAGGGCTTGATGCCGTATGGCAGTCGGCACTGTTGGCTGACGCGGAGATCGCTTCCTTTACGGAGCCATCCAATGGTGTAGGGTTGTGGGTGCGGCGTTGTCGGTAGGGCCAAGCGCTTGACGACCTCTGCTGAGATGAGATTCTTCTGGCTACCGCTATCAACGATGAAATGCAGCGGGGTGCCTTTTACCCACATCTGTGAATGGAAGAGGCGGTCTCCTTCTTCTGGCTCGTCTGGTTCATCAGGCTGGAGCTTGGTGGTGGCAACGGTGGCATTGGGTTCTGCGTCAATGATCCGTCTTCCCCTTTCTGGTTCGGACTCAGAGTCAGAACCCGCATCTGATTCCGATGCTTTCACTTCGGCCACCAGCGACTGCTTTGAGCGGCAATCAGCAGTGTTATGCCAAGGGCTCTTATGGAAGTCGCACCACTTCCCGGTATCTTTCTTTGTTTTTTCGGTGTCCTTCTTTGCTTGTGTCTTGGACTGGTTGTCCTGATGCTGTCCATCTTTGCTCTGTCCTTTATTCTGTGGGTTGGGGCTGCCCTTTCCTGTCTTTTGCTGTGAAGGGTTCCCAGGCCCAAATTGCCGTGTCTTTTGTTTGAGCTTCTGCTCGATTTTGACAGCATATCGGTAGGCCGCGCCCAAGGAAGAGATGTCCAGAAATTCCATTTCGGTCTGGATGTATCTGTGCAAACCACCGCGATACTTGAGCACCAGATGTCGCTCTGAATCTTTGATACCCAGCTTGGTGCGCAAGGTATGGAAGATATTTGTGAACTCTGGCACTGCTTGGTCTCTTTCTTGTCGCAGTGTGGTCCATTTGGTATACAAATCGTCATAACTTCCAACAGGGTAGTATTGTTCCTTAATAGCATCCCTGAAGGATTCCCAGGTGGTCGTGAATGAAAATAATGAGCCTTCTTCTGTGTCCTTTTGCTCGCAGAATGTTTCCCACCAATCTTTGACATGGGGAACGGCTTTGAGGAGCGCAAAAGTAATCTTTTCTTTATTCGAAAAGTTATGGACAGAAAAATACCCTTCTAGTAGATTCAACCACTTATCTACAGCATCTGCGTCTATCTGTCCTTCAAATATAGGGATATCAAAGTTGATTTGTACCTTGAAGGGGGCGGTGCCTCCGCTCGAGGAAGATGCGTCGCTTGTTGGTAGTCGCCGAAGGATTTGCGCGAAATTATCCATCATCTCGTTCCTCTGCTGCGTGAGGGCTTCCTCAAGCAACATTTTGATATGATCTCCTGTCCCGTCATCTTTCTTTTCTCCTGCCATGAGAGGTCGCTTGGGCGTGCGAGAGCTTTTGTCCTCAAGAGAAACAAGCTCGAGACCCAATTCTTTGTACCCAGACCTCGTTGGGGACATGCATTAAGACGACAAGGAGCAGACCGCTCTGATACCACTGATCCGGATTTTATGAGCAGAACAAAATGAATACAGATTATTATCAGATGCTTAACACAAAATAACAGAGATACAGTAAAACTGGTTTTCTATTCAATAAGGAAATAAGCTAGAACTGTAAAAATGCAGCGGAAAACAAGCTTGCTGGAATGGTGGCGGCTTATCTCTGAGAAGAGATGTGACGGCTGCTCTCATTTCGCAAGAAGATCGTTACAATGAGGCTCTCAAGGCCTTTTACAATAAACAGGAATGTCAAAAACCCTAGACATCCAAAAACCTAACCCTAGGAGATGAAGCGCCAAAAGTCATGTGGGCCCCGTTTGGGTAAGTTAGTACATCAACTTCCCGGGGTCGTAACTTTTGCATACGATCTCCGTTTGGGGCGCTCGGTAGCCCGTTGGAAAGGTCTATCCGAGATTTACAACTTTCGACTGGGGCCAAATGTATGCCGGGGGCAACCATTTGGCCCCCCAAATTGCCAAAAAAGGTCGTTTAGGGCCTCAAAATGGCCCCGGAAGTTCAGGACCCGAAAAACTGCTAAAAATAGTACAATACCAAAATTGCCATAAAACTGTTTTGAGCCAGTTGGAAAGGTGGGTGACCACCAATATCCACCTGGATCAGATAGGTCATTGGATGACATTTTCTTCCAAGGAACATGAACTATGAGCTAACAAATTTAAAGAAAGGATGAGCATTGCATTGAAAGGTAGTAAGCCATCAGTTATGGATATCTGTTAGGCATTGAATAGTGTAAATGTGGCATGGGTATAGAAGAGGAATTGACCAAGCACCACAACTGGTAATAACAACAACAACAAATAATCAAATCAGAAGCTGCAATTCCTTGCGGGGATATGCTAGGCATCATACATGTGCAAACATTGTCGCTGAAATGCCAATGTATGACATAACCATGCTCTCCTCTAAAATCTACAATTGTCCAACAAGTGCAAAGTTGCTCAATGTTCCAAAGTTCATAATCTCACAACAAGCCACCAGTAAAGATGGGTCCCTGGCATATCCCTGCAATTCCTTGCGAGGATATGCCAGGCATCATATAGATGCAAACATTGTAGATGAAATAACAATGTATGGCATAACCATGTTAATCTCTAAAATGTACAATTGTCCAACAAGTGCAGAGTTGCTCATTGTTCCGAAGGTCATAGTCTCGCAACAAGCCTCCGGTAAAGATGGGTCCATGTATAATTAATTAGGGGGAGGTTGAGCTCCATGAGATAAGGAGCAGCGTTGTATTGCTTGCTACTTGGATCCTTTGGTGATATTTTCATTGATATTTACTATGATTTTAATTGTCGAAGTGTATTTACTTACTTTACAAGAACCACATCTCTGTTGGGAAAGAGAACCACATTTTTGTATAATAAAGTCGTTTAGGAGAGAGATGTGAGAAAGTGCAAGTTTGAAATGTGATTTAATTTTTATTTTTTTTAATATTTTGATATAAGTAAGTTTACCAAAATGGTTTTTATTGATAAAATTAAAGATTCTGATAATATATTTTAAGATGTGTAATTTATAAATACTTAAATATAGATTTTAATTGTCATTTGAATTGAAATCATAATCTTGAGAAAATAATTATTTGTAGTTGATTTTTAGTCAGGTAAAGATTATTGTTTTCAAGTTTTTTTATTAATTGTAGAAATGCAGATTCAATATTTCAACATTTCTAAAGTATAACTAAAGTATTGGTTCATTTTCTTCATTTTGTTTTATTAATTTGAATTTTCAAAAGCATTTATCTCAACTATGATTGGTGCTATACCATAAAAATGAAGAATACACAATTTCGAAAAAAAAAAACATTTCTTATTCTTAATGAAAGTTTACTTATTTAGAGAGGAAATATTAGGAAATATTTCCTAATTTTCTGATTTCATTTTATTTTTTTGCAAACTGGCTAATTAATAATTATTGTGTATCAAAATTGATGTCAATTTTTTATTAATAAATACAACTAACATTAATAAATGAAAAGCTCTTTTCCAACCTAAGTAATTGTGTTTGAACATTTAAATACAATAATTAATTTTCATTTTAGGATGTGGATGCAACTTAAGGAAACTTTCCCTTCACCAAATTCCTATCCAATCTCCTTAAAGCTTTCCTTCTTTCCTATTTCCATTCTGTTTTTTGGCAAGTCTTTATCATTCTATCTTTAGTCTTGATTTCATTCTGTTTTTTGGCTTATTTCCTGTCAATATTTAATTTCCATTAAAGTGGAGGCTAGCATTTCATATAACTAACAAAGAGAATAGTAGCCTGGATGTCATTTATATTTTATAGAATTCTTATCTAACATATGCTATTGAAGAAAGGAATGCCCGCCATTGACATGGCCAATCTTATTTCGCATTTTCTTGCTTGTAAGTGGGTAAGAAGATGCTATCTATACTAGCTATGTTATTGTTGATGGATTTCATATTGTAGAATCAACCTTGTAATATGTATTCACATGAAATCATCTTATGAATGTTTGCTATCACCTATAATTTCTATTTCAAGGATTGTACTACACTTCCTCTAAGTTTGGTTCAGTGGCACTAAATCTAGTACCTGTTTTGACATTTTCTAATATTGTAATCACTTTATGTTATTGATATAAAATACTTGATCCAATTTAAATTGAGATTTATCAAGTATTTAGAAGGTAGAAGCATCAAAGTATAATGTATATATTAAATTGAGAAAATAAAAGTCTGTAAAAATTTAGTTTTATTTACTGAAAGTTATTGTGTTTTTCATTTAAAATGAACGGAGTTCACAATTTCAATGATGTGTTTCAATGGTGAAGTCGATGCTCAATTTGATCACGGTCATATTGTTGTATATCAGCATGTCCTCGTCGTTGTTCTTCAAGATAAAAACTTTTATTTTTTAATTGATTAGTTTTTAGTTTCTTGAACTTGAATATGGTGAATTGTGGTTGCAAGCTCATAGTGTTTCAAATTAGTCTGTCATTACTCTTGTGTTGTGCATTAATCCCAGTATATAAGCAAACTCCATTTAATTATTTTCAGTTTTGGATATGGTGATTTTTGTATGTTATTTTGGAAAAAAAAAATGTATTTGTGTTATGCTATAATCCTAATATATAAGCAAATTTCATTTATTTATTTTTAATTATTTTCATTTTTGAATATGGTGATTTGTGTAAGTTATTTTGGAAAAGAATATTTTAAAAGTGAGATCTAAATATTAAAAATTAGAATCATGATTATAAATTGTTTAAGTGTTGGACAAAATTATTGAGGGATGAGAAACAACATTCAAGAACATTATAATCTTTTCAAAAAACTCAAGTTTGCTAAAATCCAATTTTGAATAGTCAATTTATGGAATATGTAATTTACAAAGTATTAGTGATTCAAATTAATTCAAAACATCCAAATTTTGTAAAATCAAATTTTAGAAGTTATCGCATATGTAGTAATATGGTATTAGTGGTTAAAATTAATTCAAAGAGCCCAAATATTCTAAAATCAATTTTAGATAGAAGGTATGGCATATGATGCAATTAAGAGGATAAAGTTATAAAATACAATCTAATGATATTAGATCTGCATTTTAACATTTGCATGGCAACCTTTCTTTTTTCCATAGAAAAAAAATCATATTCTTTCATTCATACTGAATTCAAGAATACATTCCTCAGGTGCTTCTGCACTATTTAAAACTTTCATACTTGCTTCATAATACCTCATTACAATCAATATGGCCAATTGTTTCATTACAAAATTTCACAAAAATCAAAACTTCAAAAACAAATTGTAGTTAAACCTTAAGAGATCAGTTATCTGTCCAGAAGTCTAGTACCTTCCTTTCATGTTGCTATAGACCATTCTTTTTAACAATTATCAGACATATACTAGATTCAATAAGCAATCCTTCTTTGGATAAGGCATTTGTTGCCTCATTGTGTTCCCTAAGAACATGGTTAAAATCGATTCTGCTGAAAGAGGATGCTACCAAGTCCAAATTTTGTCCCATGTTTTGCAAATGCATATTTATGATACAATGTTCTTTCCTCATGTATTTAATCCAAGGCTTTGAATCTCATGGCAACCTAATGATATTACATTTGTATTTTAACACTTGCATGGCAATCTAATTATATTAGATTTGTATTTTAACACTTGTATGGAAATCTAATGATATTAGATTTGTATTTCAACACTTGTATGGCAATCTAATGATATTAGATTTATATTTTAACACTTGCTTGAAATTTAAGATGAATTTAAATCATTGAACTTTTACCTTGCCATAAGCAGAGATTATTATTTTGGATTTTTTCCATTAATTACATAAAAGCAGATTCAATATTTCAACATTTCTTAAGTATAAATAAAGTATTGGTTTATTTTTTTATTTTAATTTTTAGAAGAATTTATTTCAATTATGATTAGTGCTATACCATAAAAATCAAGAATAAAGAATTCAAAAAAAATAAATTTTCTTATCCTTAATGCAAGTTTACTTCTTTAGAGACGAAAGTTTTTGAAAACTTTCCTACTTTTGTGATTTCATTATATTTTTTTGCCAACTAGCTAATCAATAATATAATGTATAAAAAATTATATAAATTTTCAATTAATAAATACAACTTACTTATTTAGAGAGGAAAGTTTAGGAAAACTTTCCTATTTTTTTGATCTCATTCTATTTTTTTTGCCAATCCTAATAAGCAAATTTAATTTATTTATGCTATATTCCTAATATATAAGCAAATTTCATTTATTTATTTTTAATTATTTTCATTTTCGAATATGGTGATTTGTGTAAGTTATTTTGGAAAATAATATTTTAAAATTGAGATCTAAATATTAAAAATTAGAATCATGATTATAAATTGCTTAAGTGTTGGACAAAATTATTGAGGGATGAGAAACAACATTCAAGAACATTATAATCTTTTCAAAAAACTCAAATTTGCTAAAATCCAATTTTGAATAGTCAATTAATGGAATATGTAATTTACAAAGTATTAGTGATTCAAATTAATTCAAAACATCCAAATTTTGTAAAATCAAATTTTAGAAGTTATCGCATATGTAGTAATATGGTATTAGTGGTTCAAATTAATTCAAAGAGCCCAAATATTCTAAAATCAATTTTAGATAGACGTTATGGCATATGATGCAATTAACAGGGTATTAGTGGTTCAAATTAAGAGGATAAAAGTTATAAAATACAATCTAATGATATTAGATCTTCATTTTAACATTTGCATGGCAAACTTTCTTTTTTCCACGGAAAAAAATCATATTCTTTTCATTGATATTGAATTCAAGAATACATTCCTCAAGTGCTTCTGCACTATTTAAAACTTTCATACTTGCTTCATAATACCTCATTACAATCAATATGGCCAATTGTTTCATTACAAAATTTCACAAAAATCAAAACTTCAAAAACAAATTGTAGTTAAACCTTAAGAGATCAGTTATCTGTCCAGAAGTCTAGTACCTTCCTTTCATGTTGCTATATACCATTCTTTTTAACAGTTATCAGATAGATACCAGATTCAATAAGGATTCCTTCTTTGGATAAGGCATTTGTTGCCTCACTTTGTTCCCTAAAAACATGGTTAAAATCGATTATGTTGAAAAAGGATGCTACCAAGTCCAAATTTTGTCCCATGTTTTGCAAATGCATATTTATGATACAATGTTCTTTCCTCATGTATTTAATCCAAAGCTCTGAATCTCATGGCAACCTAATGATATTAGATTTGTATTTTAACACTTGCATGGAAATCTAATTATATTATATTTGTATTTTAACACTTGTATGGAAATCTAATGATATTAGATTTATATTTTAACACTTGCATGGAATTTAAGATGAATTTAAATCATTGAACTTTTACCTTTCCATAAGCAGAGATTATTATTTTGGATTTTTTCTATTAATTACATAGAAGCAGATTCAATATTTCAACATTTCTTAAGTAGAACTAAAGTATTGGTTTATATTTTAATTTTAATTTTCAGAAGAATTTATTTCAATTATGATTGGTGCTATACCATAAAAATTAAGAATAAAAAATTCAAAAAAAAAAATTTCTTATCCTTAATGCAAGTTTATTTCTTTAGAGAGGAAAGTTTTTGAAAACTTTCCTACTTTTTTGATCTCATTCTATTTTTTTGCCAAAGCTAATCAATAATATAGTGTATAAAAAATTATATAAATTTTCAATTAATAAATACAACTTACTTATTTAGAGAGAAAGTTTAGGAAAGCTTTCCTATTTTTCTGATCTCATTCTATTTTTTTGCCAATTGGTTAATTAATAATTATAGTGTATCAAAATTGATATAAATTTTCTATTAATAAATATAACTTACTTCTTTAGAGAGGAAAGTTTAGGAAATCGTTCCTACTTTTCTAAACTCATTCTATTTTTATTGCCAATTGGTTAATCAATAATTATAGTGTATTAAAATTTATATTCTATTAATAAATACAACTAAAATAAAATAAAAAATGAAAAGCTCTTTTCCCAACTTAATTTGATTGTGTTTGATCATTTAAATACAATAATTAATTTTCATTTTGGAATGTAAATGCAACTAAAATATTAAAAATGAGAATCTTTACAACCTCGTCATTTATTGCGCCGAGAGGCGCTCTACAGCCCAGTATGAGGGAGATCTTGTAACATGTGTCGAGTGTTTGTCGAGTGACAAAATAATACAAAGTAAACAAAAAAAAATAATACAAAGTAAAAAGTAATAAATATTATGTCGGCCATTAAACAAAAAAGAATAATACAAAGTAAAAAGTAATAAATATTATGTCAGCCATAAACAAAAAAGAATAATACAAAGTAAAAAGAAAATATGAGGGAGATACTATAAGTTTGTCTAGTAAAAAAAAAAGTAAAATAATCAATGTAATAAAATAAAGAATTAAGATTTAAAGATAAGATGCATATTGATTTGATTATTTTTTACTTTGTGCAATACCTCTCCCTGAATATCTCCTTGAGTGCAATACCTGAGGGGTTTGCACCTCGGGAGATTTGATCCCTCTCGGCGCTTGATAGAGCCTAGGATTTGGATATAGGATGGTATTAACACACACACACACACACACACAAAATGGACTCATGAAAGTTTGAAAAATGAGTTAGAAAATTTCTCACTCTTTGGCAATGTATCTCATCTTCCACTAAAAAATTCATTGTCCTTATCCTTTCAAGTGGGGCAATGTCCGAAGATGACTGCCCTTGTTTTCGAAATTTTCCCTTCAACAAATGTAAAAAAATTCTAGAAAGATTTACTTGTTGTAAATCGTAGGCTATAATAGAAAGTGAAGACTAGAAGAATGGTGACCCACTATAGTTTTTGTTATCATATATCAAATAATGTTGTTACATTTAAATTCTTTAGTCAATTACCAGTCAGTGTTTGATTGCTCTTATTGCTTTAAAATGGTTTATCCATGTCTCTTTCTCTTCCAATCCCTATATTGTACTTTTAAGAGATTGGAATCCATTTTCTTAAACGGATATGATGTAACATTATTTCATGTCCAGGTGCATGCTATAGCTTGGCATGGGAGAATTTCAGTGATTTGGTAGTTGAATTTATGAAGGTAAGGTTTATGGACTTCAATATTTTTCTTAGTGTTTAAGGTCTAGATAAAAGGTGAAATGCTTTGCAACATTTCACATTGAATATTGAAATTTTCAATAATATGGCAGTTTGAAAATTAAAATATAGTTTCATACATATTGCAAAATCAAAACTCACGATAACATGATTTTGAAACATGTTGGTTCACGACTCACTCATTTTAAGATGGTTACAATGCGACCATAATGATTATTCAATGTTAAATTGAACCTTATACAAATTAAAATGTATCATACATACACCTACTTAATGGTTTAGAAATTAATAAGTTTTACACATAACAAATAGCACTCAAGTGCACAAGTGTAAATGATTTTTCATATTTTAAATAGTATAATATATGCATAATATTTTCCATAGTTGATAAAGGTTATTAATTAAGAAAATTTTAGGTTATGGGAATCATTTCAATGTCACCATGCCACTATTTCAAGCGTTTTTAGTTTTTTCCTTTGTAATACAAAAGAAAAAATCTTATCCAACTATTCTTTTGCATGCTCTGTAAAGAAGGCCCTTCTTCAATCATACCCAAAAAATGCCTTGTTTCTTCACAATCCAGATCATACAAGTGGTGTCACTTCTTCTTTTCAGTGTCAGTGCAGTCTTCCCTCCTCTTATAGAGTTCCAATGGCGTCCAATCATATTTTTAAGACACCTACATATGAAAATTTCAAACTTGATCTAGATAGGCTTATCACGAACATCTCGAAGCTTTCGGAATTCGGGGTAAGGGGGTCGTTATTACACTTCAATTATATTATCTAAGTGTTAAATCCAATTTAACTTTAGATTTATCATAGCCATAGGACAAGACATGAGTTAAATATTTGAATGTGCAACTTCTTTGACAATGTAAAAATTTTATGGAAAGATTTATGGTATGATATAATTTTGATCTTTTTTTGGACTTAATTTTTTTTTTCACAAATGTAAATACATATGCACACCCTCATTTCATAAAGAGTTATTGGGTACATAACCTTGTAGGATCAAAATAATTAACATGTATTTTTTCATTTCTTTTTCAGGAGGGGAAACTATCATCTTATCATCAGAAGGTATATGAACAATATTGGTCGACTTCACAAAGCTTCATCAACTTAAGGAAGTTGTTCTGTGAGGGAATAAATTATGCTATGCTTATTAAAAGTCCTTCATGATTTCAGAGTCATTAGTAATTTTCCACTTAATTATAGAGTAGATTAGCATTCTAAATGACATACTATGGGAAATGAGCCTAACCCTATGTGGTCCAAGCAAGTAGATAAGCTCGTTGTGACACAAACAACTATAAAGCAGTCTTATCTTAGCTTCAATTCTTTGGTGCAGCGTGAATTCTACTTCTTTAATATTAAGAGATTCCCTCATAGACCTAGTAATTGGAAATGCATATTATACAAAATAGAAAAATAAACTATGGCATCATTAGGAAAGCATAAAAACTACCACCAATCTTGGAATTTTGTGTATACAAGTGGTAGATTTCTTCTCCTTGAATCTTGAATTTCTATCAGTTGATTTCCATCTGAGAGAAAAATTAATTTTAAATAAAGAAATAAATTCCACATATAGAAATGATATTTACTAAAAAACTTAATATTGCAGAGATAGTAATATAAATGCATTACAATATTGTCATATTATAATGTCAATATTTACATGAAAACTAAATAATGATATTCTATTTTTTCCATTAATGTTATAAAGTACATTTAATATTTCAACATTTCTAAAGTGTAGCTAAAGTTTTGGTTCATTTTATTTATTTATTTTAATTTTCATAAGAATTTCTTTCAACTATGATTGGTGCTAAACCATAAAAATCAAGAAAAAAAATTTAACATAAATTAAAAAAGATTCCTATTATTAATTATTAATGTTAGGAAACTTCCTTGGATGTGAGGAGGAAAGATTAGGAAATCTTTCATGCTTTTATTGATTTCAGTATGTTGACATGAGGAGGAAAGTTAAGGAAAGCTTTTGTGCTTTTCTTGATTTCATTCTGTTTTTTTGGCTTATTGCTTGTCAATAACAATTATCACTTTTTCCTTTATTCTTTTCCAAGATTAGAAACAACAAGTTAGTTTAGTTAGTTCTGTCATTTTCAGTTCTCCTTCGTGCATTTCTCATAGTAGTTAATGTCACTTTCAAACCTCTCAACTTACCTAAGAAAACTCATAACAATTTAAAAAATACACTAATCTAAAATGATCCAGAAAATACAACATATGTTCTTACAAGAGCTTCCAATCTTACGAAAAATTTCAATTTTTTTTCAAGGAAGAGACTTTGCTACTTGCAACCCTTGTTTATTATTATTTTGGAAATAAATGTAAGGTAAATGTTGAGATCTAAGATTGGGATTAGGAAAATTCGATTTTCAACATTTTAGGTATTCATGTTAATCGTTATCATTGTCTCTATTTATATAATCACTCTTAAGATTTATAATAAAATTTAACATATAAAAAACATTTCATAACTTATAATTTTAGAAATTTATACAAGATTTTTTACTTCATTTTCTCAATAAAAACGAATGCACTGGAGTAGAAAGTGATGATTATCTATTTCATTTATAAAATAATTTTTTCAAAGTGAGTAAAGATAGGCTCCTTAAAGAATATTGTTCTAGTCTTGTTTGAACTCTTTTGAATGTCTTTCTGCAAAGTATAAAATATTTTTAATTCAATAATCGTAACCTGTGTTTTTACATATCATGCAATCAATTAAATTTACAATTTTGCATACTTTTATTTATTGACAAGTATTTCTTCCTTCTCTCTGAGGCATACTTGAGGTTTATATACATATCAAAATATTCCTTTAGCATTTACTTGAAAACAAATCACTAATAGAAGATGAGCTAGTGAGTAATTATTTCATAGACCTTGTATCACTAGAATGCTTTGGATTGGTATAAAAATGTATAGTCTCCGTTGGGATTTCTAATTGTCTTTCTAGGACAATAAAATAACACTTACATTAATTATCAATCTAGTGTATGTCTTTTTATTTTAAGGTTACATGCAAAGTCTATGCAAGTTACTGTTTCCTCGACAGTGTTGATGACATTAAATGATCATGCAACTAATGAAAGGAAAACTCAACTAAATCCACTCTTTCTTAAAAAGGAATCAAACTTGTAATTATCTTGCACACAGTTCTGTAAATAAGATTAAATCAGCACTACTTCTACTAAGAAAGAAATCAAACTCAATCTATATAATTCTTCTAAAAAGGAAATTGTACTCAATCCACACAATTATGCTAAAAAGAAAATCACCCCTACGGAATTGAATCTATGTAGCAAGTAACAACACTCTATCAGTTACAAATCTGCAATAAGTATTAAAGAGAGTGCACCTGCTATACTATTAAAGAACAAGATTATCCTTTAAAGAATAATCAAATCACTGCAGAAACTAAAATGAAACTCTACTGTAAAAAAAGTAACAACAATAACAATTGGGATCATCAGTTATTTCCAACCATTAATACAAGTTCTACAAGTAAAAATAGATGCAATTGATAACTACCAACAAATAAATAACAATTCACAAGTAACAACAACAACTAATACACTAAATATTATGCAAATAGTCTATGATAAGTATATCTAACAAAATAAATGAAATGGAAGCACATGATCAATGAATGGGGGGATTCCTTCTCTGGTCAAGGTTGTTGGAATAACTCACAAATTAACGCTTAGATCACACAAACCAACATACTTTTTATTATGAAAATGAATGATGCAATAGGATTCAACAATACTCTTCTCGTGGTTTGCAGTGTTTGGAAAGGTATTCGGATGATCCACGGTTGTCATTTTGGATCATCCGAATACCTTTCCAAATACTCTTCTCTTTCTTCTGCCTCTCTCTGTCTAACCCCCCTAGCACGAGAGGGCTCACTTACTTTTAAATTTCTAGATAGAAATACTTTCAAACAAAATATCATAACGCCTTGAGAATCAAATATTCTCAAAGCTGTTCTCTACAATACATAGCATGAAATATGTTGCACATTCATTTTGTTACAACTAATGTACAAAATAAGACATTTCATTGCATAGTCACAACTACAAGTAGTTGTAATAGGCGACACTTCTCATATCATCCCGATGACTCAGCATTTTCATGATGGCACTCATCTTCCCCTATACTTGAGCATTGTTCGAAGACCAAATGCTCAAGTATCTAATAAATTGTGGAACTGGTGGCAATGCCATAATTATGAAAGTAGCCACATCTAGAAGTAACAACATACCAAAAAAATACATCATATGAGCTTGTGCAAGAGTAACAACATCCACACCCTTGAGAAAACAACACCATGTTCTTGACCAACAAGTACAAACCTTCAATCCATCTCATTAGTAACCCAAAATCAAGCACAAAACTACTTAATGACCTATATTATCACGTAAAACAACACAATATATAAAAGGCTATACCTTGGGTTAAATCATGAAGTTATAGGAAAGATATTGTCAAAAAGGGGTAAAGGATGACTCAAGGTGTCTTTGAAACAAGATAAATGGATGGAAAAAAGAGAAATCATGATCCCAACATCTCCCCCCAAATGGATCTATTGCATGTACTCATGCAGCTAGATTCTACCTGAGATCTAGGTCATCCCAATAGTAGGTCTCATATAGTGTGCTAAGTTGGTAGGCCTCTTGTGTATCTTCTCCAAGAGATTTGAAACTTTTTGCAACCATAAATTCTATAGCCCAATGCTTTTCTATTCCAACCAAATAATACAAAGGACAATACTTATCTACATGCAGCCAAATTAGAGGAAAATGAAAATTTAGGCCGATCCACCTAGGCCCTCTCTGCTCAATACACTAGATATACTAGTTCAACCATCTAGTAGCTCTCTTAAAATTTGGAAAACCAAAAGGCTCATTGGTTTTGATTTCCATCATAGAAAATTCCCAACTTCTTTTGCAACCTTGCAAATCCTCAGATTTAAGGTCATTGATACAACCAACACATTGGTTAAGTACTCGTGCCTAAATATTTATGATCAATCTTGAAAGGTCAAGAGATCTGGAAATTGGGGATTGAGCCCTAATAAAACATCTGCATTAGTAGGCTCTGCTCTAACCCTTAATTCACATGTATCCTAGTTCATTTCTATAGTCTCCTGATCCATTTTCCATTTAACTTGATGTAACAGATATGCCACAAAAGCTCACAAATGAAGGTCCCCTATATAGGGTGCGGGATTAAACTATTTTTCAAATGGAATAATGAGATCATGAAGATAAAATTCACATAAATTTTTTTGTGTAACCACATCAACTTCATAAAATATCTTTCAGAATATTTTAGCATAGGTAAATAGGTAGGGTTTACCCTCAATTATGGTTGTAAGATGAAAAAGAATGAATTGCTCTTGCAGGAACATGGCATACACAAGGGAGGGTACCCTACAGTTGAACAAATATTGGAAAAATGAACCTATATTATGCTTCTCTTCTCCCTGCTTCTTAACCTGGTCCTATGCATCCTTTAATTTCTTCTGATCTTCTTTCCATTGTTCATTTTCTATCCTATAGAGGGTTAGTTCATCTTCCCTTTTTCTTTCCATGGTTCGAACAATTTTTCAATGCTCCTAAATATGAACCATAGCCTCTTGATAGGACACCGCCAATGCTTTCCATTTACCAAGTTCAACCTGTAAAAGCATGAGAGAAGGAAACTCAAAGGTATAAAATTCAACCTCCTTTGTTCCCACTGTTGTCTGATTATATACCATTATGTGCTTTATGTCTACAGGAACATATCCAGTTGGTCCAAAAATATCCTCCCACACTGAATAAGGTTCTTCTCTCATCTTCCTAGTCACCCTTCTCTTAGGAGAGGTTTATTTTCTAAAGGTTTGGGCCACGTCGACAAGGGTGTTTAATCCTGAAGTATTAGAAAATTCTCTTATTTGTTTTTCAAATCCCTAATTTTTTGTCTCAATTTCAGATTTGTATTCTTCAATCTCACAACTTGATTAATTAAATAGGGATGCTTTCTTACCTTTCATGCATCCCATCATACTTGTCTCTCCTTCTTCCATCTTCACTTTGACTAGATTCTATATAACATCCTTTGTGTTCATTGGTTCTTCAATAGCTGTCTCTTGTGTAGAAACCTTCCCATCAACCATTTCGTCCATTTCTATTTCTTGTGTAGCAAGTATGGAATCTTCCACAAATATTTATGGTAAAGTAGAAACAGGAACTTCCTTCAACCTAGGTACAATTTCAACATTGTTTTCCCCTTTGAAACGTGGTTCTTCTGTGACAATTGTATGACTTGCTACAACTGGTTCAAAAGTAGAAGCAGGAGGGTTTTCCTGCTCAAACCCTTTTATAATAGCTTCTACTTTACCAATTTTCCCTATAGTTGGTTCTTGTGTAACAACCAAAGGGGTGATAATGGGTGGTTCCACTTCTATTGTTCCAAGAACTATTTACCTTGTTCTTCTCCTAGGCAGGAATGCCACAAAATATGCAATAGGCTTTTTTCTGCTTTTCGGCGTGGTAGGTGTCGAAGGTTGTTCTTCCTAAACTACACATGGTCCCCATATTTACTTTGAAGGACTATTTTCAATGATTTCCACATCGCTATCCATGAGTGATGGCATGGGATAGTCAGACCCTAGTTCACCTTTGACCCCCTCAGGATCATCGTCCTGGTCAACTTCCCATGGAATTTGTGTTGCTTCAAATGTATCTCCTATTTTTATTTCACCCTTTTGTTCCTCATGGTCTGCGCATTTTTATTTTTCTCTCTCATCTTCTCCATGTTGTTTCTTCTCATTTTGTTGTTCCTCATCACCCAATTTTTCCTGGTCTAATTCCCCAAATTCCACTTCATCATTGTTATGGAAAAAATTGTGCAAGTGCACTCTTCCACGTGGTGAGGGACTAAGCCTTGTAGGTTGTTTCAAGGCCTCAGTCCTTGGAGCCCATTTTTGGTGGTTGGTATTCCTCCAAGTGATCCTACAAAATATTGTTAGTGTAGTGCACATCCAAACATGAAAATATTGATGAAAATAAAATGAAAGAGATGGGGGAAATATGCAAACTCCAACAACAACCAAAGATATGCTAAACCACTCTTGTATTTCCCAATGGAATAGTTGTACAACACCTAGAAGGTGAAGGCTTCACGGGAATCCAACAATATCCCTTAGGGAGGCCTTTCTTGTCCAAACTAAATGCTAAGTAGATGGAAGCATAATGGAGAGAAACACTTTCCCATTGATGGTAGGTGGAAAGCATGATTGGGAATGCTCACAATGGTAGGAAATGGTGGGATATGAGGAAGCTCCAACTCAAATCCAGCAGCATAAACTTGATCTAATTTCTCTCTACAAAATGAATGCCAATGGCTTCCTTTTAGGATAAGAGGTGGTTAACAAACAACTAGATCCAAATGTTAACTCTCCTCCTTCATGAACTAGTTCCAAGGTACACAAGGGGGGATGATTAATTCCACCAAGTGTGTGAGAAGTTGAATTTTGATCCTTGGGGAGGATTGAGCCTTTAATGCACTGCTAGGTTGAATTGGTCCCATTGTTTTCACAATAGCGTGATTATCGAAGGAAAAGTCACGCGGGTGTAGCACGGGCATTGTTCAGATAACCTGCGCTATAGCATGGGTAACCTATATAATACCCACACTACCCTTTGTTTTGACTGTTTCTGGGCACTTCTGGGGCTCATGTTGTGTTTTGGATCTATTGAGGATGCCTATGATGAGATGAATTATTTATATTGATGACGCTTTACTAGATCAATCGCCGAAATGTCACATGTGTGTGATTTTTAGGCGTTAACAGATGCCCCCTAATGTATGAGGTTCAGAGGGTACTGTATAGTCGATAATGCATCGGGTTTCTTATTTTTTCTCTCCTTTTATGTAGGACGAAGCATGTGTGGAAAAAATAAGGTCCTCCAATGGGAGGAGGTTGTTGGTGGTGACCGTTGGAGTGGTAATAAAGAATAGTTTTTTGTACAAACGAGGCGGGTATACCCATGCTCGTGAAATGTTGTCAAAGTGATTACAATGAGAGAGGTCAGAGGTGTCAACTCTACTATATTGTTCGGATATGGATGAAGGTGGCTTCGATCCATGTTAGAATAAATGTCCTCGTAACTGCTACGAAATATTAAAGAAGTGGGACTGTTGGTGACCATGATAAACCCACTTTGGTGGGGAACCAAACTGGTGGGTAAATCTTCCTAAGGGCTGTACCGTACCAAATAGACTACTATCATGATTTTCAAATGTGAACACTACTACCTTCAAAAGTACGTCCCCCCCATATGCGATGATGTGTTGACATTGAGCATAGGGGAAACCACCTAGTTAGGGAGAACTAATGACTCTCCTTACTAATTTTGAGGTGATAACTTATAGTGATTTAAAGGGATCCCAAGGTACAACTGCAACTACTGCAACTCTCGGAACATAGTGAATTGACGTCGACGAGAGCTAGAGTACTGGATAGGAGGAAAGTCCTATCCTGAGAAATGGGATCATATTGTAACCAACTGGTAGACGAACAAACCTGACACAAGACTGGTTGATAACCATGGGGCTCATAACTTACTTTGATCGATGTAAACATGGGGAGAGAGGACGACAACTTTTATTTCTGGAAGGAACAGGTTGAAACAGATGGAGATAAACTGTAAATGAAAGGGGTTTTGATGGAGACACAAAACGAAGGGTAATGGCAACCGAAAAAACAAATATTGTTGAACATATGGAGACTCAAATACATCGATTGAAGGAGACCATGGGTTGCTGCCAAAATAATATGGTGTACCTGCAATGTGAGGCTATGCTGGAACGGTTTGGACATAAATAATTTTGGTGGGGTCCCACAGTTTTGTGTGTGTCAAGGGACTAATTTGATGATGGGAGGAGACCCTATGGTTTTGAGTGGATCGGGGGACACTTTCCAATGATGGACGGAGGGCCAATTTGCAGACGCAAAGACGAGTGCCCCATGAAATGATGCTATGCAGTATATACTTGCAGGATAACTGAATACAACTAGTTGTTTCTGAGGGTGGGGAGCCCATAGGTGTCATTGCGAGGGTGATGATATGAGGGAGATGACGAAGGGTAAAGTGCAAATGGAGGTATCACAGGGATTTGTGAATCATTCTCGTGACATGTGCCGAATAATCTGATGATTGTCTACTGGGTGGAGTAAATTCTCAAATGCAAAAATGATACTCAAAGGGAGGATATTTTCAAGTTTGGTTATATTCGTCGGACTTGTGGGGGCTCGACATCATGGGTGTTAATTGATGACGGGGATGGAAATGGTGCGCACACCCATGGGGGAACATGCTATTCAAGGCCATGAATGGGGATCCTATGGTTATCAATGGGAATACTGGGATATGAATTGTAAATAGTGTCTATATTCCAATTTGGAATGATTCTTGTGGTAGGGTGCATGACCCCCATTGTGAGAGCTTGGAGTCTTATTTTTATAATGGAAAAAATGAGAAGCTCCATATTGTCCCGATCACGGTCCTACACATGTGGTGCACATACCCAGATGTAGTAAAGGACATAACCAAGGTATTGACAATGCAAAAAATCAGATAACCAAAACATCTTGTACCTATGGGGTACTTGGATAGGAAAATCATGTCCTGGTGATATTTATGGGAATCCAGATTGGTCAGCTCCATGTTGAATATCTCGAAGCTTTGGTCGGCGTGGTGTGAACGGTTTTGGAAACGGAGTTACGGTTTGTCCGTTGCATTAGTTGGAAGTTTGGGTCAAATGAGTATAAAAGAGGGGTGGGGCCCACTTTTCGAAAATAATTTCTAATTTGTTCCACCAACCTCCTAAAGTGCATTTCAAGTGTTTCTAGGAGATCGGGTACAACATTCATCGATCTGCAAGTTCCAAGTAAGCCTAAACCTAGTCTTTGTGATTTTTTTCTGTATAAGGATTAGGGTGGGGTGTCCAGGGGTCTTTTTGATGTTTTTAGGGTTGTTGCACGAGATTTTGAGAAAATTCTACGCAGTAGCACGAGGTTTTGGGAAAATATCATGATGTCATAGTGTGGGATTTTCTAAAAATTGTGCGTGATGTAGCACGCTCACTAGCACGAAAGAAATTGACTGTACCATGCGTAGCGCGGGATATAAATGCTCCTGCTGCACGCTGGTTGTAGCACGACTATTCCTCAAACAACCGCACTACCCCTGCGGGTGAGATGTATATCTCCTGCGCGCTGGTTCGGTGTGACCGAAGAGTGTTTCGGCCATGCTACGCGCAGATATATTGTAAAATGTCGCGCTACACATGGGTCTTCTTAGGGAACTCTGTGCTAAATATTTTATATGGCTAATGGGTGATTATTTCCATGTCAAGGTGGTTTCTTATCAGCGATGGCATGCATTCGAAATGTTGAGTGGAGGGAGATATATTTTTATGACCTCTGAGCCATAGTGTTGGCTGACCAGTGGCGACCGAGGCGTTACGAGATGTTGGGATCTTGAAGTTCTTCAAGAGCCCTCTAATGCGATCGACCGAACACCTCTTGTGGAAGCTATTGGACATGTGAGATTCTGACCACGGAGTGTTCCATGTGGGTGGTGACGACCTAAGTATCACTACTTAGGATATCTATTTTTTTAAGGTGTTGACTCGCTGAGGAGTGAGGGAGCCTCTCCCTCCATAGTTGGTGGGGGATATGATCCATACCTTAGTGGATCAGTACTGTGGTGGTGATGAGAGTTCGGTAAATTCTGGTGGCGTGTTGCTAAGCTATCTGAGGGCTCTATCGGTGGAGGATGTGGTAACAGCCATTGTGCGTGTGTTGGAGGCCACGTCCCCCAACCAGATTACAAAAGGCCAACTCCAACTCATGGAGAGGGTGATGGATCGGCAGCCTGTGGCGCGGGGTTCGTTGATGCTGCAGTCCATGATGTAGTAGCATATTTCATATTTGCGACGGGGCATGGGGCGGTGCACCTTCGGCTATGGTAGCGTATTGTGATCATACTTCTTCAAGCGCTATCTGAATTTGAGGCCACAAATCGTGGTAACCCAGAGGGGATCATAGGAGTCGCGGATTGTGTTCTGGGGATGTATTATGCCCCGTGTTGGTGGCAGGACCATGGGTCCCTTTTTTACACCACAAGTGTTGGATGTTTGGGAGTGATGCATAGGCCAACCCGAGAGGTATACTTGGAGAGGGATGGACTTCCGAGGAGATCCAGATCTTCCCATTCATGTTGGTGGATTCAGCGCTACAAGTATGTTTTTTTATGGTTTTGTATTGTTCACATATATATTTGTACATATTGTTTATTTCTGCACATTGATGGTATACACGTTTATCAGGTACTTATGATGGTTTCCTCCTTTGTGATGTAGATGTAGGTCCTGTGAGGCCACCTCGAAAACAGAGACCAAGGTAGGATCAACCATCCGCTGGGGCTGGACAGGCGATAGGAGGAGTAGGGATAGCCGAGGGTGGGGTTGCTAGAGTTGGAGGAGCTAGATATGCAGGATCTGTGAAAGGTGGGGTGGCTATCGGAGACCAAATGGTAATTTTGGTAGCCGACTTGGAGCAGAGGTTAGGTGGGCTGACAGCTGGGGTTGATGAGCGTGACTGGGATGACCTTGAGGATGATGAGGTAGACTTGACACTTCATCTACCACTAGAGTGCGTGCCAGCTTGGAGACAGATCATGCAACGGGTCACAGTTGCTTGTCATGTGGCACGGGAAGTGCAGGGAGGAGCGGCTCGTCCTCCACGACAGAGGCTGCGACAAGGACTAGAGTTAGTGCATGGGGAGTTTGTGTTCCCATTTTCTATTGTGGGACCCCGAGATCCACCAGTTATCTGAGTAACTTGATTTTGTATAGGGCTATGAGCCCCATTTTGTAGATATACATATTTTTTTATGGGCCTATGGGAGACAATTTTTGTATGTATCCCCCATAAGGCTACGTATGTATATGCCCTAGGAGGGCCATTTTTTGTATATGACACACATTTTTATGATATATATATATATACCATTTTGGGGGCACATGATGTATGCATCTCTTGATGTATGTTATGTATGTGTATTTTTCTTTATGTTGCCTACATGTTGATGCGATGCATATGTAGTAGGTGATACTAGCATATTTGTTTTGGGAATGTGTTATCGATTTTTAGGACTTGTGATGATGAAATACATGTATGTGTAGTCATAGGTGAGACACATAGATATATTTATGTATGATTGATATGCATGTTTATGTGGCTTGGTGATGTACTAGATGCCAATTCAATACCTCATTGGCGATGGAGTCGACGAATGCATTGGCGTTTCTCGGTATATGTGTGAAAGTTATGGTTTCAAACTGTCAAATGAGAAGGCACACACGTAGAAATTTTTTGAAGAGGAGTGAGTTACAGGCATGGAATACATTATTCAACTTTAATACGAAAATTTGACAGTTGAGGTGTACCTGTAGATGGTGTATTCCTAGGTGTAAGGAATCACTAAAGAGACCTATTACGGCCTCGTACTCTACTTGGTTGTTTGTTAGTGCCCCCAAGCATACTCCGTCGGTGTGGTGAAGTGCATGGGATGGGGAATATATGACCCAGGTAGTAGATGCTAGATGTTTGGACGATCGAGTGGCAGTGTCTACATAACCGATATAGATGTTCGTTGAGGATGCCAATTGCATTTGAAGAAGAGAGGTAGTTTACTTTCTTAATTTGAGATAGCGTGAAATGAAAGTAAAGTCTTTGACAAAAAATAAGAATATCAACAGTTGGTGTTGGATGTCTTGTTTGTGTTGAGAGGGTACAAAAAATCCCCGTTTTGGTTGTTAAGTGTTTGGGGATGCTTGCGGGTGGTCTGTGTCTTCATCGGAAGATGAGGAATCACTGCAAGTGAGGACATCGGCTAAAGGAGATTCAACATCGATGGTGTCTGGGAAGGTGGGTACTTCCTCCTTAGTTGGTGACGCTTGCAGAGTTACATAGGGTGTCCATAATTGATCTTGCATTCTCATCAGTTCAAGACAAGTTTGTCATTCGATTCGCAAAATGGGGCATTGAAAGGAGTAATGGGTGGTCTCTCCACAAGATCAACAAGGTCTTGGTACACAGGGATGAAAGTGTTCTTCGTATTCTTGGGTATTGATTTGATCCATTATGCATGCGATAGCGCTAGGAGGGAGCATATGGGTATAGTTCCCACACGACGAGCATTCATTGTGTGATGGTGTCATCATAACTTTAGATGGGTCTTGCGACATTACAGGCTCTACCATAATGTCTGCAGTTGGTGCAAATTTTGTTGGACGGGTGACTGATGGTGTCGTTGATGTGGTGATCACATTAATGGATGCTACTTCTTGGTGTAAGAAGGGGGATTCCTTAATTGTTACTTGTGTGAGAGGAACTGTTGATAATGGCTCTCGGTATCGAGGGAGTTCGGAGCAATGGTGCATATAGTGCCCATGCTGAGTACATATGGAACGTGTGTGATTTGTACACAACGTTTTGGACTTAGTTGGGGGCGAGGGAGGCGTGCCCCCTTTCATTGTTGGTGGACCGTGGGTGATACTAATGGGGTGTTAAGTGAATTCCTAAGCTTTGGGAGGGTAGGGCATAGGTTTGTTTCCTAGCCTTGCTTCCCACAAAGAGAACACGGTGGTGTGACCGTTTGGGTGGGAGGTGGGTGGGAGTGTTGAACATTATTGGGGATTTTTACTTATGATGTTTGATGCCCCCTGCTTTAGGCTTCCCCTTTTCTACTAAATTAGATGTCAGGTTAGGTAATAGGGGACCTTTCAAATTTGGTTGTTTGGTGCCCCCATTGGCGGTCTTAGTGACGACCGATTATGGTGTAGTTGCGGATGTCATAGGTTGGGATTTCGTAACTGAATGCGTTACGGGATTTGCAGACATAGTAGCTGAAACAGGGACAAACTCATAATGGGCAACTGGTCTGGAAGCCATCTCTGGGAAGGGTGGTGTAAGGTACCACACTGGGATCCCCAAATTTATCCCAGGTAGAGTTAACTAAGCCATATGCAACGTCCCTTGTACACCCTTGGGAGGATACAAGAATGGTATTTGGAAAATCGATGGTACCGATGGACTCAATGTTTGTTCAATACCATGACTCAGCGGTGGTGCTCATAACGATGTTGAGGTGGAGGTATCTCCATTTTTCAGTGGTGAAAATTGTGCACATTAGGCCATCGATAGATGTAGGGATCTTTGGTGGTGATCCTGAATATGGTTCTACCAAATTAGATTCCTTGTACATACCGGGGGCAATGTCAACATACAATTGATCATCGCCCAATATAGTGGGTAGGACATTGTCGATATTTCTTGTGATATTAGGGTTAAAGTAGTTAAGTTGGTCAAGGGTAACTATCTTCCCATTTAAGAGAAACATGATGATACGAAATACTGAGGAGGCTACCGCGCCCTTGATGGCATACATGTAACTATTCCCCAAGAGGATGGTGTAGTCGAGCTCAACATCGATTACTTTGATATCGATCATAACTATCTTCCCCCCCATATCTATGGGGACATTTTGGTAAAATCCTCTAGGTTTGGATGGTCTCCCATCATATGTGCAAAGAGAAATAGATGAGGGGACCAAATCGGGGGATCCTAATCGTTTCTAGACTTTTACAGACATAACACAAGTGGATGTGCCTTCGTCGATGATACAACGATGGATCATGGCATTTTTAACCATGACTGGAACTTGAAATGCGACTGATGATGGTAATCGCAGATCACCTTTGTCAATATCATAGGTCATGAGGTGCGAGTCAGAAGGGTCGACAGCACTGAGTGCATTGAGTAACGCCTTTCTATGTGTTGGGAAATATTGTAGAACTTCTAATGTGGACATAGCCGCGGGGGACTGAGCCAAGTCATCCACAATATTGTAATTGTGGGTGGATTTCATGTGGGGGTTACTAGGGGTACGCCTAAGTGGAGCTTTCAGAATCCGTGGGATTTGTTTGGTATTCGAGCGTGGTATTTGTAGAGGGCCCCCCGAGGGGATAGAAAATTCTTCCACTTGGGGGGTGGAAGGCCCATGATAACCCTTGGCTTGTGTCTGAACAATTATACCCAACATATAGATATTTTGGAAAGAGCCATCGCCAGTTGGACGAGGATCATGTTCTTGTGTAATTGTCCCTTGATTGGAAAAGGGTTACTATAACACTGTTGTTTGTGGTTGGGGAGGATTCGTTTCCTGAGGAGGGTTCATCACCATCTTATTTTTAGATTCCACTAACTGTTGGTAGTCATGGATAAGAGGACAATGATGTGTGTAATGACCATAATCACCGCAAATGGAGCAGCAATAATTGGTTCTCAGGGTAGGATTCTTCCCTTGTTTGGGGGGATTGTTAGTCCCTTCATTTGGATCACCCGTGTTCTAGTTTTGTTGGGGGGAGGATTGACCCCTTTCCCTGGATGTTGATTTTGTTTGTTCTTACATTTATTCTTCCTTTGATTTTGTGGATTCTAGGGTTTTGCGGTGTTCAACTGCTCGAATTGTTGAGCTTCTTGAATATAAGTAGGTTGAACTAGGTTAACCCCCATGTGGGGAGGAGGTTGCTAACTAGTTGGGAATCGGAGAGGGTAATATGGATTATATCTTGGCGGTGGGATGAATGTTGTTAAGCTCCATAAGAGGTGGATGTAGGAGCGACTTGCACCATTGGCGGTGTAGGAACCGTCATTGTTTGGTTGATGTTTAGGCATGCAGGACTATATGGTCCATACTGTAATTGTCCAACTGATGGTGTTGGTACCGACGTAGGGGGGTACCGACACAGGTGGCATGGATGGGTGATACAAAACCATGTTGAATGGAACCGATGTGGTTAGGAACCTTTCCTAATTGGGAAATGGACTCACTAATCCCATTCGTCGAATGTGACGAGCCCGAAGGTGCAGGATCCAATGAATGATGCCACGGGGAATCAAGGATGATTGTGTAAAGGTATCCATACTATGCATATATGAGTTTAAAATGTTTTTCTTTCAGAATATCCTCTTCCTTGCTTTGCAGCATGGAGGTGGCAGGTTGGAGAGATTTGATAAACCAATCCAATAGAAAAAGAGGTTGTATTTTGATCTTACATAGTGTGTGGCGTCTATGCCACTCATGGATGTGTTCCGCGATGTGGGTGGAAGTATTTTGACGAAACTCAATAAGAATTTAAAGGCCTATATCATGTCGAATTGGTTGTTGGAAATGCGTAAGAAATGCGGTGGCCAATGTCGCAATGTCGAATGAGTGACACTTTCTAGGTTTACGTACAATTTTGTTGTCGTTCTAGTGAGGGTACACTGGAAGAGGCGAAGATTCACGGGGTCATCCATTGTGTTTTTAGATGAACACCATAGGTGGAAATACATAACGTGGTTGACGGGATCGTCTCCCTATTTTCATTCGAATTTGGGAATTTCAGAAGGAATCTTGTCTGGCATAGCAGGCCATGTCGCATCATGATCAATGGGGTCAATTGTTAGTTTGGCCAAATCAGGTATATTTAAACTAGCCATAAATGGTAAGGTAGGGATGACGGGTATTTCCATTATGTTTGGGATGTGATTTCCATGAGGGGGAGACCCAAGTGGTGTTTTAAAAAATGGTTGACCTTCTATGAGAGAGGATGGGTCAAAGGGATCCGAGGGATCTCCTTGGGGAAAATCCAGTGGGGTACTACTTCCGATTGGGGAAGAAGTGGTTTAATTAATAGATTCTCATGGGGGAGAAAATGTACCTAGCAAGGCGTGTCCTAGACCAGATGGTCCTATCAATGCTTCCCGAGAAAGACCCCAGATTGAGTTCCCTCTATGTGTAATACAGGGGGGAGGTGTGAAAACACCCCTTGCAGTCTACGAGACTGTGTTAGGATGTTTTTTTGTTCCTCAATGGTGAAGTCTTTGTGTCAAATGAGAGTGATAGTGGAATAAACACAATTGAACAAATGCAAAAATATGCCAACCACAATAGATGAAAAATGGTGCGATAAGTGAGTGATATGTGCAATGTCGGTTTTAGTGCATGAGTCCCCACATGTAGGTTATTTTTATTACAAGTTAGTGAAATTGTAGTTAAAAAAGAAAAATAAATGTAAATTACCTAGAAGACCTAATGTCCTTCCTCTCAAAATTTAACTGGGCCTCCACTAAAAGCACAGTTGATAGTGATAATGGTATCCACTCACCAATCGACTAGTGTAGGTAACAAAGAGCTATTCCTACCGGCAATGGGGCCAATGATCCAATCAAGAAGACTTGAAAACACTACCCAATGGAAATAGATAACTTCAGGAGCCAATTTCACTCACAATTGCTCCTTGGTGATATCCTAAGTTGGGCCACTAAGATACCTTGCATCAAGTGTGGATCAGTGGTTCGGCCTGCACGGTATAGTTTCCTCTCCCTACAACAAGTTGAGTGGCTTATAGGGGAGATCAGGGAAAGTATACCTCTTCGTTCACCTCCTTGATCATGGCGCACTTCTGATCCGGGTTTTCTTTTAACACTTGCTTATAGCAGGATTTCGTAAGTACCCTATGAGACAACAATGCTCTGTTTCAAAATATTACTAATGAAACTAGATTGGTTGGAATTAATGGATTCCTATCCCAATCAATCCTACCTAACTAAAATATTGTTTTGTGACCTCCTGTGGAGGATTTTAGTTCGTTAATACAATTACAATGTTTATTTTAAGGGGTTTGAATGTTTCACTTATGGAGTGTAAGAGGGGTATTTCACAATCCCTACCTTACTGATTCACCAAGCTCACATGAAGTGCGAGGTGAAGAGCATACTAGGATTGAAAGAGTCGGTAGCCCTCTTATTGTGTGCTAATGGAGCAAACACATGTGATGAAAGCAAAAAAAATGATTTTATTGGCAATTTAACTAAAAGAGTATATCAATATTCTAACTAATAGACAAGTGTGAAATGGAGGTATTTCACACTTCTCACCGTTTTTCTAATTCACCAAGCTCACATGAAGTGCAAGGTGAAGAGCATACTTCAAGAGACAAGTGTCTTTAGGTCCTTTCTTGTGTGCAAAAAGTGTTTTCTACACTAGCAATACTACTAAAAACAACATGTCAATTTTGCATAAACAAGAAATGGTCTTGAATACTAGTGACAACAATGGGGCCCATTGAAAGCCTCAAAGTTGGTTACCTAGGTAAGTTTCAAGAGAGATGTGCTCTTTACTTCCTAATATTGGTCTAGGTGCAGTAATTACTAAAAAATTAAGTAATTAGGTGAATTAGCCTTAATTTTATTTTTATTTTTGACTAGGGGAATTGGCAACTAGAGATTGGGCTGGTACTCGCGTGACACAGGGTCCAGGATCCAATCCCACTACCACTATACCCATAGGTGCCCCACACCTCCCTCAAGCATGGGACACAGGTAATCCAAGGTGTGATTTGAACTCGTGACCTCTATTTACAACATGTGACTTCATAACAAGCTAATCGCCAATGAGCCACACCCGCACGGGCATAGCCATAATTTAAGTTCACTAGTAAGCAGCAATTAGGATTCCAAACTAAGCTATGCATATAAAAATTAAATAAACAATAGTAGCATGGCTAAAATAGACCCTGTTGCACGGACTGTGTGGGTTAATACAAAACAGACGCCCTATAGTGTGTGTAATACACTAACCTTCCGCGCGGGTGTGATGGGCGATGTACCGTGGGTCTGAAACTGGTAACTTGCACTATGTGAGCGATTGTCTGAGTCGATTCCGCACTATCAGCACGAAAAATATGTCAGGAATCACACGGCTTTACAAAAATAAATGGGGCCGTGATGGGGCCAAATTATGGAAGCAAGAGGCGGAATACCTGATCTCCTACAAGTGAAAAATACCCAGAATTGGCTACTTAGCATAAAACAACCCATTTTAAAGATAAATAAACAAAAATAAGTATGGTCTCCATTAGAACTGTTATGGAAAAAAATGCACAAGTACACACTTCCACTTGGTAAGGGGCTAAGCCTTGTAGGTTGTTGCATGGCCTTAGTGGGACTTGGAGCCCATTTTTGGTGGTTGGTATTCCTCCGAGTGATCCTATAAGATACTTTTAGTGTAGTTCACATCCAAACATGAAAATATTGATGAAAATAAAATGAAAGAGATGAGGGAAAGATGCAAATTCCAACAGCAACCAAGATATGATAAACCACTCTGGTATTTCCCAATGGAATAGCTATACAACATCTAGGAGGTGAAGGCTTCAAGGGAATCCAAAAATATCCCTTTGGGAGGCATTTCTTGTCCAAAATAAATGATAAGTAGATGGAAGAACAATGGAGAGAAAAACTTGCCCCTTCATGGCAGGTGGCAATCAAGCTTGGGAATGCTCGCAATGGTAGGAAATGGTAGTCTATGAGGAAGCTCCAACTCAAATCTAGTGGCATAACCTTGCTCTAATTTCTCTCTACAAAATGCATGCCAATGGCTTCCTTTTATAGGCCAAGAGGTGGCCAACAAACAACTAGATCCAAATGTGAACTCTCCTCCTTCATGAACTAGTTCCAAGGTACACAATGGGGGTTTATTAATACCACCAAGTGTGTGAGAAGTTTAATTCTGATCCTTGGGTAGGATTGAGCCTTTAATGCACTGTTGAGATGAAGTGGTCTCGTGGTTTTGATTGTACCGTGGATATCGAAGGAAAAGTCACGCAGGTGTAGCACAGGCATTGTTCAGATAACCAAGAATTAGAACACTTAGAAATAGTCTTCATTAGTAATGGATATGATATCAATCAGTTTAAGAAGGTTGTAGAGGTAGTTAAGAAGCCTCAGAAAGACAAGAAGAAGATAAATGATGAGGATAGCAAAGAACACAATAGGATCTTCCTCCCTTACATTAAGGGAACCACTGATAAACTAGCAAGGATACTCAGAAAGCACAACTTCAAAGTAGTCTTCACTCCTTCCAACACAATAAGAATCCTAGTGGACTCTTTGAAAGACCCTATAGCTCCTATGTTACGTAAGGGTGTTTACTCCATTCCATGTTCATGTAGTATGTCTTACATAGGGGAAACCGGTAGGTCAATAGAAACAAGACTAAAATAACATAGTGCTGGCATGATAGGCATAAGAAATCATCCCGAGAAGAACATTATCACCTAACCCAACATCAAATTTGTTTGGAAAAGGCTTCCATCCTAGCAAAAGTAGAAAACCTCACAAAACGGAATATTAGAGAGAAAATCGAAATCGAAATGTGAAAAGATTGCCTCAATAGGGATGACGGAGCCAAACTCAGCGCTACTTGGAAACCCCTCATACACTCATTAAAAAACAAGCATACCTCGAAACAAACCAATAACTAGAACAACCTATAAGTTCTTCGCTTATTTCATCCTTTGTTTACCATTTAACCTATGATGCTATAGTTGTAGTTAATAGCCTTAGCATTCACACCACACATTAGTAATTAAAAATTTTATTTGAAAACATTGCTAAGCTAATTAACCCTCCTTTTAAATTAAAATTAAAAATTTTTAATTTATTTTAAAAATTCATTTAGGTTATTATAAAATTTATTACAATATCTAGACAACTCTAAACTAAAAACATTGATTAAGAAAAACTAAATTAAAATTAAAACCTAGAATGAAATCATAATATACATTAATTTAATTAATATAGTAATTAATTAGTATAACCTTGAACAAACATTAATCAAGTAACTAATGAATTAATATAGTAATTAATTAATTAATTAATTAAAAGAAGAAAACCTTACTAATAAAACAATAATCAATCTAAAACTTCAAATCTAAATTGAATCAAAACTAAAATAGAAATACAAATTAAAATAATCTCAAAATATGTAACATTAGAATAATTAAATAATCTTGGCATTAACCAAACCCTAAAACCTAAGCCGACACATCTTACCTATTTCCATCTACCATACTACCTATACATATAAATCATTGGGCAATCAAAGCACTTCTTCCCAGACTTCACTGTCTCCTGATGATGATCTCATAGTAGGGATCGAAACGTCGAGATTCTATCATTTTCAAAACGCAGTTCCTCTCTTCTTAAACTCTATCTCTACGTATGGAACTCTATAAACCTTCACTATAGCGCAGATAACCTATGTAATACCCATGATACCCTTTGTTTTGACTATTTCTAGGAACTTGTGGGGCTCATGCTGTGTTTTGGATCTATTGAGGATTCTTGTGGTGAGATGCATTGTTTATGTTGATGTTGCTTTACTGGATGAATCACCAAAATGTCACATGTGTGCGATTTTTAGGCATTAACAATCATGTTCCACTTCTACCTATTGCTCCTCTTCAAGTTCTTCCAGTAGTCCCAGAAATCGCCTCCATGTCATTTGAACATTCCCCAGGGAATCAAGAACCAAGATTTTAACCAAGTCATGGTTTGTGATTGTAGCTAAGGGATGCTTCACCCCTATTGCAAAATGTGCCATAAGTTGCAGGAAGCCGAGAAGAAAAAATCGAATGTTCAGAAGAAAATTATGCCTTACCTACAATAACAACTTAAGATGGTAGGTGAATATTACCTGGAAGCAACCTTCACATGTAATATACTTCTAAATAAATAAATACATATACTTCCAAGGTGAAGGTAAGGACTCCCGCTCATATTCCCTGCCTCGTCACTGCAAAATTTCCCCTTCCCTATTGAATTCATTAATTTCATGTGGTAGGGGTGTCCTTCTGTAAAACCACCACTCACCTTCCCGTGAGAGCCCCGTCACCCTAGCTATGTTCTCTTCTATTATGGAAATATCCACACCCTTTACCGTATATTTCTCATTGATAAAATTTTGGGTGAATTCTAATGTCACCTCAGGATCAAAACCCTGCAACTTTTCAAAGTACATTATCCATCTTGCATCTTGAAACACCTAGTAAGTTGCTCTATTTTTACACATTTGTTCTATATCTTCTAATTCATGTCAGAATGTTGAACCTCCCATCTATGTGACTTGTAATTAGAATCAACTGGTAGCTTTAGATGATTATGTTACCTTGTTATGACTGAGACCAAGTTACAGTTTGTGCATGCAAAGGATATGAGGGTGTTGTGATTTTTTTTTATTTAAATTTGGTAGGGTTCTAGTTTTAAATTTGATTAATGTGATAGGTACATACGTGTGCATGATTGTGGATTCAAGTTTCCATGTCTTAACCAAATGATATGGATGTATGAACATGGCCATATAGTACAGTTTTTGGATAAATTCCTCTCCCCAACTAAAAGGTTGTATGGCCACGTCCACTCATGGGGAAAGTGACAGCCCATCAACGTACTACAATTATTACAAGAAATAATTAAACGTTAAGTGGATTCATACATGTTTGGTCTTATCGTGGGTGGTCATGAATGGAATTACGATCCATGGTAGGTGACATAATTTTTTGGATGGAAATGTTTTAATGTGGAATGATGCCAACGAGCCAAACAATGATGGATTTTGAGATTTCAGTGTTAAGGAGAAGTAACCACGACAAACTCTAGATTAGTGGTGAATTTGGCAAAACTCTTGGTGGAATAGGTGATCTTTAGCGACAGATGATGAGTTGCAGTGGCATAGGGAATACTTGTTATTCACTGGAATCATGTTTTTTCAAACTTAAACATAACAAAACTTCAAATTATGTTGTAACTTGATCCTTTTCACCATGTTTTTACTTTGACAAGTTTCAACATTTTCATCGTGTTGTTATTTAGACAATTTTGAGCTTCCTGTAGAAGTTACAACATCGTTTTATTCTTGAAAATCAATCATTCTTGCAATAGAAAAGGGGTCATAATGTTCCAAAAATTTGAGATTAGCATGAATACTTATCTTGAAATAAAAATAACCAAAAATTTTTATTTTATTTATTTTTTATTGCACATGCCAACTACTAGCAAGTTGGTTTTCAACTAACATCTGTCCAACTACACCCCATAGGGTTTTTCACAATTAATTTTTTTTTTGCAAATGCCAACTGCCAGCAAGTTGGTTTTCAGCTAACATCTATCCAACTGCAGCCTAGAGGGGTTTTCACAGTTGATTTTTTTTTCACTCAAAGACATCATGCAAGAGGAGGTGTGGAGGCTTGTCCCTCCTCATGCAACATTTCTAAATGTGGTATGGAAGAAACCTCCTTAATGAAAGAGTTCTTCGAGGTTGGATGATGGTATAATCAGAGGCGATGTCCATTGGAAAGCAGAGAGGTGTGTTCTCCATCTATGGGTACAAGTTTAATAGTCCCATTAAAAAATATGGTGTCTACCTCATAAGGACCCAACCACCTAGCACAAATATTTCCCTTGAAATATTTGAATCTGGACTCATACAGTAGCGCCCAATCCCCTTGATGAAACAAATTCTTTTTAATAAGCTTGGCATGCCAATTTGCACGTTGTTGTTGTACAATATCAGTATGTTGTAGCACAAACAAACGAATTTCATCAAGCTCATTGAGCTATTCTAATTGATGCCTCTAAGCTATTTTAAAATCCATACCAACCTATACAGTAGTTCTAAGTGTGCTAATATCAAATTCAATCATAAATATCAGACACTCACCATACACCAACTCAAATGGAGAGAATCCCATGGTCTTTTTCCAAGTAGTCCTATAGGCCCATAGAGCTTCTGGACTTTTATTGACCCAGTCACAAAAGTGACTATCCATAGTCTTCATAAGAATATTTTCCAATACTTTCTCGATACTCTCGACCTATCCATTTGCTTACAGATTGTAAGGGGAAGTGATCTGATGCCGAATCTTATATTTTTTAAGAATCTCCTCGATCTTGTTCCCTATAAACTGTCCTCCTCCATCACTAACTGTCTCTCTCACCATATTGTACAGGACAAAGATCTCTTCAAACAACAAATCCATAACAACCTGCTCTGTGGGCCTTGGGAGATCCTTTTCCTCTACACACTTAGTTACATAGTTTTTGCATACCAAGATATAATATTTTTGATGGGATGAGGGATTGATTGGGCCCACAAAATCAAGAGCCACTTCTCAAAGGTTTATATTACTAGTTTTGGTTGTAATGACATCTCATCGGACTAAATGGGTTGGCCCATTCACTAGTAACTATCACATCCCTTAATGTATTTCTTTGCATCTTGGAATATAGTGGGCCAATAGTAACCCATTCGCAACACTTTATGACATGTTATTTTATCATCAAAATTCCCTCCACGGGGCTCATCGTGGTAGGATTTAAGGATGTCATGGATTTCGTCCTCCCTTACACATCTCCGGATTATCTGATCTGCTCCTATGCAAAAGAGGTATCCATATATCCACAAATATATGGAACTTTTTTGAATGATCTTTTGTCTATCCCTTGGAGAGATGTGGTGCAAAAAATTCCCTACAACAAGGTAATTAGCAATGTATGCATACCAGGGTGTGTAAGGACACTGTGCAAACAAGTGTTCATTTGGAAAATTCTCTTCTATAGGAGAGTTGTCAGTATTCACAATAGTTCTAGATACAAAATCCGAAACCACATTATCTTTTACCAGTTTGTTAATAATGGTAATATCAAATTCTTGAATTAATAGAAACTATCTACTAACTCGAGCACTTGTAATAGGTTTTTTAGTTAAATACCTTATGCATGAGTGATCTATGTGTACAAAGATGGGATAACTAGTTATGTAGTGCCAAAATTTATTAATTGCAAACACAACAACAAAGAACGCATTTTTAGTTACCGTATAATTCAATTATGCAAGAGCTAAGTTCTTGCTAGCATAATAGATGGCATAAGGATTCTTATCCTATTCTTGTCCTGGTACAACTCCAACAACAGTTTTAGAGGTGTCCTAAGAGATGTGAAATGGAAGTGTCCAATCTGGTCCTCGCAAAATAGGGGTTGTAGATAACAATGTTTTTAACTTTTCAAAGGAAAATTGGCAATTGTTAGTCCATGAAAAATTTTCATCTTTTATAAGTAACACAAACAAAGGGGACACAATCTTGGAATAATTTTCAATAAAATTACGATAATACCCAGTTTTTCCTAACGTACCTCTTTTGTGCTTTTGGAGGAAGCATGCTCATGATCACCTAAATTTTTGCAGGATCGACTTGGATCCCTGCAGCAGAGAAAAAATGTCCCAAAGCCACTCCTTATGTCATCATTATGTGCTCAAAGAAAGATTAGTTTGTTTACAACATTTAAGGTTTTTTTCTAAATTAGATAGTGCTTCTTCAAACTCAATGTCATATGGTGTGAATTCACCCATATATATTTCAACACTTTCATTGACTAGATCGGAAAAAAAAACTATTATTTCTTGTTGGAAAGTCCAAAAGGAAGGACACGGTATGAAAACATACCCCAAGGATAGGTAAAGGTATTTTTATCCTGATCTTCAAGAGAGATCTATATTTGGTTATATCTCTTGAAACCATAAAGGAAAGAAAATTATTTCTTTCCTTATAGTGTGTCTAGGACTTGGTCAATAAATGGCAAGGGGAAATGGTCCTTTTGCATAGCTTTATTCAATTCTTGGTACTCCACATAGATCCACCATTTTCCATTTTTCTTTTGGATGATGACGAGCGGTGAGATCCATTCACTGTTAGATATTGGGTAAATGAAGTTGGCATCCAACAGTTTCTGGAGTTCTTGTTTAACAATGTCCCTCGAAGAAGGATTCATGCTCCTTTGAGGTTGTCAAGTGGGGATGAAATCCTTATTGATGTAAATATGATGGGTACAGAGACCAAGGTGGATGCCTTTCATGTCCCTGTAATCCCATGCAAAGGATTCTTTTTCTACTTTCAGTACTTGTAATAGCTTATCGGTTTGTGAGGGAGTCAGATCTTAATTAATATTTAGTTTTGTTTTGGCTTGATTTCAATTGGGATGATGTCATGAATGACCGTTGTTGCTATACCTTCTTCGTCTTCTTCCAGATCTGATTCACGATTATCAGGGACATCATTATTTACTGCAGTTTCTAACAACTGAGACACAAGCTGAGGAACAGAGGAAGGATTGCTAATAACACTACTAATAATGTCATCCTCTATTTCATTATTGAAAGACAGAGCTTTTTCAATTGTTAAGGAGGGATAGACATTTTCATATTCAAGCTTGAAATTAACCCATAAAGAATTTTCACACACCATGCTAGGATCTGTTGGTGGGTAAAGGACCAATTTTTTCATGGAGTCCCCATGGGAAATTGTCATATTTCCTAATGTGCATCTGATGTAAGCATCGATCATGGATAACCACAACCTCCCCAAAATCATAGGATTTCCTTCAAGACGAGATTTCATTTGTGGGACCACGAAGTCCGTTGGGTATTCCTACGAGTCCACGGAAAAAGTTACATACTCCAGGATTCCCTCTAGTTGAATGGTGTACCAATAAGCCAATTCAAGGACTATGGGGGTTTCTCAACTAAGGTTTGCAAGTCCTAACATTTCCCTTGTTTCCTTAGTCATGATATTGATAAATGCCCCCAGATCAACAAATGTGTTGGAATTTTTTTTCTTGGATTTGAAGAATGATTGTCATATTCCCAGGGTCATTGTATTTAATGGGTGTATATCTTCCCAAAATTAGGTCATATAATTTACCCAAGACATGAATGGTGGGTGGATCCCTAGGTTTCGTCCTTGGTTTTCTAAGTAACAAATCACCTATAATCTTGTCGTAAATTGGTACATCCCTTATTGCTTGTAACAATGGTATTTTAATGCACAAGTTATGGAGCTCTTCCAACAAATCAAAATCAGGTTGTGGGGGTACCTTATCTATTGTCAGCCATTTTGGGTATGAAGGAGTAATAAATTGAGTGTGGTTCGGGCTAGTAACATCCGCATGTTGCATTGTTGTTGTTACTTCGGGAATTGCAACATGGGTGGAATTTTTACTTTCTTCGTGATGTTGCTCTGTTTCAGGAGGTAGGGGTTCATCTTTCATCTATTCGATGGTTATTGGTAATTTTTCTTAATGAATTATCCTCCTAGACCTAAGGCGTATATCATTACACGCAAGGGGAATAATACTATAGATTGGGAAGGTTCACGTTTCAACTTGTTGAACCATCTTATTATTTGGATTCAGATTGGCTTGTATAGGTAATTGAGGTCGATAGGAGCAATCATTGGAGCATCCATTAGAATATTCATAGGAAGTTGTAGTTGTGGTTGCATAGGTAATTGTGAAGGTAATTGTAGAGGTAATTGTGGTTGTGGAACTGGAAATTGTTGTGCAAGGAAGGAGGGATTTTTCCAATTTTGTGGCCAAGGGGGATTTTGGACTGATTAAGCTTTCCATTGTACCCAAGGTGAAGGGTATTGAAATTGTTGGGGGGTTTCCAGTATGGAGTGGTGAATTGTGAATGTTGAGGACTATACTAACTATTCCAAGTATTGAAAAATGTAGAAGAGTCCAGATTCATACATGGAGGTCGTGCTTTCCATGGATTCTTTGGAGATAAAAAGTAGGTTGGTTCAACCTCTCATAATTTTCCTTTGAGATATCTCATTTTCCCATCAGTTTCATCATATTCATCCATTTGTCCCGCATTCCTTGGATCAATATTTTCTTCAAGATGTCACTACCCAGAGTGGTGTGTGGAGACCTCTGCAAATTGTATTGAAAGAATTCTACATAGTCTTCTAGATTCTCTTCTTCTTTCCATGTCATCTTTAATATCTCTTCCCTCAATTCTTGATGTAACAATAAAATAATAATAAATTAATATTAAATATAATCAATATTAATTTATTATTATAGTCATTCCCTTTCGTAAAAAGGTGCAAGACAAGCTTATTTAAGCCAACCGATTGTATTCATTTTACCATCTTCTACATCTATCAAATATACATTTTACATTATACATTACATTTCTCTCTGCTTTCACACATTCTTCTCTCTCCATTGGTATCAGAGCCTCTCGGCTCTCGGCACCAGACCACCACCTTCCACCCCAACCTCCGCTGCACCCACACACCTCCATCTCCACTCCTTCGCTCACACCTCCCCCTGTTCACCCCAACCTGCCCTCTCCCACCAAAACCTCCTTCATCACCGTTGTCTCCCTGCACGCTACCATCACCTGCTCACCCTCGGTCGTCCTCCTTCATGCCCTTCCCCATCAACCCCCACACCGTTTCACACCTCCACGTGAGCCACCACCATAACACCACCTCCCGCAAGCCACCATGCCCTTTTCCATCACCTGCTCCACCTTCTGCGAGCCACCACCACAGCTCCACTCCCCTACCATCACTTGCTCCACGCCCTCTCCATCCCCTCCTGCTCCACCGTAGCTCCATGCTCCCGCCACTCCCTCCTGCTCCACGCCCCTGCCATCCCCTCCTACTCCACGCCCCTGCCATCCCCTCCTGCTCCACCGCAGCTCCATGCCCCTGCCACTCCCTCCTGCTCCATCGCAGCTCCACGCCATCCCCTCCTGCTCCATGATCCCGCCATCTCCCTTCTTCCCACCTTCTCCCACTTCATTTTCCCACTTCCACCATTCGACCACCACTTCCACCATTCGCCACCTTCCTCCCTCCCGCCACCTTCATCCTTCCCTCGGTCGACTGTCAATTTTTTTTGTTTTGTTTTAATACCCTAATATTAATAATATTTATTAATATTAGTGTTTATTAATATTATTATTAATTTTAAAAAAACAAAAACTATATTATAATAATAATTATTATTATTATTATAATTAGTTAAAAAAAAAAATCGTGGTGGGCTGGCTTCATACAGATAATAAAAATAAATCCATGTTTAGTGCCGAGAAGATTCCACCAATCACCAGATCAATGAGTGAATTAAATGCCCGGTTCGATTCAATCAATGAGAAGATTAACAAGAACTATGAGGAACTCCAAGCAAAGATCAATCAAATTAGTGACCATTTGGCAGCAACTTGGACACAAATCACATCGCGAATAGAGAATTCCATTTTCACTCTACAAGACAACCAAAAGAAAAATGAGGCAATTTTAAAGGCCATCTTGGAAAGATTACCAGTACCAAAAGATCCCAACTCTGCCAGAACACTAGAGTAGCCAGATCCTTTCAACAGGTCGTCATCATTCTCATATACACAAGGACGCCAAATATGGGTGAAAGTTGAGCTACCCAAATACAACGGGGATGAATGACAGTGCATAGTGTGGGTTAACAAAGCCGAGGAATAATTAGACATCCACGATATCCATTACGAAGAGGAGAAATTTAAATATGCCTCCATGCATCTAGAAGGAAACGCTTACAACTGGTACTTATGGTGGAAGAAAACTGCAAGAATCTGTTCTCACAACTGGGTTAGTTTCAAGAACGACCTCATCAAAATATTCCAAGGCGTTGAAGAAAAAGACTTCTTTGCAAAATCACAAGGTTACATCAGAAAAGCAGTGTCGATGAGTACACATGTGAGTGGGAAGCACTCTCAACTCGAGTTCCATATTTAACCGATGACCAACAACTACAGACCTACATAGACGGCCTAAAACAACACATCTGTGATGAACTAGAGTTACATAACATCTCTACCTTGGAGGAAGCATGACGTAAAGCCAAGATTATTGAAAGCAAATCCGTTCATACAAATTTCGACCGAGACGACTCTGAAAAGAACCCCCTCCAATCAACATTCACAAGAAATACAAGATATACACCGCTTAAACTTAGGGAAGGAACGAAGCCCAATTTAGAGGCCCAGAGAATAAAGGAAGGGAAATGTAAGTTTTGTGGAGACAAATGGGATCCTAAGCACAGATGCTTACAAAAGAAATTGTATGCCTGTGAAGCAGAGTTGGAAGTCAATAACGATGCTAAGAGTCAGCAAGACTACCCCACAGAAATCGAGGATGACACCCCACAAATCTCATTAGCCGCTATTACCGGAATCTCCCAACCGCAAACATTGAAGCTTAGTGGACATATAAAAAAGAATAATGTCACAATTCTCATCGACTTTGGTAGCACCCATAACTTCATTAATGTCAACCTTGCTAAGATATTTAACCTATTTGTTTTTCCAGTACCTAACATGAAATTTATGATAGCAGATGGCAAGAAGATTGACAACGTAGGAAAATGTCACCAATTCAAGTTACAAATACAAGAGTACAACTTAGAATCAGATTTCTTTGCGGTACCGCTAGGATGAGTCGACGTTGTATTAGGAATACAATGGTTACAAACCTTGGGTACATACTCTGCAAATCACCAAGAACATTTTATTGAATTCCATGCGTTCGGGAAAACACACAAATTATACGGGTTCCAACCACCTCCGACACAGTTGGTTACATCAAATCAGATGGAAAAGTTACTTCGGAAGGACGTACCAACGCACATACTTCAATGTCAAGAAATGAAGCTTCTAACAAGTAAAGGAGATAGGGACAAACAACCAGAGATACAAAAGCCGATTAAAAAACATTGCAAGGTGTTTCAAGGGCTACCTATGGAGCTCCTATCAAACAGAAAAATCAAACACATAATCAAAATGGAACAAGGGACAAAACCCACTAGTAGCAAACCATACAGGTGTCCACATCAAAGACGATGCGGCTGTTTACATAACCATTGTTGTCAAATAAGCTTTGGGGACAAATCTTCCCTTAAGGGGAAGGCAATGTAACAATAAAATAATATTAAATTAATATTAAATATAATTAATATTAATTTATTATTATAGTCAGGCCCTTTCGTGAAAAGATGCAAGACAAGCTTATTTAAGCCAACCAATTGTATTCATTTTACCATCTTCTACATCTATCAAATATACATTTTACATTATACATTACGTTTCTTTCTGCTTTCACCCATTCTTCTCTCTCCACCTGAGATCTACAATACTCCTGGTATTTCTCAAGAAATTCCTACTTCATCTCATCCCAAGTAGGTATAGTACCACCATCAAGTCCCATAAACAATCTCAAGACTGCCCCTTTTAAGGTAGCATGAAATAGTTTCATCTTCTACAAATCTGTGGTATAATCGTAGCTCTAGCATAACATTTAAAATTTGAACAAGAAAGCGTATTGGTCCTTGTTAGTTATTTCATGGAAATTTGGGAGATATGAGAATGAAATATGATTCATAAGTGATACTTCCTAAGTCTCGGCAATGGGGAATTAAATCATGGAGGTTAGAGTAGCCATGTTTTCCCATAGTCTCCAATATTCTTCTGGAATTCCAAATTCGGAAGCCATGTGCTAGAATGAAACAAATTCCCTTTTTTCTGCTGCAAAAGGTTTAGCAATACTCCCTTGATTTGGAATAGGAACCTCAGGGGCCATTTCCCTTCTGGGAACTAGACTTTGATGGTCAGGTGTAGGTTCCCCTGTTTCCCCTTGTCCTTATACTAGAATTTGAAATGTATGCCTTGCTGCTATAGAAGGTGGGTTGATTTCTCCGTGAGGCTCTAATTCCTCTATTTCCCCTCTTCCTTCTAAAAGAGTTTGTAGCTCAACTTCTACTATTGCAACAAAATTACCTTTTGAAACAGGTTGGTGACTGACTCCTGCATGATATGCCACCCTGATAGCATTACAAGATGCTTCTTTCGATTCTGCTTTTAAAATGATCTCCTGTATGTATGTCTTTCTTCCTTGATCCTTCGGTCCTCAACCTCCTCTACCTACAATGTTATTATTTTTTGTGGGTCTTCCTTGTTGGAATATTTTATATTCCTTGGAAGGTAATAATGTCTTTGTATTATGTCGGAAGATATCCACAATATTATGTAAAAGAGTAATACATTATATCTCATATTCATTATGGTAAAATATACTCTTGATATTAATTATTATATAAGGATATGTTATTATGGAGAATTATATTATCCCACATGTAATATGTGAGAGTAATTCCTCCTCATCTCTTGGTATATAATAGAGTCAAGGGAGTCCTTCACTTCTATCCATTCATCCAGTGTGGATCATTCGTTGTGGATCATATATCACGATCTTTCTATATTGTATTGGGGTTATTGGCATTGCTCTCTTGTAATCTTGAGGGAGATGTTCTAGAGATAATAGAAGACTACCTTCCGGTGGACGTAACCCAATTGGGTGAACCACGTATATATGGTGTACTCTTTTCTCTTGTTCTCCTTATGTACTTATTGTGGATATATTATTGTTTTGCATAGATAGGTAAGCTAGTTTAGTTAGATCCATATCTCTAACATGGTACCAGAGCTTGTTGCTATGATCTAGCACCTTCTGTTGCTTTCACAACATTATTTTACCATTTGAGCATTGTTTATTTCTTGTAGATTTTCTTTCTATTTTGTAGCCATTAGGCTTCTCTTCAGATCTGGGCATATTTATGTAGTTTTTTATTTCTAACCCTAACCTTGTTGTGTAATTTTTGCAGAAATGTTTCAAGGGTTTCTTGATGTTATTTTTGTAGATATATATGATTTTCTAATTTTCCTCAAGGAGATCTATCATCCGGTTATAAAAATGGCATTTTTTCATCCAAGTTTGGTAGAATTTGTGCATGTTTCTGTCTTCGGCAAATTCAACACTGTTTTCGGCCTTAAACGGGACACTCGTGACTTTTCTTCGCAGAACCCGCAGTTAACCATGACTGTGCCTACTACGAACCCGTGAGTATACTACAGACTCGCCGCATCCCAGTGTGGAGACCTGCGTATGCTTCGGCATACCCACGACTGTTCCACAACCAAACCCACGTTTACTTCAGCTTATTCGCGACCCTTCCTGTGCTGAACTTGTGAATGCTTCGGCAGAACCACGACTTTACAATACAGAGACCCGTGAGTAGCCGTGACTCCATTACACCGCAAACCACGAGTAACCGCGACCCTTTCCATGCAGAACCCGCGAGCATCTATGTTTTTTCGCGATTCCATTGTGGCAAAACCCGCGAGTGGCTTTTCTTGGCACTTTTCTCAAAAGGGTTGTAAGTAAAAGTTTCTCTTTCATTTATTGTTTTTCTAACTACATTTTTTGCAGATTGAGATCAGTATGATAAAGTATTTAAGTTTTCTGTTATTCATCTTTTGCATTTAGGTTTTGCTTATGTGATGTTTATTAAGAGATTATTTCTTGTTCTTGGTAAATATTTGTCTTACATTTCTATATGGAAACATTGGCATCTTTTTAAGGGCATGGATCTCTAGTATTTTGTCATGATGATAGCTATAAACCATCTAATGCTTCATACTTTTAACAAGATACTTAATAACTAATTTGTTCTTTTTTGATAATATTTAATCATGTTGATTTCTAATCATGTCATGTTTATAAAATCAATTTTATAAGAACAATCTCATATGTGTTATCTTTTGATCATTATTTGCTTTATATGTTCTTGTTTACCTTTGTGTAAAAGCAATTTCATTGTTTTATAAGAAATCTCTTTATGATCATTATATGCTCTTGCCAATTAATTTCTTGAGTAAAATCAATTTTTTGAATCTATGTGTTATCATATTTTTTGGCTTGTCATAAGTTCTTTAATTGGGATATAGTTTCTTTATCATGTATTGCAGAGATTGTATCTAGTTCCTGTGTTATTTGTCTCTAACATTCCTATATGGAAGCATTGACATTTCCAGGGCATTTCATCTCTTGCATATTTACATAGTGTTAACAAGAAATGAAGCCATGATTAAGACCATTGGTGACTTTTCATTTCATAATTTTTTAATAAGTGATCATATTAAACATTTTGATTTATTTTCATATATATCATGTCATGTTTATTTCAATCATCTTTTACTCAATATTTATATGGCTTTGAGAAATCTTATAATATTGAAATATTTGTCATGAGCACATTGTTCTTGTTGCAATGGGATTTCTATTCTTATGATTGCATAGGTTATCTTGTTCTTAGTTGTCTCTAACATTCCTATATGGAAGAATTGACATGTGTTTCTTGTCTCTAACGTTCATATATGGAAGCATTGACATTTTCAGGGAATTCATCTCTTGCGCATTAACATCATACTAATAATAAATGCACCTATGCTTAAGATTAGTTGCTTGATGACTAAATTTTCATATATTTAAGTGAAATCTTGGGCTCACTATTTATATGTTGTGGCTGACACTTAATGTGTAAAAGTAACTTCATTTTTCCTTAATTGGCAAGTTAATATTTTATTTGATCATATTATGTTGCCATCTTTTTATATGATGTTTGCTAACCTTTGGTGTATAAGCATTTTCATTTATGTATGAGCAATTTGTTTTATGATCTTTATATGCTTTAATCTTGGAAGTTCTTGTGCAGATAAGTTCTTTGTTGAGCATATTAATCTTTGATATTTGTTATCATCTTATTCCAGAAATAATGAAGCACCATCTTCTACTTTTAAAGTCATGATGTTCATCTGTATGATATCATTTTCGATGTATAGACTATTGGGGTCTTGTTTCTTCGATGTTTGAGGTATTCTAAAGATATTTCTATTGCACCTTGATTGGAAGAATGTCTGCTATCTACATGCGTATTGGACATCTGGGTATTTTGTACACTGTTGTGGTGTTCTTAGCCACATGTTCTATTGTATCAATCATCAGAAGGTATCTGTACACTGGTGTGGATGTTCTATCAGATTTCTTCAACTATCAGTTATGGTTGTGATGATTCTTGTGGTGATCTAGGCATCTTGTGGATCTAGTAGCCATGTTGGCTTCTCTTTAGATCTGGGAACCTTGTTGTTGGATTGCGTCACATGTTCTCGACATCTGTTGGATCTAGTAGCCATAAAGGCTTCTCTTTAGATCTGGGCATATTGTTGTTGGTATTTCATCGTACAACTTGGTTCATGTGCAATTTCATGATTCAGTGAGAAGCGGTTGTTCTTCATCAAATTCCATTCGCCAAAGTGTTCTTCTTATTTGTAGCTTTGGTTCTTCTCGAAGTTTTCATCAACGGGGAGCAGTAATGACTCCTTCCTCCCTTTGTTAGTGGGATTTTCTCCAAACCATTATTAAGTGTTAGTGTTTGAATATTTTATATTCCTTGGAAGGTAATAATGTCTTTGTATTATGTTGGAAGATATCCACAATCTTATGTAAAAGAGTAATACATTATATCCCATATTCTGTTGATGTATTTATAACTTCGGAAGCTATTCACTTGTATATTGTATGTATTACATTTGTACTTTATTGTATCCCTGACGGATATGTTCTTATTCCTCCAATCGGAAGTGTCATAACTTGTATTTGCAAGTGTCGCAAGTTATATTGTAAGTGTCGCAACTTGTATTAGATGGGTTATTAGACCACCTTAGAGGGGTCGGCCCAGTATGAGTTAAGTGGAATGGTTATTAGACTCCCCTAAGGGTTCGTTCCAGTTAGGGTAAAAGGCAGGTCAAGTTAAAGTATAAATAGAGTGGTTGCACCACTCTATTTTCTCATTCACTCACACATCCAACTCACATAGTTGAGAGAGAGGAGTGCATATAAGTGGAGGAGGAGTAGCTGCTGGAGACATTTATCTTTTTAGGTTTCATCTTTGTGATCTTTGTATTGGTGCTTATTCTATCTCTGAGGAAGTTGCGGGATTTTTCACCTTTATGGTTTTCCCCAGTGAAATGCTTTGTGTCTCTTGTCTCTTATGTTTGATATGTTGTACATGTTGTTCTCTCAGTTAAGATCCTAGATAATATTGAATTAAATGATGAAAAACTAACAGGTATCAGAGCTATCCTGAAGGAAGGCATTGCATGGCATTTACGACACTTGTTGCACTTGCTACATATTGGAAGCTAGGGCTTGGTATAGTAAAACTAGTCATCGTGGCACTTTCACTATAAATCCGTTTTGGATAAGGTTTAGAATCTGAATTTTTACCAGGCCGAATATCAGACACGGATCTACCCTGTGTAAAACTTTCAGCCTCATATTCATTGTACTTTGTGAGATATGATCTGTACAAGTTATGGTTTTTGCCTCTTCCAGAATGCATCTCTAAACAGGTGACCTAGGAACAAAGGTCATATCTCGAGCTAGGAAGATCAAAATTGAATTCCATAAAAAGTGACAGTTAGGGCACGGACTGTAGTTTCACAGGTCTGAATTTCAAAGGCCGAAGTTGAAACAGTGACATGTGGCACTCTGTATAACTTCGCTATGATGTTTCATTCCATAAACAGGTCATGTTGCGACACTTAGCATATCTCTCTCATGGAGAATCCATTGAAGTTCAGATGTTTGGGGTTGGAAAGATGACAGGTCAGTCTACCATAGTCCAAAGTTTCAGACCTTGAGGATCCGAAAGTTCAGAGATGCACCATAAACAATATGGCATATCTTTCTATCAAAATAGAATTGGATTCTGAGCATTTTCATTTTTGGCTTGTCACTGCTGCGGGAAATTAGTGCTTTTGACAGAAGTGGAATTTTGGATTTCTCTCAGCATAGGATTTCTCTCCTCTGCAAAATCAAAATTTAGAGACCAAGATCAAATTTTTTGGTTGGGTGAATCTCCGGGAAAGTCAAGCCCTAATTTGACTTTTGGACCAGAAAACCAGATTTTGACAGAAGTTGCATATACGAAATTCGTAGGTCATTTTTGGAGGGTCAATTTTTGGAGTTTTCAAAATCTGAGCACACCAGCTTGCTCGCCTCAGTCAAATGCATCTCCTTGTCTAGATAGAATTTTGAAATTCCAAGTTTGGATTTTTAGGTTTTCTTTGCCAAACCCTAGCCGGCTCCAAATCCAGTTTCAGCAAATCAAAGTGGTAAGACCTAAAAAAATTCTATTTCCATTTGAAGTACTCTTTAAAAGATGTCTCACCACACCAAGATTGAGGATAAGCTTGAAGGGGCTGATAACTTCCAAGCATGGAAGTATAGGATTGGGTTAATCCTAGAAGAGAATGAATTGAACACCTACATAAGTGAAGAAGTTCCAGTTCCAGAGGGATATTAGGCTAAGGCCTTACATAAGAAGAAATTGGTCAAGGCCAAGAGGATCATTGCAGATTCTATCAAAGACCATCTCATACCACATGTGTCTTCTCCTAAAGACACCCAAGGAGATGTTTGATTCCTTGAACAAGCTATTTGAAGGGAAGAACATAAATCGGAAGATGACTTTGAGGAATCAATTGAAGAATGTCAAGATACAAAATGTAGAGACCATGTAGTCCTACTTTACAAGGGTCTCTCATATAAATAACAACTTGAAGCTATGGGAGAAGATATAGAGAATGGTGAAATTGTGATGACCACCTTGAATGGTCTTCCTAGATCATGGGATTCCTTCATTCAAGGAATTTGTGTTAGGAAGAATCTCATCACATTCAGAAGGCTGTGGGAGGAATGCACACAAGAAGAAGATCGAATTGTAGCTCGAGAAGAAAATATGGATAATGAAGACCAGGCTCTCAAAACACACACCAGGAAGAATAACCACAAGAAGGAGAATCCTCATCACAAGAAGGGTAAATACCACCACCAGAATCGGAGGGAGAACTTTGGAGGATCCATGAGAGATCTTTATCACATTCGATGTTATACTTTTGATGAGAAGGGACACTATTCCAAAGATTGTCCCAGAAACAAAAGCAACTCCCACAAGAAGAAGAACAACAAGAGAAGACATCATGCTCACACTGCAGAGGATGATGAACCTCCAAGGAAGAGAACCAGGGAAGACAGTGAAGATTCTCCAAGTGATGAAGAATATGTATTGTAATGAAGTTTTACATGAAAGGAGTAGAAGAAGCTACTGTAGAGTTGGACTCCAGTAAAAAAAAAAAAAAAAAATCTCTGGAAGAACCTCTCATCCATTTTCAGCATTGGTTAAGGTGCGCACTATCAGAGACTCCAGTAGTTCCTACAAGGAAGCAAAGATTGAGAGGGATTCCATCCAACAACCAAACAAAGATAAGTATTTGAATTGTTATTTCTTGTATATATGATTACTTAAATGATTTTGTTCAGTCATGTACATACTTATGTTCCTAGATTTAGGATGTATATTATGTATTTTAGAAAAGTTGCATTAATAAACAAGATACTACTAATATAGTAATGGGTAAGTGGCCTATGGTACTGTACAACACTCCATTGCTACTTATCTAGATTGAAACCTCTTTGCTGACATGTTGGGAGTAGTGCACACTATTAACAATGTTCTGATAGAGATGAAGGCATCTAGAAAGTTACCGTATGAATACGGGATATGGATGAATGTTGTATTGAAGCATTGGCTAAGATAATTGCATGATTGTATGACATATGTCCTTATGTGTAAGATTTTGTTCTGAAAACTATGAGAAGTTTATATTCATGCAATTGAATTTGACTTGTAGGAAAGATCGTGTACAATCACCTACAAAAGAAGGACAATGACATTTGTTCCGAAGAACAAGTGAGGAAGTTCAAGAAAAACTACCTATTAAATATATTGAAGAATCTGAAGTTCCCGGGATCAGGGATGCAGTAATGAAAGGATGCCATGATCAAGGAGTACCAGCCGATCATGAAGAATGATCTATGGGATGTGGTCCCAAGACTAGAAGGTAATTTTGTTATAACTTCCAAGTGAGATCAAGCATGATGAAGATGGTAGCATAGATAAATACAATGAAAGATTTGTGGCTCGTGGCTTCTCCCAAAAAGAAGGGATAGATTATGAAGAAACTTTTACACCTGTAGCCAGATACACTTCCATCAGAACAGTACTTGATCTGGCTACAGTGATGAAGTGGAAGATACACCAGATGGATGTCAAGATAGCTTTCTTGAATGGTGTAGTCGAAGAGGAAGTGTATGTGGAGCAGCCACTCGGTTTTGAGACACATGACAGGGAGTCACATGTGTGCAAATTGAAGAAAGCCTTGTACAATTTGAAACAAGCACCCAAGACATGGGATGTCGGGATAGACAACTTCCTGACTAGTTTGGGCTTTACCAAAAGTAAAGCAGACTCCAACCTTTACTACAAGGTTGAGGAAGGAAATCTAGTGATACTCCTATTGTATGTAAATGACTTGTTTGTAACAGGTGAGGATGGATTGATTGTTGATACGAAAAGGAAGCTTGCTGTCGAGTTCGAGATGAAGGACTTGGGTATGATGCACTATTTTCTAGGCATGGAGGTGTGGTAGAGTGCGGATGTAATCTTCCTTGGACAAGGGAAATATGCAGTAGATATCCTGAAGCGGTTTGGTATGATGGATTGCAAGGCCATGGCCACACCTATGGCATCGAACGTGAAGCTATTGAGTGATGCTTCATCAAAGTTGGTTTATGCCACAATATATCATCAGATGATTGGGTCCCTGATGTACCTGACGAATACGACACCAAATATTTGCTTTGTTGTGAACACATTGAGCCAGTTCCTGACAGATTCTAGACATGTTCACTTGATTGCTGCAAAGTATATTCTGAGGTACCTGAAGGGTATGGTTGATTATGGGCTCAAGTATGATGCGAATCAAAAGGTTAACCTGGAGGGTTATGTTGATTCAAATTGGGCAGGTAGTGCTACAGATAGGAAGAGCACTTCGGGGTGCTGCTTTAGTATGGGATCAGGGGTGATCCCTTGGTTTAGCAAGAAGCAGTCCTGCGTAGCACTAAGTACAGTTGAAGCATAATATGTCACAGCTTGTTCGGCCAGTTGTGAGGCAGTATGGCTAAGGAAGCTACTGTCAGATTTACTTGATCTCCAGTTGGATGCTACTTGTATCTTCTGTGAAAACCAGAGTTGTGTGAAGTTGTCCGAGAACCCAGTGTTCCATGACAAGTTGAAGCATATCGAGATAAAGTATCACTATATTAGGGATATGGTGCAAAGAGGAGTAGTGAAGCTCCTATATGTTGCGACGGATGAGCAGATAGAAAAGGTGTTGACCAAGCCGCTAGCCAGGGTGAAGTTCGAGTACTTCACAAAGAGGCTTGGTGTTATTCATATCGAAGATACTTCCAGGAGGAAGTGACGAGACACAGATGTAGGATCCCTTCCAAGCATGGTGGTAGGCGGGTCCTCCCCATGGATGTGGATGTAAGTGTTGTGTGATGAGCATCCGGACGATGCTTCGTCATGAACATTCGTATGATGTTCTGTATGATGATGATCCGTATGATCATGAACATCTGTATGATGTTATGTATGATCCATATGATCATGAGCATATGTATTATGCTCTGTGTGAGGATGATCCGTATGATCATGAGCATTTGGATGATGTTCCGTGGCCGTGGATATCTTGCAGGTTGTGCAGTAGCATGTAATCATCCCTAAGAGATCTTGCAGGTTGTGTAGTAGCACGTAATCAGTGCTGGGATGCTCTTTCGAGGTTTTGCTTATTAGCATGTAATCAGTCCTGGGAGATCTTGCAGGTTGTGTGGTAGCACGTAATCAGTCCTGGGATGCTCTTTCGAGGTTTTGCCTGTTAGCATGTAATCAGTCATGGGAGATCTTACAGGTTGTGTAGTAGCCGTAATCAGTCCTGGGATGCTCTTTCTAGGTTTTACTTGTCCACATGTAATCAGCCCTAGGAGATCTTGCAGGTTGCGCTTGGCACGTAATCAGTCTTGGGATAGGTTTTGTAGATGCACATAATCAGTCCTGATATTCCACCGGATGGGCCGCTCGCAGAGATGATGAAGACCTACATGGAGGCTATTCCTACATCCAACATGAAAAAGGGATGGCTTTGTAGAACTTCCTATGACGAGTACAATTGAGAGATAGCACCAGTGATCGAGATGATGAGTACAACAGCAGTGACGATGATGCTCCAGTGATCTAGTGTTGATGATCTAGCTCCAGTATTGAAGACTTTTGCCTATATGTATTGATGCCTATGTCAAGAGAATACCTTCCTAGTTAAGAGGGAGTGTTGATGTATTTATAACTTCGAAAGATATTCACTTGTATATTGTATGTATTACATTTGTACTTTATTGTATCCTCGACGGAGATGTTCTTATTCCTCCGATCGGAAGTGTCGTAACTTGTATTTTCAAGTGTCGCAAGTTATGTTTTAAGTGTCGTAACTTGTATTTGATGGGTTATTATACCACCTTAGAGGGGTCGACCCAGTATGAGTTAAGTGGAAGGTTTATTAGACTCCCCTAAGGGGTCGGCCTAGTTAGGGTAAAAGGAAGGTCAAGTTAAAGTATAAATAGAGTGGTTGCACCACTCTATTTTCTCATTCACTCACACATCCAACTTGCATAGTTGAGAGAGAGGAGTGCACACAAGTGGAGGAGGAGTAGCTGCTAGAGACATTTATCTTTTGGGGTTTTATCTTTGTGATCTTTGTATTGGTGCTTATTCTATCTCTGAGGAAGTTGCGGGGTTTTTCACCTTTATGGTTTTCCCCAATGAAATGCTTTGTGTCTCTTGTCTCTTATGTTTGATATGCTGTACATGTTTTTCTCTCAGTTAAGATCCTAGATAATATTGAATTAAATGATGAAAAACTAACATATTCATTATGGTTAAATATACTCTTGATATTCATTATTATATAAAGAGATGTTATTATGGAGAATTATATTATCCCACATGTAATATGTGAGAGTAATTCCTCCTCATCTCTTGGTATATAATAGAGTCAAGGGAGTCCTTCACTTCTATCCATTCATCCAGTGTGGATCATCAGTTGTGGATCATATATCATGATCTTTCTATATTGTTTTGGTGTTATTGGCATTTCTCTCTTGTAATCTTGAGGTAGATATTCTGGAGATAATAGAAGACTACCTTCCTATGGACGTAGCCCAATTGGGTGAACCACGTATATCTGGTGTACTCTTTTCTCTTGTTCTCTTTCTATACTTATTGTTGATATATTATTGTTTTGCATAGATGAAAAGCTACTTTAGTTAGATCCATACCTCTAACATTCCTCTAACTCTATTCAATCATCCTATATGTTATTCTACCCATGCAACCTATATGCTTCAGTGTAGTTCAGAAGAGTCAGTCTAGCACAGATAATCCCCACCTTTTCGGAATTGATGATAGATGTGTAGGTTCTTATATTTTGTCTTTATTGGTCATAACTCAATAGAACCAGAGATGATGCAAATAAAATCAACACTAATTGTACTTTTTAACCCTTATAACCTCCCTGACAATGATGCCAAAATGTTGGGATTTCTAACTATCTTTCTAGGACAACTAAATAACACACATTAATTTATCAATCCAAGGTACATCTTTTATTTCAAGGTTGCATGCAAAGTCTATGCAGGTAACAATTTCTTTGATAGTGCTAGAGACATTAAATGATCATGCAACTAATGAATGGAAAACTCAACTAAAGCCACTCTTTCTTAAAAAGGAATCAGAATTCAAATTATCTTGCACATAGTCTTGTAAAAATAGATTAAATCAACATTGCTTCTACTAAGAAAGAAATCATACACTTTCTATATAATTCTGCTGAAAATGAAATCGTACGTGATCCACACAATTTTGCTATAAAGAAAATCACACTTGCGGAATTTAATCTACATAGAATTCACATGGATGAGTTCACATTACATGACAATTCTTATGCAAAAGCATTTTCTAATTGGAAAAGTGTGTTGAAACATTGTCAAGATATGAATCTATCCCTTAGAAATGAATTTGTTTTATGTTGACAAATAAATGAATAGTGTTAGAACAACACATCTTAGCTTCAAGCATTGAATTTGACCCTATTAAATTTCATTCCTGATTTTAGCAAAATTGCAGCAGCTTTGTTTGTGCTTCTTAGCAAAGATGTTAAGTTTCTTTGGACTATAGAGTGATAGAAATCCTTTGAAAATATAAAAGAATAATTGGTATCATCTTTTGTATTAATAGGTCCTAACTAGGATCTTATTATTCACATCTATATAGATGCTTCAAAAAGAGAATTAGGTATTGCTTTGCAACAATAATATGCTACTGAAGATTATGTAATCTATTACATCAATACAAATATTTATGGAGCTGAATTGAACTATCTTGTTATCAAGAAAGAATTTGTTGCAGTGATATATTCCATTAATTAATTTCAAAACTACATTATTAAATAACCCATTTTTTTTCATACAAATCATTTTTCATTTTGGTATCTCATGAATAAAGTTGTTATTAATGGTCAAATTATTATATGGTTCCATTTATTTCAATAATTTGATCAAAGAATACTTGACAAACCTAGTTGAGAAAATGTTGTTGAATATTTATTGTCTTTGTTAGATAACAACCTAGATGAAGGCCTTGTGGATGATAGTTTTCCTAACGATAATTTGTTTGTTGTATCCTTGCACACCCCTTGGTTGAAATTTTTTGTTGTTGTAAAGTTTCCTCAACATTTCTCTCATAAACAACATTGTGGAATCATAAGGAAACGTGCTTCATATAGTTGGATTTAAGAGTATTCATTCAAAATGGAACTTTATCACGTTAATATCATGTTTATTTCTTTGAAACAAATAGGCTATGATACATTCTTGTTTACTCTTTCTACCTCTTCGGAAAAGACATCTCCAATTTGTATTTTAGTCTCCATATAATATTTTCAATTGTTATCTTTTTTGTTCAACTTAAGCCTCTTCAGTAAGAGAGAGAAAAATGGGCCATGAGGGGATTTTGGAAGTTTGGTCTCAATCCTAAAACTCTCCATATCTTATATTGTTCTCTCTTGTGCTATCAAATATTCCACTACACACCACTATTTGGTTAGGCAAGTGTATGCTCCTATCTTAATAAAATGTTAAGGGAAATTACAAGTCAAAAGCTCAAAACAACTACAAAAAAATATAAATGTTTAGCAACCGTTGTGATGTGTGCTATATCTATTGATATCTTAGACCAACCCTCCCCTCTTAATTAATCCATGCCAATTTATGTCATCTACATGGAATCTCTACCCTTTATAAACATATTTTCATGCATACAACTTGTCCTAGCATTAAAATTTCCAACTAAAATTATGTCTCCCACTTGTAAAAATTCTTAAATATCCTAATCTAGGTACATATAAGGGAAATATTGAGATATATGCTTGACCTTTTATAGATTGGATACTAAAGAGGAACAAAGTAGCAAACAAATTTTAAAATATTTTATTAACATTTATGTATGTAACAAGAAACACATTCAAATGGTCTTCCTTTAACATTATCCTTAGGATTTTATAAAGATTATTTCTAAAAATCAAGTATGTCAATTATTTTTCTACCTTTACACTCTCAAGTTTCTAGAACAAGGAACACATCAAGATTATTAAAAAGAGATTGTAAAGCATCTACCTTATCTATAGATGAACCAATGATGTTAAAATTACAAATCCTATGGATCTATCTATATTCCCTATGATTTTCATCTCATGACATGGTTTATCTATTTTTCTTTTATCAATTGTCACATCTTTTTTGTCTCAAAAATGTGTTTTTTTCTAGCTTTCCTACTACCTTTACTATCTCTCAATCCTCCTTTATTTTAATAAATTGCACCCTACTTAGGTATTCTCGATCCATTTTCCCCTATGAGATGTTGTACATGGTTTAATCCTTTGGATTGTGAGACTGTATCTTTCAACTTCACAATTTCATGATGTGGCCTTTCTCCTTCCTTCCCAACTCAAAACACATATATTATGTTCAATTGTAGAATTTGTGTAGTGTGCCTGAAAACTTGTTGGTATTTTATAGAATAAACTATTTTTCTTGTTCCTTTTGGGGTTACTCCAAAAAATGTTTGAGAGAGGGTACAATCGTGTTTCACCTTGATATTGTCATTAATTTTAATCTCTTACTTCTAATTCTATCATTTATCAATACCCCCATTTTTGCAAAAACTTGTTTATATAAGTAGAAAGTAAAGTTCTCTCCATTCGAGTGGAATTCCTACTTTCTTCATTATTTCCCATAGTTTTATTCAATGGGCTATATCAAAAACTTAACAAGATTTATAAATGAAAGATAAATATTATTACATTTCCCTCATGTTTTCTCATTAGCAACCAAGTGGTTAATGATCAAATGCTTAGGTCAGAAACTAGAATGTAAAGGAGCCTATTCCTTCCACTCATTTTCTTATTTTTCTTACTAGAAAGATGCCAGATATATTGGAAAAGTGGATACTAAACTTGGTGGTTCTATAATGTCTCACACTAGCTATACCACTACCTTTGTGAATAGGTATCACTTTGAAAACTTGCTAGTCTGAACTAAACCCTTGCCACATGGCTTAATTGAGTATATCCTTCAGATTTGCATACAAAGGCGGGCTTGGACCCATTTGAAAATTTCAACTATTAGACTGTGAGGATCGTGTGCCTTTCCATTGGCAAGAGGATTAATCCCCACCTATGTATCTTCTTTTGAAAAGACCTCTATTTTTTTTCCTAAGAAATCCATGTTGGAACCATTCCCTAAAAAACAATTGTCATGAAGTTCATGTGCATATGCAATCATTTATTCCTCATTTATCTTGCCCAACTAAGACATTCATGAATTTAGTATTTTTTTCAAGATTATTTTGGATGATGTGTGAGGGTATTACTTTTTCCATATTTTTTTAAAGAAAATCATTTTTTCTTGCACATAATTTTTTGTATTCATTTATCCAATGTTTCTCCTCTACTAAATTTGTACTTAAGATTTGTTTCATGACAATTCACAGTCTTCATCATACCAATCATTACAAGGTCTCTTATTGCGATTCCTCTTGCAATCTTGAAAGCATTTATAATTCACTTATACCAACTTTTGTGTTAATAACATGTTCATTTCTTTGAAACAAATAGGCCATGTGACATTTTTTATTGCACTTTCTACCTATTGGGAATAATCACCTCTATTTTAGTTTTTTAGTCACCATATAAGATTTGCAATTGCTATCTAATTGTGTTTCAACTTTAACCTCTTTGATAAGAGAGACAAAATGGGTTGTGAGGGGATTTTGGAAGTTTCATCCCAATCCTAAAACTCTCAATTTGGTATATTGTTCTTTCTTGTGCTATCAAACAATCCACTACACTCGCCCCTATTTGGCAAGCGTGTACTACTCATGTCTTAATAAAATGTGATGTAACATTACAAACCAGATGATCAAAGGAAGTACATGAAGATACTAAATGTTTACCCATGATTATGATGTCTCATATATCTATTGAATTCCTATACTATCCCTTCACTCGTAATTATGACATATCAAATTCTTTTGTCCACATGGAATACCTACTCTTTATAAACATATTTTCTTGCATACAACCTATCCTATAATTAAAACTTCAAACTAAAATCATATTTCCCACGTGTAAAAATTCTTAAATACCTTTTCTTAGGTAGATATAAAGCTCATCCTAAGATATATTATTATCCTTTTATATAATCGATATAGTGAAGAGGAGCAAAGTAGAAAAAAACTATGAAAATCTCACTATAAGGAAAAAACCTTGTAGTGGAGGGTTTTGTGGAACTTCCCCAAAAAACATTATGTTCTCGATTTACACCCAAGATTGGTAGCGAAGGAGGACGATCGAAGGTTTTGCATAAGTTTTCAAAACGATGCACTTAAAATGGATAAAATGCACCAGTGTGCTTAAATACATAAAGCACCGGTGCATAAAACATAAGGCACACCAAAAATATTTATGATTATAAAATACTTAATTATCATTTTCAATTTTAAAAAAATTAAACATGTATTGGTGCTCCATAACAAACACAGAGCATCGGTGCGCATTGAAACAACGCATTGGTCAAGTAAAACCAAATTGTTTTTAAATTAACAATTTTAATTTAGAAAAGAACTGCACAGGTACGATATGGATAATAATGCACTAGTGCTTAACAAATAACAAGCACTAATAATTATTATTATTATAAAATGATAAAAGATAGCTTTTATTTAAAAAAAATTAAATGCATATCGATGTTCCATCAGGCTTAGGAGGCATTGGTGTAATGATGTACCAGATAGAACAATTTATTTTTCAAAAAAAATTAATTTAAAAAACCCAAAACTTTATCGGCACACTAAAACACACCGGTGCACACAAAAACAAACAAACCGGTGCATATCTCGTAAGTAGAACCAATAATTGTTATGGTTACAAAATGATAAATATCATTTTTATTTAAAAAAATAAAATGCAATAGATGGCCTTAATTGATTATAAATTTCAATAACCGTAGGAGTGGTGTGCTCGTCAGGCACATTTACCGACCTGGGTAAGATTCTTGGAACATCTAGTTGTATACCTCCTTGACGTGAAAATTTAGTTTATCATCCCATGGGAACGGTACACCATGATTGATCATTGTCTTCAAATCTGACAAGAAGGGTTGTATGAGATTTTTTTAGTCCACAACCTTATTCTTAATGATCTTCCAACTATTGAAGTTACCGATACATGTCTCTATGTCCATATAGACTACAATTTTTTCTCTAATGACCAACATTCCTAATTCCCGAGTAGAAAGTGTATTTACCACCCTTTTTTCCACTTTAGTTGTATTATACTTGGATTGTATATCTTGCCCTATGTTGCTCAGGTATTTAGTCACATTTGTGTACATAATGGTGAACTCTAAATAGAATTGGATATTATTCCTTATTTGAATTAAAATCATGTTTAACATGTTACCAAACAAATTTGTTTTTGCCTTGAATATTCTTAACCATCCTTGGTTTATTGAGGGCTTGTTCATGCCTGAATTTCCAAGCTTCTATCTCATCTTTAAGCTCGTCAAATTTTTTAATCTTCATAAAGTTTTTTCTTTGATGCATCCAAATTTTCCCCTTGTTTTCTCAATTTCTATTTCCTTTTCTCAGCTAGATCTTAAGTTGTCACTACACTCATGGTGTTTTTCCTAGCCTTGGTCCTCCATTCTGTCAACTCTTGGGTCAGTTCAATTCTTAAGTCTATTGTGATATAGACTCAATGGAACCAACCTATTGACTATTGTAAAAGACTAATGTTATATCTTTATGAAACTTAGTGATATGTTCTCTATGGGAGTCTAGCGTAGCATTGGATTATTCTAGTTGAAATACCAAATCCCCCATGGTACTCCGATCAACCTCTAATACAACAATTATGATTTATATTGTCTTCTTTTGTGCTAATAGAGATGCATTCTCCCTTTTTAATAAATTCACTTCATCGATCATTTTTTTTGCTCATCTAGCATATGTTGTGTACCTAGGCTTTCATAGCCTTCTATGGTCATAATACCTTTTTGGATTTCATCCCTCCTTTTCTCCTCCCTTAATATCTCTACTGAGTCACAAGTTTCCATTTGCTAAATTAGATTGGCCCATGAAATCTAACGTCCTGCCTCCTAAGATGAACTAGTGCTAGGTGCGGTATCCCCCTCAAATGTTGCAGCAAAAACAATGTTAGTCAACTTAAGAGAAGAGAGAGGAGGTGATGTGTGAGGGACAGAATCCCTTTCTTGTTGAGCACTACTTGGTTTAGGGCCTCCTTTCTCTATGCTCATAGATGACAGTAGGGTCTCATGTCTGGTTTTCTTCATTGTTTTTTTATTGGGAGACCCATTCTTTACTATTTTTGCTCAAGTTTTTCTTGCACGAGCCAATCATCTACCTTCCTTTACCAACTTTACTCATAGAAATAACTATATCTTCTTGTAAAGGAGAGGGAACTCCTTCCTCTTCTTCCTAGGGACATTCATCAACCATATGTTCTTCTTCTTGAGGATGTTGCTCCACTATGGGGTTTCCCCCACTAGTTGTGAGGACGAATATTTATTGATTGATACGTAGAGGGAGACCTCTTGTCCTTGGGGTTCCTCTAATGTGGCATGTGTTGAGGAATTTCCCTCTTCAACTATTGGTCCCCATTAATGAGTAATATGAGTGGGAGGGATGAATGTTTCAAATAGATCTTCTTTATCGTCCGAAGGTGCATTTGGGTCTACACCCAATCCTAGTCTTACAAGCCTCTTCTCCAAGCTGATGGGCTCATTAATTCCTTGGCCCTCCTTTCCTAATCCCTTATCTTGTGAGTATCCCATGGCTTGAATTATGGGGAGTGCCTTAGGATAAGGCATAGGGTATTTTGGTTAGGGTTCTTCTAGAGGCTAAGTGGTCCCTTTTTTCTTCCCTCCTTATCACTTCCTTCATCAGCATTGCTTCCCCCATTGCTTCCATTCTCACCATTATGGGATCTTCCTCTTCATGTCATTAAGGTTATCATAAATTTTGTTAAATTCATCATTTTGAGGGAAATCAAGGTATGCCACATCTTCTTTCTTCAAATATTTCCTCATCTTCTTATAGTCTCCTCTTTTGTGTCTATTGAATTCATCCTAGTTTAATTTAGCACACCTTTTTTTGGGAGGAGCTTTAAAAGCCATGTCTTTATTAGTGACTATGGTTCCCTTTAGCCTATAAAAGGTATAATAAGTTGGGGCTTTTGGTACTTCAGGGAGAGGAGTTGGGAATGCTTGATATGCTAGCTTATGGGGATTAAATTTACCCCTCAGAATATATTCAACTTCCGCATAGGATTCTTTGTTTTCCAATTTTCCAATTTCAATCCTAGCCTCATGGTCTTGGGGGTTTGGAATTTTTTCCCCTTTTCCTATCCATTAATTAGATGTGGGTCACACCTCCAAGGTTTATCTAAGTGTAGATCAATCCCTTTCAATGTCTCTATGGCCTCCTTGATATACCTTTTGTCATTTTTGCACAACCACCCATAACTACTTGGAAGAATAGCTTGGCCTTCTTCTTTTCCTTTAAGAAATGTAGCTCATTTACATTACCCATTTGCTTAATGTATTCCAACACAAACATCCTAGGTTTGAACAACCTAGTTAATCCATGAGGGGTTGTGTTGACACAGCGACTGTCGACAGGGGTTCACTTCGCACTATCGTCAACAAGCCATCAATCGAACTCCCTTACGCACTGGCCTAGAAAGGTTTTACCCTTTCCAGCAACACTCCAGAGCGAGTGAAGTTTCACCAGAGATGCACAAGGGGGATGCAGGAACCATGTTTCCGTAGTGGAGTTGAGGACATGCATCAAACATACATTACAACCGTAGAAACCGGAGATTATATCTTTCGCGCTATGCTAGCATTTCATCATTCGCACATCAATCGCGGAATCAAGTCATGATAAACATTCGCGTCAACATGATCTAGCTACTCATTAGAAATTACCGAACCCATAGAGCATTAAACATTAAACAGACATTGTGATAATCTGCAGGGATCTAGCAACTATAACAAACTCACAATCTAACTCTCAAGATTATTTGCAAATAAGAAGAAGCATGCATTCAATAATCACTCATAAACACAGAATAATGGACAATGTCAATACCATACAATGAATAATGAATGTATAGAATGTGATACAATGAACTGTAAGGGAGCATCATATAGGATTCGAATTATCCAAGTAGAGCATTCGAATCTGAGCTCAGAGTCTAGCATGAATAACTATCGAGACATCATCCAGTCAATAGTATCACTCATAAATGGTAAGAGTCAGTCAAGTGTGTCCAACTGAGTCTAACAGAACCATCTAGCCGTAAATCAGGGAATGGAGACTCCAAGTGGGTGCATGAGGCTGTCTAACTCAAAGTCTAGCTTGGATAACAGTGGAGACATCATCCAGTCAATAGTATCAGTCATAAATGGCAATGGTCAGTTAAGTGTGTCTAACTGAGTCTAACAGAACCATCTAGGCATAAATCAGGGAATGGAGACTCCAAGGGGGGTGCATGAGGCTATCAAATAGTCAAGTGGAACTCCAGAACTAGCTAACTAGAAGCTACAACTAGTCAGCATGAGAAATCATTGGAACAACTACTCAATCAATGCACTAACTGAGTGATAACTCCCGGTAGGTGAGAAAAGGGGCCCTAACTGAGTGATAACTGGTGGTAGGTGAGTAAAGGTGCTCTAACTGATAGTGGTAGGTGAGAAAGGTGCACTTTCCAAGAAGATAATTCAAGGAGGGTGCATTAGGTAGGTACAAGGCCAAATGGGGGCTAAAGACAGGCTCTGGAGAGCTAGAAGCAAGATCTAGGTGTTGGGTGTTGATGTATTTGTTACTTTAGAAGATATTCACTTGTGTATTGTATTTGTACTTTATTGTATCCCCAACAGAGATGTATTATTCCTCCGATTGGAAGTGTTGTCAGTTGTACTTGCATGTATCGTAAGTTATATTGCAAGTGTCATAACTTATACTTGATGGGTTATTAGACCACCTTGATGGGGTCGGCCCTGTATGATTCATGTGGGTCAAAGGGTTATTAGACCACCCTAGTAGGGGTCGGCCCAACCAACATTATGTTAATTGGTTAAGTTGAGGTCGACCTAGTTGAGTAAAGGTCAAGTGAAAGTTAGTGTATAAATAGAGAGTGCATCTCTCTCATTCACTCACTTCGCATTAGTGAGAGAGAGGAGGAGTTCGTACAAGTGGAGGAGGAGCATGTTGTTGATATCTATCTCTTGGGTTTGATCATGGTGATCCTTGTATTGATGCTTATTCTATCTCTGAGGAAGTTGCGGGGTTTTTCACCTTCTTGGTTTTCCCCAGTGAAATGTTTTGTGTCTCTTGTCTCTTGTCTCTTGTCTCTTATGCTTGATATGCTATACATGTTGTTCTTTCAGTTAAGATCCTAGATCTATTGAATTAAATGTTGAAAATATAACATGGTATCAAAGATAGCCTTAAGGAAGGCATGGTATGGCATTTATGAGACTTGTTGCACTTGCGACAAATTGGAAGCTAGGGCTTGATATAGCAAAAACCAGTGATTGTGGAACTTTCCCTATAAATCCATTTTGGTGAAGGTTCGGGTTCTGAAACTTCTACAGGTCATAGATAAGATCCCCATGTACCTTGTGTCCGAATCACAGCATCTGATTCATTGTACTTTGTGCTTTATGATCTGTACAAGTTAGGGTTTCTGCCTCTTCCATATCTCAGTCATAAATATGTGACCTAGGAAAAAAGGTCACAACTTGGGCTAGGAAGCTCCAAATGAAATTTCGTAAAAAGTAATAGGTAGGGCATGGACTGTACCCTCACAGGGCCTCTTTTCAGAGGCCGAAGTTGAAGACACATGCCACTCCGTACAAGTTCGCTCTCCTGTTTTATCCCATAAACAGGTCATGTTGCGACACTTGGAATAACTCTCTCTCAGAGAATCCAATTGAGGTCAGACATGTGGGGTTGGAAATATGACAGGTTAGGCTACCACAGGCCAAATTTTTAGACCCTGTGGATACGTAATTCCAGATATGCACCAGAATCAATCAGGTGCATATTTCTGTCAAAACATAATTGGATTCTGAGCACCTTCATTCTTGGCTTGTCACTGCTGCGGGAATTTAGGGCTTCGGAGAAAGTTGGAATTTTTGGAATCAGAGACCATGGCTGAATTCTCCTCATCAAAATCAAAATTTAGAGACCAAGATCGAATTTTGCGGTTGGGCAGAAGGTCGGACTGGATAAAACCCTAGTTCGATAGTTTGATCAGAAAGGTGGAAAATTAGGGCTTATGCAAAAAGTTGGAATTTTTGAAATATGTGACCACGGCTGGAAGCTCCTCAGAAAAATAGAAGTTTAGAACACAAGATCAAACATTTTGGATGGGTAGAAGACTCAGCTTTATCAAACCCTAGTTCGAGATCCTATCTAGAAGATATGGAAGCTTCAAAGACAATTTTGAGGGGTCAAATTTTATAGTTTTCAAAATTGAAGTATACCAGCTTGATCAGCTCAGCAAGGTGCATCTTTTCATCCAATCAGAAGTTTGAAATTCAAAATTTGAATTTTTGGGGTTTCTCTGACAAATCCTAATCCAGGCTAGATCTAGTTTCAGCAAATCAAAGTGGATTGGGTTAATCCTAGAAGAGAATGAATTGGACACCTACATAAGTGAAGAAGTTACAGTTTCAGAGGGAAATGAGGCTAAGGCCTTACATAAGAAGACTACAAGAAATATCGACAGGTATGACTTGAGGAGATACAGGTATGTGTTGAAATCTGTTCATGATTAAGTTTGTGATATGTTTGTCTTCATATTATTGAGGTTAGTACAATCTTGATTAATCTTAGAATTGTCTTATCACCCTAGTAAAAGTATGAATGCTTGTAGACATTCATTGATTAAGGTTATGACACTTATGATTGTACTAATGCACCATGATGTTGTATGAGGTTGATGTTGTCCACTAACATGAAAGGTACATCAAGAAAGACAGATCAAGTTCTAGATCAAGAACATATGACCATGGTGACATGAAGACAAAGACTCATCCATAGCCATTATAGAATTTCTACTTACGAGGTATGTATATTTTATGGTTAACTTATTAGTTATATAGGTTACTAGCACAAGTCATTGAAAAAGAACAATAAGACATTATGTGCATATGTTAGACATAACTAGCAAGCATGATAATCCAGGTATGTTTTTCCTATATCAAGTTAGAATCCTACCTTGTGTTAGGATCTTATACTTTTGTATGAATGATAATGATTATTCTTGAAGTTAGAAGTTTAAGTAATCAAGGGTTTTTGCATATTATGTTTCTTACTTTGATTGATGATATGACTAACCAGAAGAGTCCTATGGTCAAATAAGAATATGCATGAGTAAAAGAAGTCTTCCCTGAAACCTTGAATACTAACGCTTATTACCTATGTATGAAATGATCATGACCATACATATTTAAGATTATTTAGAATCATAATGTTTTGATAGTATTGAGATTATACTAATGCATGTATGATTATGTATGAGATCTTGAGGATGATACTAGTGCACACTTAAGCATGCATAGTGGTCTAGGATGGATATAAGTTCAAAGACAGATAATCTAGGAAGCAAAGATCAAGAGGGAGATCACTCTAGTAGTTCCTGCAAAGAAGAAAAGATTGAGAGGGAGTCCACCCAACAACCAAACAAAGATAAGTATTTGAATTATCATTTATTGTATATTTGATTACTTAAATAATGTTGTCCAGTTATGTACATGCTTATGTTCCTAGATTTAGGATGTATATTATGGATATTAGAAAAGTTGCATTAATGAATAAGATACTACTAATATGCAAGTAATGGGTAAGTGGCCTATGGTACTATACCACATTCCATTTCTACTTATCTAGAATGAAAACTCTTTACTAACATGTTGGGAGTTGTGCACACTCTTAACAAATGTTCTGGTAGAGATGGAAGGCATCTAGAAAGTTACGGGATATGGATAAATGGTGTATTGAAGCATTGGTTAAGATAATTGCATGACTATATGACATATGTCTTTATGCATAAGAATGTGTTTTTTGAAAAACTATGAGAAGTTTCTAATCATGCAATTGAATTTGACTTGTAGGAAAGATCGTGTACAATCACCTACAAAAGAAGGACTACAACATTTCTTCCAGCAACGAAGTTCGAAGAAAAACTATCTATTGAAGATATTGAAGAATCTGAAGTTCCCAAGATCCGGGATGCAGTAATGGAAGAATGCCATGATCAAGGAATACCAGTCAATCATGAAGAATAATGTTTGGGATGTGGTCCCAAGACCTGAAGGGAAGTCTGTTGTGACTTCCAAGTGGATCTATAAGATCAAGAAGCATACTGCAGATGGTAGCATAGAGAAATACAAGGCAAGGTTTGTGGCTCGTGGCTTCTCCCAGAAAGAGGGGATAGATTATGAAGCGACTTTTGCTCCTGTAGCCAGATACACTTCCATCAGAACAGTACTTTCCCTGGCTGTAGTGATGAAGTGGAAGATATGCCAGATGGATGTCAAGACAGCTTTCTTGAATGGTGTAGTCGAAGAGGAAGTGTATGTGGAGAAGCCACTCGATTTTGAGACACATGACAGGGAGTCATATGTGTGCATATTTAAGAAAGCCTTGTATGGCTTGAAGCAAGCTCCTAGGACTTGGTATGGTAGGATAGACAGCTTTCTATCCAGTTTGGGCTTTACCAAGAGTAAAGCGGATTCCAACCTTTACTACAAGGTTGAGGAAGGAAATCCTGTGATACTACGATTGTATGTGGATGACCTGTTTGTTACAGGTGAGTCACTGAGGATGGGTTGATTGCCGACACAAAGAGGAAGCTTGTTCCCAAGTTCGAGATGAAGGACTTGGGGATGATGCACTAATTTCTAGGCATGGAGGTGTGGCAAAGTGCAAATGGAATCTTCCTTGGACAAGAGAAGTATGCAGTAGAGATCCTAAAGAGGTTCGGGATGATGGACTACAAGGCCATGGCCACACCTATGGCATCAAACCTGAAGCTTCTGTGTGATGCTTCATCTGAGCCGGTTGATGTCACAGTGTATCATCAGATGATTGGGTCCTTGATGTACCTGACGAACACAAGACCATATATTTGCTTTGCGGTGAACACATTGAGCCAGTTCCTGACGGATCCCGGAGGTGTTCACCTGGTTGCTGGAAAGCATATTCTGAGGTACTTGAAGGGTACAATTGATTATGGGCTCAAGTATGATGCGAATCAAAATTTTAACCTAGAGGGTTATGTTGATTCAGATTGGGCAGGCAGTGCTGCATATAGGAAGAGCACTTCTGGTTGCTACTTTAGTATGGGATCACATGTGATCTCTTGGTTTAGAAAGAAGCATTCCTGTGTAGCACTAAGTACAGCCAAAGCAGAGTATGTCGTAGCTTGTTCGGCTAGTTGTGAGCCAGTATGGCTTAGAAAGCTATTGTCTGAGTTATTTGATCTCCCGTTGGATGCTACTGGTATCTTTTGTGACAACCAGAGTTGTGTGAAGCTATCTAAGAACCCGGTGTTCAATGATAGGTCGAAGTACATCGAGATCAAATATCACTATATAAGGGATATGGTGCAGATAGGAGTAGTGAAGCTCCTGTATGTTGCGACGGATGAGCAGATTGTAGATGTGTTGACCAAACCACTAGCCAGAGTGAAGTTCGAGTACTTCAGAGAGAAGATTGGTGTTCTTCAGATAGAAGATACTTCGAGGAATAAGTGTTGGGACACATTTGCAGGATCCATTCCAAGCATGGTGGTAGGAGGATCCTCCCATGGCTGTGGATGTAAGTGTTGTTTGATGAGCATCAGGAAGATGCTCTGGATGATATGCGTCAGGACGATGTTATGATGATGATCAGGATGATCATGCGATGATGATGAGTATCAGGATGATGCTCCAGATGACATGCATCACGATGATGTTGTGACGATGATCAAGATGATCATGCGATGATGATGTGCACCAGGATGATGTACTATATGATGATGATCAGGATGATCATGAGTATCAAGACGATACTATGTGCGAGGATGATCAGATTGATCTTGAGTATCAGGATGGTACTCTGTGGCTGTGGAAAGATTGTGCAAGGGTAACATGTAATACATCCTGGAGATCCGGATAGGTTTTTCTAGTCACGTAAAAGGCCTCAGATGCTCTTTAGAGATCTTGCAGGGAAAGACACTCTTTTAAGGTTTTGCTAGACCACATATAATACATCCTGGAGATCCGAACAGGTTGTGCTAGTCACGTAAAAGGCCTCGGATGCTCTTTAGAGATCTTGTTGGGAAAGACACTCTTTTAAGGTTTTGTGGGGACCACATGTAATACGTCCTAGAGATCCGGACAGGTTGTTCTAGTCACGTAAAACACCTCGGATGCTCTTTAGAGATCTTGCTGTGCAAGACACTCTTTTAAGGTTTTGTGGTGGGGGTCACATGTAATACGTCCTAGAGATCCGGACAGGTTGTGCTAGTCATGTAAAAGGCCTCGGATGCTCTTTAGAGATATTGCTAGGCAAGACACTCTTTTAAGGTTTTGTGACAGTCACATGTAAGTTGACCTGGGAGATCTTGCTAGTCGTGCTTCGGCACATAAAGGATCCTGGGATACTCTTTCGAGGCATTGTGATGCACCTAATAAGTCCTGAGGATTCCACAGCATGGCCAATGTTGATGAAGACCTACAGGAGGTGGGCCTACATCTAGCATGAAAAAGGGATGTCTCTATAGAACTTCCTATGATGAGAAGAATTCAGAGATAGCCTAGTGATCGATATGTCGAGTACAGCAGCAGTGATGATGATGATGCTCCGTGATCCAGTGATGATGATCCAGCTCCAGAATTGAAGACTTGTGCCTATATGTATTCATGACTTGTGTCAAGAGAATACCTTCCTAGTTAAGAGGGAGTGTTGATGTATTTATAACTTCGGAATATATTCACTTGTATATTGTATTTGTACTTTATTGTATCCCCAACGGAGATGTATTATTCCTCCGATTGGAGTGTCGTCGGTTGTACTTGCATGTGTCGCAAGTTATATTGTAAGTGTCATAACTTATACTTGATGGGTTATTAGACCACCTTGATGGGGTCGGCCCTGTATGAGTCATGTGGGTCAAAGGGTTATTAGACCACCCTAGTAGTGGTCGGCCCAGTTAGCATTATGTTAAGTGGTTAAGTTGAGGCCGACCTAGTTGAGTAAAGGTCAAGTGAAAGTTAGTGTATAAATAGAGAGTGTGTCTCTCTCATTTTACACATCTCTCTCATTCACTCACTTCGCATTAGTGAGAGAAAGGAGGAGTGTGCACAAGTGGAGGAGGAGCATGTTGCTAATATCTATATCTTAGGTTTGATCATGGTGATCCTTGTATTGATGCTTATTCTATCTCTGAGGAAGTTGCAAGGTTTTTCACCTTCTTGGTTTTCCCCCGTGAAATGTTGTGTCTCTTGTCTCTTGTCTCTTATGCTTGATATGTTGTACATGTTGTTCTTTCAGTTAAGACCCTAGATCTATTGAATTAAATGTTGAAAATATAACATTGGGGAGACAACCATGATGATGATTGGATGCATGCAGGATGCAGATTTGCATGCAGGCATGCAAAATACAAAAATGATGGTGTGAATATTCCAACACCCCCCCGCAATCTATACTATGAGGAAATAAATGAAATCTAAAAAATAGGGCCCTAGTGACTAAGACCAAAGGTCACCCCATACAATCAATCTAAATAAACTAAGTGAGGAAAGAGGGAAAACCTAGTGGGAAGAAAGCCCTCCCTCAAAATAGACTGAAGGATGCTAAAATAACATATCATCTCTCACCCCTGAAGGAGGTAAGTGTCCTTCTTTTTGAAAGAAGGGTTGATCGATCTGAAATGGATCAGTAATGTGAGAAGGATGAAACCTTCCATTCTGAAAATATGATCTAGCTCTTCTATGATCATGTGGATCATCAACCAAACCACCGGCAGATCGGAGTGTAGTGGCTTCCCATCGAGAAAGAGGAGGAATATCAGGTGAGAGATCTTCAGGTTCTTGTGGATCTGGATCTCCCATTCGCTCATCTTCATCATTAGTTTCTAGACCTTTAGGTTCTTATGGATCTGGATCTAGCATTCCATCATCATCTCCATCTTCAGATTCCAAATCATCTGAAGATGTATCTACAACTAGCTCATCATCACATCCAAACTCTGAATTTGAAATCTCATGAGGAGAAGCAAGTAGAACTGGCTCATCATCACATACAAACTCTGAATCTGAAATATCATGTGAAGTTGATGTCTCATACTCCAAATCTGAAATATCATGTGATGGGTATTCACTCTCTTAAAACTCATCATCACTCTCAAACTCTGAATCTGAAAGCTCATGTGAAGAAGCAAGTGAAACTTGCTCATCATCACTTCTAAACTCTAAATCTAATGAAGTGGGAACATCATGAAACTGCTTCTGAAGCTGCATGTAGATATATGATATCTCCTTTGATCCATCATAGGTGATATTTTTACCAAAAGAACTAGAATCTGATGATGGATCTTCAACAAGATCACTAGTGGATGTAGTAGTGACGGCCCTTTTTGCCATAGGAGTTGAACCAATAGGTGCTAGATCTTTGGGTTCTTATGGATCTGGATCTAGCATTCACACTTCTTGAAGATTCCTCTTTTTATCAATCTTCTTAGATCGATCCTTGTCTTTCAAACAATCCTTGTAGGTTCCATGAACAATCATTCTATTTGGAAGACTTTTAACCACATCTTGAGCTAGCTTGTAGTTGAGATGAGATAGTCTACTCTCTTCATGATTATGAGAGCGAATAGCAGACTCCTTTGAGAGAGGTAAGAAGTGGAAAAACTCATAGAGTTTTGTCTCATGATTTGCAACACCTTTTGAAATGATTTCCCCTGAAACCATGTTTTGTACTTCGACTTCATTTGGAGAAAAGATCACTCTTTTGGGCTCTCCAATATGGGTCATTTGGTACACTGAAAGTAAATTTTCTCAAGAGAAGGAACATAATGCACATCAGAAAAGTAACCAGAGTCAAGATTGATTCTTCCAATCCCCTGAGAGGAGACTTGTGAATCATTGCTCAATTTGATGGAAGGGCCAACTAAGCTTTCGAAACTGGAGAAGAGATCTTTGGAGGAAGAAATGTGTCTCGATGCTCCTGAATCTATGATGAAATAAGAATCTATTGATGCACTTTCCATGAGGGCATGCCATCTTTCTTTGTCTTCGGATCTAGAAGGTTCAATATCAGGATCTTTCTTCCTTGTACATGCAGGTACAGGAATATTGTTCTTCTCAAGTAACTGAGCTATCAAATCTATAGTATTCTTCATGCAAGTACTCTCAGGATGAAAACATCTAAGACAATATGTGCACTTGGATCTTTTCTTCTGAGAATGCTTGGTCTTCCTTGAGTTCGAAGCCCCATCTGATTGATATGGAGTATCTGTAGGCCTTGTATCATTCGATCTCTTATCAGAAATCTTTTGCTTGTCTTTACCATTCTCCCTTTTGGCCTCAGCAGCTGTAAGGGCCGAATCCAACTTGGGTTTGATCATTCCCATGGAGATTAACTTCTCTTCCTCTTGATTAAGAGATTGGATGAAGTCATCAAGTGAGGGAAACTTCCATTTTGGAATGAACATCTTAGATGACTAGAAAGTAGAGACAAAAACTGAGAAGCTTGGCCCCAAATTTGAGAGAATGGAAAGAATAAGTTGCTTGTCTTCTTTCACTATCTCATATATTTTCAACTATGATATCAACCTTTTGAACTTGGTGAGGAAGGCATTGATAGATTCGAAGCTATCAAGACTCAAAAATATGAGTTCACTCTCCAATTTGTGTCCTTTCATATCATCTTTATGTCCAAAAAGGGATTTGAGCTTGTCCCAAACCTCTTTAGGAGATGTAAGATCGAGGACATGGAAGTGAAGATCTTCAGAAATTGAGACAAGGAGGATACCAAATGCTTCATCAATCCTATCCAAGTACTTGGACTTTTCAACTACACTGAGAGGTTCTAACATCGTTCCGTTGAGTATTCGGGTAAACCTCTTGGTTTTCATGAAGAAAACCATCTTGGCTTTCCACTCAACATAGTTGGAAGATGTGAGCTTTAGATCCATCTGAATAGAGAAAGTCGAATAGTTGAAGAAGAATTCGAACGGGTGAATAAACCAGCAAAACAAGAAGAGTTTTTGTGGATGGAGAATGCTACACTTCAACTGAACACTACCTTAAGGAAATTTGGCACATAGATTAAGTCCTTCACAGCTGGCTAGAACTCACTGGATTTCTCCAATGAATTCAAGTAATAGCACCAGGATTTGTTGTGGAAAATCAGAGGCTTCTGGTGCACAAGTGAAGGATAGCTGCTCAAATAAATGCTACAACTGCTGCTGCTGCAATGGCTGCAATTCGAACAGCTGTTGACTGCTCTAATACCATGTGATAATCTACAGGGATCTAGCAACTGTAACAAACTCACAATCTAACTCTCAAGATTATTTGAAAAGAAGAAGAAGCATGCATTCAATAATCACTCATAAACACAGAATAATGGACAATGTCAATATTATACAATGAATAATGAATGTAGAGAATGTGATACAATGAACTGTAAGGGAGCATCATATAGGATTCGAATTAGCCAAGTCGGGCATTCGAATCTGAGCTCAGAGTCTAGAATGAATAACTATGGAGACATCATCTAGTCATTAGTATCAGTCATAAATGGTAAGAGTCAGTCAAGTGTGTCCAACTGAGTCTAACAGAACCATCTAGCCATAAATCAGGGAATGGAGACTCCAAGTGGGTGCATGAGGTTGTCTAACTCAAAGTCTAGCTTGGATAACAATGGATACATCATCCAGTCAATAGTATCATTCATAAATGGTAATGGTCAGTCAACTGTGTCTAACTGAGTCTAACAGAACCATCTAGACATAAATCAGGGAATGGAGACTCCAAGGGGGGTGCATGAGGCTGTCAAATAGTCAAGTGGAACTCCAGAACTAGCTAACTAGAAGATACAACCATTCAGCATGAGCAATCAGTGGAACAACTACTCAATCAATGCACTAACTGAGTGATAACTCCTGTTAAGTGAGAAAAGGTTCCCTAACTTAGTGATAATTGGTGGTAGGTGAGTAAAGGCGCTCTAACTGATAGTAGTAGGTGAGAAAGGCGCACTTTCCAATCAGATAAGTCAAGGAGGGTGCATTAGGTAGGTAGGAGGCCAAATGGGGGCTAAAGACAAGCTCTGGAGAGCTAGAAGCAAGGTCTAGGTGCAGGGGAGACAACCATGATGATGGCTGGATGCATGCAGTGGCATGCATATTTGCATGCAGGCATGCAAAATACAAAAATGATGGTGTGAATATTCCAACAGACATTCACATTCACCATTTAACAGAAACAAAGACAAAGATAGAACCATAATCGAACATCTTCATGCATTCATTAAAACCTACGGAATGACCTTCGCAGAAACAGTCAATACATCATATCGCGGATACAAAACAGATCAACAACTGGATCAAAACTCAATAGATCGATTGCTCTATTCATCACCGATTCATTCATCTATCCTTTCCCTTAGGCTTACAATCATACTCATATTTATACATAACTAATTGGTTACAAAACAATCCACATGAACCTTATCTAACAAACTAACTACTTCTGTGATTCTGCATTATCCACGAATGACCTTTTCTTCTGCGGATTATCCCGTCCGCAGCTGTCGACTTCCTTACTTCTTGCGGACTAATCCTATGCCAACAGGCCCCTAGAACAAACTTGTGGCTCACCCTCGAGCCACCTCAGTTGGACACCAATGGTGCTAGTCTCGTCTGTCGTTGTGGTAAACTTCTGAAGCTATTCTTGACGTCTAGAGCTCACTGTCATGTACTTCTCAAACTCATCCTCCAGTCTCTTGAAACCTTGATCATATACCTCGAAATCATCCACCAGTCTCTTGAAACCTTGATCATCTACCCCTTCTACACTTGCTCAGACACTTCAGGCTTGTTGCAACCTGGGGACAAGTTCGTTTTCGTTGTCAAATTGTGAAATAGGTCCTGGCACATCTGTTTCGCACATTTGACCATCCACTGTTGGAGCTAGTGGGCCTCCGCCCCTAGTGTTTTTGTGGTCGGGGAAACCCAGGCCCTTCTAACTACTACCTCACTCTTAGACATCTTGGGTGATACCTCATCTCTGCTCCACCCAAGTGTCCATGCTGCTTCCTTCACTGGTTGTTCATGCACGGTCGTCGTTCTTGCTCTTAGTGCACCTGGAGTGCTCCCGCTCGAAATGAAGTGTACCATTGCAACTATCTCACTTCCCTTTTCCACAGCTTCCTTGGGCTTGCTCACCCAACTTCCTAACTCTCTGCATCCAACCTACTGACTTGCATCATACAACCCATTAATCCTCCTCTTCAAACTCACCCTACTTCAACTTGCATTCTGCAATCCTTACACCGGTATTTATGCTTGCTTCTTGACACTTGCTCATCATTTACAAAATATTATCCACAACCAGCCGAATATGTCATCATACTTCTCCGTCGTCTTCTGGTGATGCTGATCCACAGTGATCCGACTCGGATGTGACTCCCGCGTGCTAAAATGTGCGAAGCATCGATGAGCGACCCGGATGGCAATGCTTCCCGCATTTTTTTTCGTTTACTTTGTTTCTCATCCTCTATGTGCCTGATCATGGTGATAGGGTTTCAATCGATTCCCATTTACTAATTTTGGCAAAAATACACCATCTAAACTTTTCAACTGCACCGCACCTCCATCAGTAACAAAATATATTATGTAGGGACCCAACCAATGCATTTGTAACTTTCCTGGGTGCTTAGAAAATTTACTGTCATATACCATAACTATATCCCCGCGCTGAAAGTGCTTTTTTTTAACATGGCGATCGTGCCAAGCCTTCTGTCGGTCCTTTTCCACCTTCTAATGAAATCCTGCGAAGAACCAGTCCTCATCGAGTTGTACCAATTGTGCCAATCGTTCTTCTAATGCTCCATTGTTGCTCATGCTTGTGAAAATTGCAATCCGCAGACTGGGGACGATATACTCCATTAACATTATAGCTTCCTTCCCATAGACGAGTTTGAACGGTGTCTGGAAAGTCAAAAGTTTGCAAGTTATATGATACGCCCAAAGTATCGCAGGTATCTTGAAATCCCAATCATCCTGATTCATGTTGCATACCTTCATGAGCACATGCTCCAGGATTTTGTTCAATGCTCCCACTGTTCCGTTTGCTTGCGGATGGTAAGGGGTGCTCTTTCTGTGTTGTATTTGAAATTCCTCTGTCATTGTTGTGATTTCCTGATTAACAAAATGAGTCCCTTGGTCACTCATCAGTATTTTGGGGCATCTGAACCTGGTGAATACATTGTCGAAGAGGAATATTGATGTCATCGCAGCTGAGCAATCCTTCACTGGCACTGCTTATACCCATTGTGTCAAGTAGTTCATTGTTGTAATTATGTAGCGCGACCCTGTTCGTTTTCCTGGTGGGTTGATGGGTCCCACGAAGTCAACTGCCCACTTTTCGAAATCCAGCAGCATCAATTGAGGTACTAGTGGAATTTCATCCCTTCTTGATGGCTTCCCTGTCCATTGACATACATCGAAGCTTTTAGCATAGTCCACGGCACCTCCATGCATCATTAGCCACCATAGTCCTACTCATAGGATCTTCCTTGGCGCATCCTCCGTAGTGTCCTCCATCGATCCCTTCATTAGATTCCACAAGAATCCTCTCCTGTTCATGCGGACGGACATATCGTCGCAGTATCTCATCTGGCCCCATTTTATACAATTGTCCTGTAATAAATTGAAAGTCTGCAGCTCTGACGACTAGCTGCTTCTTTTGGCTGGTAATGAAGCCTGTCGGTGCCTCCCCTATTTCCAAAAACTAAATGACTTGTTTGTAATGGTCGTCGACCATGCCAAACCTAAACAAATGAGCATCCGAAAATCCTTCGTCAATGCTCCTTGGCTCTTCCCCTGACTCAATCCGTGACAAGTGGTCTGGGCCTGCATTTAGTCGTCATGGATTTACAATTATCTTAAAATCAAATTCCTGGAATAGTAATAACCAGCGACAGATTTTCCCCCCAACACAAGCTTGTTCACCAGATATTTTAATGCTAAGTGATCGGTGAACATTTTAAAGTGGCCCCCTAATAGGTAGTGTCGAAATTTCTGTAAGGCGTAGACCATCACCAACCCTTCTCGTTTTGTGGTTGTATAATTCTTCTCCGCAATATACAACTTCCTACTTGCGAAGGCTATAGGGAGGTCGATGTCGCCTTCTCCTGGTTGGGCCAAGATGACTCATAATGTGACTGACGACGCATCGATGTGAACGTGGAAGTCCTTCATCCAATCTGGGAATTCCAATATGGGTGCGACAACCATCTTTTCTTTTAATATGTCCAGACTCTTCTGGCATTCTTAATTCCACTCATACTTGGCGTCTTTCTTCAGCAACTTCTCCATTGGTGTTGTGATTGTTGCATACCCTCGGATAAACTTTCTGTAGTATCTAGTGTGGCCCAACGTCACTCTCAATTGCTTGACTGTCGTTGGTGGTGGGAGGTCAACAATAATTGTGATCTTCACCGTGTCTACCAGCATTCCTTCCCGGCAGACAATGTGCCCCAACAAAATTCCAAACAAAGCACAGTAGATGCACTTTTTCAGGTTCAATGAGATATGGTACTGTCAACATCATTCCAACATTGGCCTCAGGTTTGCAACATGATCTTTGACCAACCTATACACTGTACGATCGTCCATATAGACAGAAAGAAATTTATGAATGTAGTCTTTGAATGCCGAAACTACTAATCTTGAAAAAATTGCTGGAGCATTCTTTAGTCCAAATGGCATCACTGTATACTGAAAGCAGCCCCATTCTGTGACAAATGTAGTCTTATGCCGGTCTTCCTTCACAATTTTGATCTATTGATAGCTTGAAAACCCATCCTTAAATGAGTATATTTCTTGGCCTCCTACTCTTTCAAGCACCTCATCCGTTAATGGTGTCGAGAATGAGTCGTGCAAGCATGCATCATTCAATTTCCGCAAGTCGACACGGATTCGAACTTCGCCAGTTTTCTTGTCCTGGACCACCATCGGGATGATCCACTCGGATTCCTCTACTGGTTCTATGATTCCTTCTTCCAACATCCTTTCAATCTCGGCCTGCACTCTCTCCTTGTGCCTTGGATTCAATCGGTAGGGCCACTGCTTGACTGGATTTACATCGGGTTTCAAGGGGATCTTCATTTCTCCTAAGTCCCTAGAAATTCTTTCATCTCTGAGAATTTCGTTGGGAACAGATCCTGAAACTCGTGCAACAGATCAGACATCTTCGCAATGGTGTACTCATCCCAATAATCCCCAATGCTTGCAAACTTTGGCTTCTCCTCCGACCCAATGTTTACTTTCTTGATCTTCAACGGTTGTTGGAATTTGTCGGAAGGAATTTTTGGTGCTTCGACACTGTGACTTCCCTCCGACTCTGGTACATGCATAGCCCTCGGATTGTCCTCATCATCTGGCTCTCCTGTGATGTTATATCACTCCATCATCATTTCTGGTGTCGTAGCCCACTAGAGTTCTAATGGTTTCTCTGTCAGTACTGTGTCAAATATTTTCTCTCAAATCACCTGCAATGCACTATGGATGAAGGGGTTCTCATATGAGAAACAAAATGTTTAGCTGAAACCAATTGTTATTTTCTCACAAGAAGTTGTTCTGTGTCGCAGTTCTGCTATGACATACCAACTCCGCGGTACTTCATCCATTGTGTGAACGAATGCATGTACCCATTCCTCTTTTGCTCATAATCCCCATTTGCTTTCACACTCAGCCAAATGCACCTTTAGGTCACCTCTACCATCAAACTTCTTTCCACCAGATCCTTCCGCATTGCCAAACCTAACCTCCATGAGGTGTCAATATAGTGGACGGTTTGTGATATTAAACTTATGCGTCACCCACCAGCGTGCAGGAGTATCCTTCAAGGCTTCCTCCAAGGCCAATAGACGTTGTGGTTCCGCCACTTTCTCCTCAAACTCTATGATAAATGTAGCCAAATTGGGAAATACTTCATATGTTGGTAGCGTGCAGTTCTTTGTGGCTACCCATCGTAGTGACTGTGTGATCCGAGCACACCTTCTAAATGACACTTCATGCATCTGGGTCTGCCAATTCTCGAGTGCCTCATCCGAATTCGACGATGCTGAACTGACACTGCGCCATCCCAATTCTCTGTCTACGGTAGGATTAATGTAATCCTCGGATATGTTTTATATGCTATCCCATCCCTCCGTAAATTTGTCTCTCGCTGGTTCAACGTATCGTTTCCCTTCCGCAGGATCCAGAGGTGCACAACCCTCATCTCGCGATTCTCAAATGACATAGTCTACTTCTTGAAGTTGATAACCGCTAAATTATCAATTGCCCAGTCAACCCCTAGAAGTGTTGGGTAGGGGTTGGTATTGTCCACAATTTCAATTACATCGAAATCTGCGTAAGTCTTGAGACCCTAAATCTCGACTGGAAGCTGGTACACTCTGATTTTCCAATCGCAATTGTATTGGTGACCGGGCCAACTGCGGTTTCCCCATTGTTTCCCATGTCTACTTGGTCAGAATGTTGACGTCCGATCCTAGGTCCAAGATAATTGAGTCGACATCAAATGCTCCAATTTGTGCCAACATTCGCATCTCTCTCCCCGTCTTCCTCTTGTGTATGCAATTGACCTTTTTCTCCTAGCGTCCACTCACCCATTTATTCAATATATTGGATATCTCTTCCAATGCATATCGTAAATAACTTCTTCCTAAAGAGGTAAGTACCTCCTCTGTCTCATCACCTCCTACACTTCCAATAAATATCCCTTTCAACCTCCGCGTCAAAGGTGACATGTTTCTGTGATGTTGGTCAGATAGTATCCTGTGATTCGTCGTCTCCCGTCACAGTGCCTCCTCGTGTCACTACTACAATAGTCACATGGTGTCTTCGAGCCTTCGTTGATATCATCTGTATAGGCGGTGGTGGGTTCTGATTCTGGTTCTGTGGAGGTGGTGGAAGATTCTTGGTCTTCCCTTTTGCGATGAGCTATAGATAGTCTTCAACGCCATGATCCATAGTGCTGCAATAAGTGCACTGTGGCACTGGATTCGGGAAATCCCTCTGATAATGACCCTGCTACCCACAATTGTAGCATATAATCGTTCCTCGTCCTCGTCTAGCAGCTCCTCCTCATCTTGAGCCAGCACATCGACCTCCACGGAATCCTCCTCTAGCCCCTCCATTCGGTGGGTACTTCGGTTTCCCATACTACGGTTGTTGTGGTGGTCCATATGGTGGGTACTATAGGATTGGATACTATGGTTGACCATACTGCATTTTCCCATATTGTCCCTGATCATATTGTTGTGGTTGGTGATTATACTGGGCCGGCGGTTGATTATATTGCTACTGTTGCTGATCCAGTGCCTACTCTTCTCCTGCCATGAAGTATGCGGCTACATTCCTCTCCTGGAGTAGGCCATAAGCTTTGCAGTTGTTTTCATCATGGCCAACCGATTTACATAAGTTGCAATACAAGTTCTCTGGTTTCGACATCATCTTCTGCAGATACACACACTCTTCTATTCGATGGCCTCTCGCTTGGCAGATACGACACCAAGGAAACCCTCTCTGGATGAGGGGATTTGGTGCACCGGATTGCAAATAGTCACAGAAGTCTGGGAACTGATCCTTGTGGTGTCCCTCTGTCGTACACCTAGTGCAGCAGATCTCTTCGCGAGCCTCTTTCCCTTTCTTCATGTCTTGCAGTTGGATTGTTTATTTTTTCGACTACGCTTGTATTCGATCCATACCCAACCCCATTTCTCCTATTTGTGAAGCCTACAGCTTCATCTCAATCTCCAATGCTTCCGCTTGGGTCGCAACCTTCTGTTGCATTAATGGTCCGCGGATGTGTGGTACCAATTGTTGAATATTGTAACTTCTAAGAATATTATATTTGTACTTTATTATTCTGGAGATGTTTCATCCCTCCGAGGTGATTCTATTATGTATCTGGAGATGTTTATTCCTCCGATGGTGTAATGTCCCCATTTTGACCCCCTTCGCATTAAATCGTAAATGATGTAAATATTGTTATTTAATCATGGTGAGGAGCTCAATGCCAAGGCCCCACCATTGATTAATGTTTTATGTATCGGCAATTAAAAATAGATGCCTATGGTTCTTGTGCTAGCTAGGCAAAATGTAAATAAGACATCATGTAAATACGGATTTTAATAAAATACCCATAACTAGCTATGCAATGCAACAAAGAGATGGGGGCATGATTCTACAAGAAATAGGGAGGGAAATTATTCAAACCCTTGAGCCAATGGTGTTAATCCATGTGTTAATGAGAAAACCCATAAACCACCAACTACCCATTTTGGGTTATGGACCCAATCATTTTATTCTTCCAGAAATTGGTTGAGGCAGTTAATGCCTTGGGAATGAAGAGGTATGGCAGCCAATTTCGTGTATGGGAAAGCCATCAACCTGGGAAATCGTATTTTTGTCTCCTTGGGCAAGAAAACACCCACGAAATGGTGCCCTAGCCATTCTAAACGGACAGTCTTTCCTCTCTCACGCAATATGAACTACTGGGTCTTTCCTCATCACGTTTTTACCATTTTTCCTGCATTCTCCATGGTTGGGCGTTCTTTTTGTGTTATACAGTGGCTAGGAGAGGAGGACCACGATTTGGGACTGTTATGGAGGTCGTTTTTGCCCCAGAATGTCCATGGACGTTTTTCTAAAAACGGATTTGGCTTCCTGGGGTTATTCCCCATCTTCCAGTTTCGTTTTTGGGTTTTCCCATGTTTTTCTGAAGCTAATGAAAACCCCATCTTTGGGCATCTCACTGTAAAAACGTTTCTTCATGCCCAACACTTATACTTTTGTTGTTATGTGCATCCCTATTTTGATTTGAACCTGTGAGCAGGAAACTTGGAGTGGTAGTGGACAGAATTGGCTTGATAAACCTAATGGAGGGAGTAACCTCTCAAGAAGATCAAGAGGGCTAGCTACTCTTCTATGCACACCTAGGACACTCTAGAATTGGAAGGTATGGCCTCAGGGACTGTGAATTGGTGAAAGGAATACTTCCTTGAGTGGGGTGTGTAGGCATTGTGGGTGCCAAGCTAGATAGATCTTGTAGAGGTACCCATAGCTTTGTGGTTGAGCTCACTAGCTTAGTAATTCTTCCTTTCCATTTCCTAAATAGCCTGATAAACCTAACTGTAGTTTGGCTTGGCTGATTTGGTGTATCCTTGTGCTATGTGTGAGTCTGTTGTTCCCTGATTCCTTGTAGAGATCATGCCCAGCTCGGGGGTGGCAGTGTGTGGAGATATTGATGACCACAACTGGCCTATGGTTGGGTGGAACGTTGCAATTGCATAGCCAGTTGCTTGGGACTACTTTGTTAGATAAGTACTCTACTGTGTTAACTTTGCATTTATGTATTTGATGAATATCGTGAATGTATGATGGATGTGTTATTGAAATTGTTTCTGCTGTGTTTTGCTTAAAATTATACATTTCCATATGTTCTTTATATTATATGAATGCTTATGTAAGAGTTCATGGGTCTAGATGCCCGGATTCAGTGTCATGTCCTCTCGATCATGCTGGTATGATGGGAGGGGACATTACAGATGGTTTGTGGTAACCAGGGTTATTAGACCCACCATGTGGGGGTCGGCCTTGAGTTTATTATTTAGGGGTTATTAGACTTCACTAGGAGAGGTCGGCCCCATTAGGGATTTTAGTCAGTCAGGAACTAGTATAAGTAGAGGAGATTGCTCCTCACTTTTCTCACACTTGCTCAGCTCAGAAAATAGCACACTTGTGTTTGAGAGGTCTGCATAGGAGGTAGAGAAGGAGGACAAGTCTTGGAGCACATCTTGTATTTTGGTTGATCATCTTATTGAGGAAATCTTTGCTGGGTTTTCTACTCCATGAGGGTTTCCCAGGGTAATATCTTTGTCTATCTTGTGATTATGTTTCTTTCAGTGATCTTGCTAGTCAAATTAGAATAAACTTAACATGGTATCAGAGCTAGCCTAAATAGAACATCTTTCACAAGGTGAAATTATCTTTCTCCCTCTCTCCCAAAATTAGGGTTTCTGCAAAAGTTAGTATTTTTGGATTTTGGTTGCATGGTTGAATAGCCCTTCTAAAGATCTATCTTTTGAGCCCTAGATCGAGGTTTTTGGTTGGGTAGAACTCCAGGAAAATCAAACCCTAATTTCTACAAAAGTGCGATAAACCAGAAATTCTGTTGCAGATCCGGAAAAGTGAAAAGGTAAAGTTTCCTGGTAAGTACTACTCTGTTTCTTATCTCTTGGACTCCCCCAAGAGAAGATGGCTCCAAACACTAAGCTTGAAGACAAGCTTGAAGGTATAGAGAATTTTCGGGCATGGAAATACAGAATTGGTCTCATTCTTGAAGAGAATGATCTTGCTCAATATATCAAGGATGAAGTTGCAGAACCTGAAGAAGATGAAGCCAAAGAGAAGCATAGGAAGTATTTGATTAGGGAAAAGAGAATCATAGCTAAATCTATTAAAGACCACTTGATTCCCCAAGTGGCTTCCAAGAAGACCCCAAAGGAAATGTATGATGCCCTAGGAAGAATGTATGAAGGAAAGAACATCAATAGGAATATGAACCTAAGAACTCAGTTGAAGAGTACCAAGATGCACAAAGGAGAATCCATTCAAGACTACTTCTCAAGGGTCTCCCAAATCAAAGAACAACTAGATGCCATTGGTGATACTCTTGATGAGGATGACCTTGTAATGACTACTCTAAATGGTCTCACTAGACCTTGGGAGTCATTTATACAAACTATGTGTGCCAGAAAAGAAAGTATGAAGTTTGATGTAGTATAGGAGGATTTTGTTCAAGAAGAAGCTAGGGTAGCCAATGGAGAATCCCTTCTCAAGGAGGATGACCAAGCCTTTGCTACTCACACTAAGAGAAGGAGGAATCAATCTTACTTCAAGAAGTACAATCACAAGAAATCTCAATCTCCACAAAGATTCCAGAAGAAACGGAAAGGAAAGTTCTCTTATTTCCAATGCTTCAATTGTCATAAAGAAGGACACATTGCTATATTTTGTCCCTCAAGGAAGTAGGAAAATCTTCACTACAAAAGACATCAATCACATCTTGCAGAAGATGATAGTGAAGAAGAAGAGGAAGAAGAGGAAGTAAGGTCTCATAGGAAAAGATCTAAAAGAGATGAAGAAGAAGAAGAAAGGCCCCTCCCTAGGAAAATATCTAGAAGGAATGAAGAAGAAGATGCAAAAGAGTATGTTCTATTTTCTGCACTCTCTGGATCTGTGTCTCCTGGAGAAGATACATGGCTCATTGATAGTGGTGCTTCAAAGCACATGACAGGTCAGAAGAAAACTCTCTCAAGACTTGAAGAAAAGTCTTCTCCATAAAAGGTATCTCTAGGAGATGATTATCAATATCCCATCAAGGGAATTGGTGAAGCAAGCTACAAGCTTGATTCTGGAACACCTTTAAAGATGAAAGAAATTTTATATGTACCAGGTTTAAAGAAGAACCTACTCTCTATCTCAGCACTAGATAAGAAATTTTTTAGGATTGCATTTATTGATGGACAAGTACTTATGTGGCCCAAAGGAAAATCAATTGAAGAAGAAGAAGGAGGTATTTACAAGCTCAAGGGTTACCCAGAAGCTGCCCTTGTCCATGAAAGCACTAGCCCCAGTGAGCTATGGCATAGAAGGCTTGCTCACATTAACTACAAATCCCTACCCTATGTGAGCAAGGTGGTCATAGGATTACCAAACTTGAAGGTTGATCATAATGGCACATGCAAAGGATGTGAGAAAGGGAAGAATGTCAAAAACCCTTTTCCAAAGAGTGAAACAAAGACTAAGAACATTCTAGAGTTAATACATTCATATGTATGTGGACCAATGCCCACCACATCCTTAAGTGTGTTTGAATACGATCTCTCATTCATTGATGACTATTCAAGGAATACTTGGATATACTTTCTAAAAGGAAAGAATGAAGTTTTTGGAAAATTTAAAGAGTTCAAGGCCTTAATAGAAAATCTCTCAGAAAAGAAAATCAAGATTCTCAGAACAGATAATGGCGGAGAATATACTTCAAAGTACTTTGAAGACTTTTGTAAGGAAGATGGAATAAAGAGGGAACTAACCACTCCCTACAATCCCCAACAAAATGGGGTTGCTGAAAGAAATAATAGAACTATCATGGAAGCTGTAAAGACAATGATACATGACCAATATCTACCCATGTATCTATGGACTGAAGCAGCTAGGACAGCAGCCTGTGTACAAAATAGACTATCTCATAGTGCTCTTGAATTCAAGACCCCAGAAGAAGTGTTCACAGGAAAGAAGCCTGAGGTAAGTCATCTCAAAATATTTGGATGTCCAATGTACATTCACATTCCAAAAGAAAAGAGAACCAAGTTGGATCCTTCTGGTAAGAAAGGAATATTTGTTGGATATTGTGAATCATCCAAAGCTTTCAGAATTTACATACCTGGTTTTCATCATATGGAAATAAGTAGAGATGTAACTTTTGATGAAGAAGCAGCTCTCAAGAAATCTAGAAAGTGCCAACTTGAAGAAGTCTATGAAGAAGATACTCCTCATAGAATCTCAGAAGCTGTGCCCATCCCTGAAGATGATACACCCAAGGACCATGACATGTTGGAACCACAAGAACCCCCCATTACAAACTTATCTAAGAAAAGAAGGCCAGCATGGGCTAGAGGCATTATTCAAGGAGCTGAAAAATATGGAGCTCCTAAAGGATCCACAAGAGAAAGAAAGAAACCAAAACTAGTATCCAACTATGTGGCCTTGATGTGTGATCTTGTGGATCAACAACCTACTAGCTATGAAGAGCCAGCTCAGAAGAAGGAGTGGGTAGAAGCAATGACAGAATAATACCAGTCAATAATGAAAAATGTTGTTTGGGATATAGTTCCCAAACCAAAAGATAAAAGTGTGGTTTCTTCCAAATGGATATTCAAGATAAAACATGTTGCAAATGGTAGCATTGAAAAATATAAGGCAAGATTTGTAGCCAGAGGATTCTCTCAAAAGGAGGGAATTGACTATGAAGAAACATTTGCACCAGTTGCTAGGTACACTTCAATTAGAACTATCATGGCACTTGCATCTATGATGAAGTGGAAATTACACCAGATGGATGTTAAGACAGCCTTCCTGAATGGTGTAATTGAAGAAGAAGTATACATAGAACAACCACAAGGATTTGAGGTTAAAGATGGAAGAACACATGTATGCAAACTGAAAAAGGCTTTGTATGGATTGAAGCAAGCTCCCAGAGCTTGGTACAGAAGGATTGACAGTTTCTTAACAAGCATGGGCTTTACTAAGAGCAAAGCTTATCCAAATCTTTACCTCAAGGTTATGGATGATGAACCTGTTATATTGCTGTTGTATGTGGATGATCTATTTCTAACAGGAAATGAGAATCAAATTATCGAATGTAAGAAGAAGCTTTCTTCAGAATTTGAAATGAAGGATCTCGGATTAATGCACTACTTCTTAGGTCTAGAAGTATGGAAAGAACCAAAAGGAATCTTCTTAAATCAAGGTAAGTATGTTGTGGGAATCCTGAAAAGATTCGATATGCTGGAGTGTAAAGCCATGGCCACTCCCATGAACTCCAACTTGAAATTATTAGTTAATGACTCATCCAAATTAGTGGATGTAACTCTATATAGACAAATCATTGGGTCATTGATGTATTTAACAAATACCAAACCAGATATATGCTTTGCTGTAAATACCCTGAGTCAGTATCTAGTAGAACCTAGAAAGGTTCAATTAATAGCTGCAAAGCATGTAATGAGGTATCTAAATGGTACATTAGATTTTCGTCTATACTATATTGGAAGTCATGAACTCAGATTACATGGTTACTCAGACTCTGATTGGGCAGGAAGTGTTTTAGACAGAAAAAGTACATCGGGTGGATGTTGTGGTCTTGGATCTGCCATGATCTCATGGTTCAGCAAGAAACAATCCAGTTTGGCTCTCAGTACTGCTGAAGCAGAATATATAGCTGCATGCTCTGCCGGTTGTGAAGCAGTATGGCTTCAAAAATTATTATCTGGAGTGTTTGACTTAGAGATGGATCCCACTGTGATCATGTGTGACAATCAAAGTTGTATTAAGATGACAGAAAATCCAGTATTCCACGATAAGTCAAAACACATAGAGATCCGATATTTCTATATACGAGATATGGTGCAGAGGGGAGCTGTTAAGCTCGAGTATGTGAGCACTGAGGAACAAATTGCTGATATATTGACCAAACCTCTATCTCGAGTAAAATTTGAGTATTTCCGAGACAAGCTTGGTGTGGTTCAAAAGAAACCTCCTCGAAAGGGGGAATGATATAGTCATTGATGATGAGATTTCCCAAATCAACAGCAAGGTCGATGATGAGGATACCTGTTTATTTCACCTAGATATTTATATGTATGCTTAGGATTATTATATGTATATTTAGAATACTTATATCACTTATATTTCTGATATTTTTTTATGTATTGATGTATTGATGAGGATACATGCTTATATTGATGTATTGATGAGGATACATGTTTTGATGATATGGATACTTGTATGTACTAGTGATGTACTAACGATATCTGTATTGATGAGGATACAGGTGGGGATTGGATCATCCCTGGACTTCAGTCCTAAAGAGAGTCGTAGACATATGTCTCCGAGAATGAAGTCCTTAGTGGACAAGTGGGGATTGGATCATCCCTGGACTTCAGTCCTAAAGAGAGCCGTAGACATATGTCTCCGAGAATGAAGTCCTTAGTGGACAAGTGGGGATTGGATCATCCCTGGACTTCAGTCCTAAAGCGAGCCGTAGACATATGTCTCCGAGAATGAAGTCCTTAGTGGACAAGTGGGGATTGGATCATCCCTGGACTTCAGTCCTAAAGTGAGCCGTAGACATGTGTCTCCGAGAATGAAGTCCCTAGTGGACATGATAGGACTAGATCGTCCCTGGACCTCGGTTCAAAAGGTACATGTGTGGATTAATCATCCTTAGACCGTAAATCCTGTAATTCCGAAAGGAAAGATAGTCTTAAAAGAGATTGAGTGTGGACTAATCATCCTTAGACCATAAATCCTGTAATTCTGAAAGGAAGGATAGTCTTAAAAGAGATTGAGTGTGGATTAATCATCCTTAGACCGTAAATCCCGTAATTCCGAAAGGAAGGATAGTCTTAAAAGAGATTGAGTGTGGACTAATCATCCTTAGACCGTAAATCCCGTAATTCCGAAAGGAAGGATAGTCTTAAAAGAGATTGAGTGTGGATTAAACATCCTTAGACCGTAAATCCCGTAATTTCGAAAGGAAGGATAGTCTTAAAAGAGATTGAGTATGGATTAATCATCCTTAGACCATAAATCCCGTAATTCCGAAAGGAAGGATAGTCTTAAAAGAGATTGAGTGTGGATTAAAAATCCTTAGACCGTAAATCCCGTAATTTCGAAAGGAAGGATAGTCTTAAACGAGATTGAGTATGGATTAATCATCCTTAGACCATAAATCCCATAAGTCCAAAAGGAAGGATAGTCTTAAAAGAGATTGAGTGTGGATTAATCATCCTTAGGTCGTAAATACCGTAATTCCAAAAGGAAGGATAGTCTTAAAACATGATTGTGATGAGATTGAACCCGTAATTCCGAAAGGAAGGATCATGTGGGTTGCAGACGATGATGCTGATCTTGTCATGATGATGTTGATGATCGTATGATGACGATACTGATGATCGTGTGATGATGATGTTGATGATCGTATGATGACGATGTTGATGATCATGTGATGACGATGCTGATGATCATGTGATGACGATGTTGATGATCGTATGATGACGATGCTGATGATCATGTGATGACGATGCTGATGATCGTGTGATGACGATGCTGATCGTATGATGACGATACTGATGATCGTGCAATGACGATGATGATGATGATTGATGTTCCAGTAACTGGTTGAGTTACTGATGATGATGTATTGAAGAAAGCTTCCAATGATTTATATATGTATCATGTATGATGTAGTCGATGACTCCTTGCTCCTACAGATGTTGTTATAATATCCTTCTCGTTAAGGGGGAGTGTTGAATATTGTAACTTCTAAGAATATTATATTTGTACTTTATTATTCCGGATATGTTTCATCCCTCCGAGGTGATTCTATTATGTATCCAGAGATGTTTATTCCTCCGATGGTTTTTGGTAACCAAGGTTATTAGACCCACCATGTGGGGGTCGGCCCTGAGTTTATTATTTATGTTAAATTTTCAGAATTTACTTCAATCTGATCTAGGATCTTAACTGAGAGAACAACATGTACAGCATATCAATCATGGAGACAATAATGCAAGCACACAAGAGACACAAAGATTTACTTGGGGAAAACCATAAAGGTGAAAAACCCCAATAACTTCCTCAGAGATAGATAGAGCAATGATACAACCAACCATAAGAGATAGACACAACCTAGCAGCAGATCCTCCTCCTCCATAAGTGTGCCACTCCTCCTTGAGTGCATGAGTGAGAAGTGAGTGATGAAATAGAGTGCCTCCCGCACTCTATTTATACATAACTTGACTTGCCTTTTTACCTAACTCATGTAGGCTCGAACTTAACCACATAACATAATGCTGACTGGGCCGACCCCCAATAGGGTGGTCTAATAACCCTTTGACCCACATGGCCGACCCCCAATAGGGTGGTCTAATAACCCTTTGACCCACATGACTTATACAGGGCCGACCCCAAACAAGGTGGTCTAATAACCCATCAAGTATAAGTTACGACACTTACAATATAAATGACGACACTTCCGTATAGAGGAATAATAACATCTCTATAGGAATACAATATACATATATGTGAAATACATTCCGAAGTTACATATACATCAAAACTCCCTCTTAACTAGGAAGGTATTTCTCAGCACAGTTCTTCTAGCACAAGTCATCTTCTCTGGATCATCGTCACTGGATAATCATCATCGAGTCATCATCATCGTCACTGCTGTTGCTATCTTAATCAATATCTGAATCTACTCGTCATAGGAAGTTCTACAGAGCCAGTCCTTTTTCATACTGGATGTAGGCCCACCACCTGCAGGTCTTCATCATCACTGGCCATATTGTGGAATCCTCGGGACTTATTACGTGCGTCACAAAACCTGGCTGCAGCATCCCAGGCTATTACGAGCACACAGCTCTACCTGTAGGATCTCCCAGGAGCACATTATATGTGACCCATCACAAAACCTGGCTGAAGCATCCCAGGCTGTTACGAGCACACGGCTCTACCTGTCGGATCTCCCAGGAGCACATTACATGTGATCTCACCACAAAACCTGGCTGAAGCATCTGAGGCCTTTTTCATCCTGTCTAGATCTCCCAGGAGCAAATTACATGTGGTCATGGCAAAACCTGGCTGAAGCATCTGAGGCCTTTTTCATCCTGTCCAGATCTCCCAGGAGCAAATTACATGCCATAGGACAAAACCTCGCAAGAGCATCTGCCAGATATCCCAGGGCACCGAATTACATGCCATAGGCAAAACCTCGAAAGACTATCTGCAGATCTCCCAGGGCACAAATTACATGTCCTCCCAAGCAAAACCTCGCAAGAGCATTTGCCAGATGTCCCAGGGCACCGAATTACATGCCATAGGCAAAACCTCGAAAGACCATCTGCAAATCTCCCAAGGCACAAATTACATGCTTTACCTGCACAACCTGATCCACGGCCACAAAGTATCATCTGATACTCACCATACATCAACCTGATGTACACATGATCATCCTGATCATCATCACTGCAACGTCCTGCTGCATGTCATCTAGAGAAGCTCGTCATCCATGATCATCCTGATCATACAATGCATCCATCTGATGCACACCAAGTATCCACCTGATACATACATAGATACATGATCCACACAATGTATCCATCAGCATACATGATCTATTTGATCATACAAAGATACATGATCCACACAATGTATCCATCAACATACATGATCTACCTGATCATACAAAGATACATGATCCACACAATGTATCCATCAGCATCCAACATGATGCGTACATACAAAGTACATACACATGATCCAACCGATCATATCCAGCATCCAACATGATGCGTATACAAAATACATACACATGATCCAACCGATCATATCCAGCATCCAACATGATGCGTACATACATATAAATGATCCAACTGATCATATCCAGCATCCAACATGATGCATACATACATACATATAATGATCCAACTGATCATATCCAAGCAGAAACCAGAACATCATCCTGATGCTCATCATCCAGTGCTTACATCCACAGCCATGTGAAGGATCCCCCTTCCAACATGCTTGGAATGGCTTCAGCAAATGTGTCCATCACTTCTTCCTCGAAGTGTCCTCGATCTGAAGAACGCCAAGCCTCTCTCTGAAGTACTCGAACTTCACTATGGCTAGTGGCTTCGTCAGCACATCTGCAATCTGCTTGTCAATCGCAACATACAGGAGCTTCACGGCTCCTCTCTACACCATATCCCTGATATAGTGATATTTGATCTCTATGTGTTTCGACCTGTCATGAACCACTGGGTTCTCAGACTGCTTCACTCAACTCTGGTTATCATAGAAGATACCAGTAGCATCCAACGGGAGATCAAATAACTCAGACAGTAGATTCCGTATCCATACTGCCTCACAACCAGCTGAACAGGCTGCAACATACTCTGCCTCAACTGTACTCAGTGCTACACAGGACTGCTTCCTGCTAAACCAAGAGATCACACCTGATCCCATACTGAAGCAACACCCAGATGTGCTCTTCTTATCTGCAGCACTGCCAGCCCAATCTGAATCAACATAACCCTGCAGGTTAAACTTTTGATTCGCTTCATACTTGAGCCGATAATCCACTGTACCCTTCAGGTTCCTCAGAACATGCTTTACAGCAACCAGGTGAACACTCCTCGGATCCGTCAGGAACTTGCTCAATGTGTTCACAGCAAAGAAAATGTCTGGTCTCGTGTTCGTCAGGTACATCAAGGACCCAATCATCTGACGATACATAGTGATATCAACTGGCTCAGATGAAGCATCACATAGAAGCTTCAGATTCAATGCCATAGGTGTGGCCATGGCCTTGCAATCCATCATCCTGAACCTCTTCAGGATCTCTTACTGCATACTTCCCTTGTCCAAGGAAGATTCCATCACTCTGCCACACCTCCATGCCAAAAAAAAATAGTGCATCATCCCCAAGTTCTTCATCTCGAACTCGGTAGTAAGCTTCCGCTGCATGTCGGCAACCAATCTATCTTCACAGGTTATCCGCATACAAAAGTAGTATCATTGGATTGCCTTCCTCAACCTTGTAGTAAAGGTTGGAATCCGCTTTACTCTTGGTAAAGCCCAAACTGGATAGAAAGTTGTTTATCCTACCATACCAAGTTCTGCACACATATATGACTACACCATGCTGTCTTGAAATCTATCTGGTGCATCTTCTATTTCATCACTTTTATATTTCTCAATGCTGCCATCTGCAACATGCTTGATCTGATAGATCCATATGGAAGTCATAACAAACTTCCCTTCAGGTCTTGGGACTACATCCCAAACATCACTCTTCATGATTGACGGATCATGGCATTCCATTTCTTCATCCCAGATCCTAGGAACTTCAATATCTTCAATAGATATCTTTGTTGCTGGAACAAATGTTGTAGTTCTTCTTTTGTAGGAGATGGCATATGATCTTTCCTACACAACAAGTTAAATTGCATGATTAGAAAACATCTCATAGTTTTCAGAACAAATTCTTACACATAAAGAAATATGTCATATAGTCATGCAATTATCTTCGCCAATGCTTCAATACAACATTTATCCATATCCCGTAACTTTCTAGATGCCTTCCAATCTCTACCAGAACATTGTTAAGAGTGTGCACAACTCTCAACATGTCAGCAAAGAGGTTTCATTCTAGATAAGTAGCAATGGAATGTTTTAAAGTGCCATAGGCCACTTACCCATACATATTAGTAGTATACTGTTCATTAATGCAATTATTCTAATATGCATAATATAAAACGTAATTCTAGGAACATCAGTATATACATTTTTGAACAGTATTATTTAAACAATAAAATATGCAAGTAATGACAATTCAAATACTTATCTTTGTTTGTTTGTTGGGTGGACTCCCTCCGAATCTTTGCTTCTTTGCGGGAGATACTGGAGTCATAATCTGAAGTAGCTTCTTCTACACCTTTTTGTTGTGGAATGTAGAAAGATGTTCAACTCCCTCTGAATATCTGCATCCTTGCAGAAGCTACGGAAGTGTGCTCCTTTGCTTTCTTGCAGGAACAATTGGAGTGTGCTCCCTCTTGATCTTTGCTTCCTGGATTACCTGTTCTTGAACTTACATTCATCCTTGGTCCCTATGCATGCTTATTAGTATCATGATTGTGTTATCCTTGTGATCTCATATAAAATCATACATTCATTAGTATACTATTAAAACACAATAATCTCAAGCATGTATAGTCATGATCATTTCAAACAGAAATAATAAGCATTAGCATTCAAGGTTTATGTAGGATTCTTATGGTTAGTCAAATCATAAGAAGCATAACATGTCTAAACCTATAATTACTCAAACCTATGACTCTTCGGGTTAGTTGAATCATCATTTAAGATAAGAGATATAATATGCATAAAACCTGTGATTACCTTCATGATTCTTCTGGTTAGTCATATCATCAATTATGGTAAGACACATAATATACATATACCCATGATTATTTAAACTTAAGATTTCATGAATAATCATTATCAACAACGCGACAGTATAAGATCCTAACCCAAGGTAGGAATCTAGCTTGATATAGGAAAAACATACCTGGATTAGCATGCTAGCTAGTTATGTCTAACATACCCATATGATGTCTTTTGGTTCTCTTCAGTGACTTGTGCTAGTAACCTGCATGTCTCATAATTTAACCATTGTAGACACAAGTTATACATACCTCGAAAGTAGATCTTCTATGTGATCCATGACAATGGATGAATCTTTGTCCTCATGTCATCATGATCATATGTTCTTGAACCAGAACATGATTTGTCTTTCTTGATGTACCTTTCATGTTAGTAGACAACATAAACCTCATACAACACCATAATACATTAGTACAATCATAAGTGTCAACACCCTAATCAATGAATATTTTCTATCGTGCATTCATAATTTTATTAAGGTGATATGACGAGTCTAAAATCAAGATTGTACTAATCATAACAACATGACGACAAACATACCATAAACTTAATCATGAACAAATCTCAAAGCATACCTCGATGAGTCATACCTGTCAAGATTGCTTGTAATCTTCTTACGGAAGACCTTAGCCTCATCTCCCTCTGAAACATGAACTTCTTCACTTATGCAGGTGACCAATCCATCTTCTTCTAGGATTAACCCAATCCACTTGATTTGCAAGAACTGGACCTAGAGATGGATATGGGTTTGTCAGAGAAACCCCAAAAATTCAAACTTTGAATGTCAATCTTCCGAAAGGATAGAAATGTGTGCCTTGATGAGCTGATCAAACTAGTATATTCAGAATTTGAAAACTGCAAAGTTTCACTCCTCAATTTTGCCTTTGAAACTTCCGGATTCACTGGACGTGACCCTGAACTAGGGTTTGATGAAGCCCACTCTTCTGCCCAATCAAAAAGTTTGATCCAAATCTATAAGCTTCTATTTTTCGTAGGAGCTTCCATCCGTGGTCACAGATTTCAAAAATTCCCATTTTTACAGAAGCCCTAATTTTCCACTTTTATGATCAAAGTCCCGAACTAGGGTTTGATCAAGCCCGGCCTTCTTCCCAACCAAAAATTCTGATCTTGGTCTCTAAATTTTTATTTTGATGAGTATCATTCATCTGTGGTCTCCGATTACAAAATTTCAACTTTCTCCAAAGCCCTAAATTCCGGAATCCATGAATGAAGGTACTCAAAAATAATTCTATTTTGACAGAAATATGTACCTGATTGTTTCTGGTGTAACTCAGAACTTTTCAATCAACAGGGTCTGAAAAACATTTCCTGAGATAGCCTGACCTGTTACCTTTCCATCCTGACAGGTCTGACCTCAATTGGATTCTCTGAGAGAGAGTTATGCCAAGTGTCGCAACGTGACCTGTTTTGGGATAATACAGGAGAGCGAACTTGTACGGCGCACCACGTGTCACTGTTTCAACTTCGACCTCTGGAAACGTTTTCTGAGATAGCTCGGCCTGTTATCTTTCCATCCTGACAGGTATGACCTCAATTGGACTCTCTGAGAGAGATTTATACCAAGTGTTGTAACGTGACCTGTTTATGGGATAATACAGGAGATCGCACTTGTACGGAGTACCACGTGTCACCGGTTCAACTTCGGCCTCTGAAAACGTTTCCTGAGATAGTAAAGTCTGTGTACTACCTATCACTTTTTATGAAATTTCATTTGGAGCTTCCTAGCCCAGGTTATGACCTTTTTCCCAAGGTCACCTGATTTTGACTCAGATCTGGAAGAGGCAAAAACCCTATATTGTACAGATCATAAATCACAAAGTACAACGAATTAGAGGTTTTCCTTTGGACACAAGGTACCTGGAGATTTAATCTTCATCCTGTAACAATTTCAGATACGAAAAATTTTCCAAAACGGATTTATAGAGAAAGTGCTACGATGACTGGTTTTTGCTATATCAAGCCCTAGCATCGTAAGTGCAACAAGTGTCATACATGCCATATCATGCCTTCTTTCAGGCTAGCTCTGATACCATGTTAAATTTTCAGAATTTACTTCAATTTGATCTAGGATCTTAACTGAGAGAACAACATGTACAGCATATCTACAGCATATCAATCATGGAGACAATAATGCAAGCACACAAGAGACACAAAGATTTACTTGGGGAAAACCATAAAGGTGAAAAACCCCAATAACTTCCTCAGAGATAGATAGAGCAATGATACAACCAACCATAAGAGATAGACACAACCTAGCAGCAGATCCTCCTCCTCCATAAGTGCGCCACTCCTCCTTGAGTGCATGAGTGAGAAGTGAGTGATGAAATAGAGTGCCTCCCGCACTCTATTTATACATAACTTGACTTGCCTTTTTACCTAACTCATGTAGGCTCGAACTTAACCACATAACATAATGCTGACTGGGCCGACCCCCAATAGGGTGGTCTAATAACCCTTTGACCCACATGGCCGACCCCCAATAGGGTGGTCTAATAACCCTTTGACCCACATGACTTATACAGGGCCGACCCCAAACAAGGTGGTCTAATAACCCATCAAGTATAAGTTACGACACTTACAATATAAATGACGACACTTCCGTATAGAGGAATAATAACATCTCTATAGGAATACAATATACATATATGTGAAATACATTCCGAAGTTACATATACATCAACAATTTAGGGGTTATTAGACTTCACTAGGAGAGGTCGGTCCCATTACGGATTTTAGTCAGTCAGGAACTAGTATAAGTAGAGGAGATTGCTCCTCACTTATCTCACACTTGCTCAGCTCAGAAAGTAGCGCACTTGTGTTTGAGAGGTCTGCATATGAGGTAGAGAAGGAGGACAAGTCTTGGAGCACATATTGTATTTTGGTTGATCGTCTTATTGAGGAAATCTTTGCTAGGTTTTCTACCCCATGAGGATTTCCCAGGGTAATATCTTTGTCTATCTTGTGATTATGTTTCTTTCAGTGATCTTGCTAGTCAAATTAGAATAAACTTAACACCAATCCTACGATAAACCACTCCTTTTGTTGCATATCATTTATCCCAAAACTTACCTTCGCTATCAGTGTTTTGTACCGCTGATCAAACTAACATACTGACTCATTTGGATATTGCTTGATTTCTTTGAGCTCGGTGACGTACTGAAATTCCAATTTTGGCTTCCTAAATTTGTCGATCATTCCTGCTTTGATCTGCGCCAACGACTTGGCTAGTGTTCCCGCTGGAACCCTTGTAAACTTCATGAACCAATCTAGTGCACGGCCCCTAAGGGTCGTCGCTAGTTGTCCCTTCTTCATATATTCATCTTGTACCTACTTCACGGTCCATACTGCTTCGCACAGAAACCAAAACTGCTCGGGATCCTCCATCCCGTTCCCTTAGAAAGTGGGCATTTTTGTATCGTCTGCCATTCTAACGTTCCTACTGTTATTGTTTACTGATGCACTAATTTTACCGCTGCACATAGGGAAACTTTGTGAATAGCTTGTGTTTCTTCCTGTGAAATTATGGGTAGTGTGCATGGTTGCAAGTATGTTGTAACTTACGATCCATCCCTCTTTTGATTCTGGGGTAGCCTGGTCACCGTCTTTGTCGCAATAGGGTCACTTTCTCCCTTGTGATCCTGTTTCGGTCCTCTCAGGAGACTCTCTATCATTCCTCCTCTTCTTCTCAGAATGTCGGAATATCATCCCACTCCTCAAGGTACCACACTCTTCGTGTGATGAACCTGCAATAATTAATTAATGCAAATACACAAGATATCAGAAATAACAGAACAGAATCACTTTTATATTGATCACGGGCCACTTCGAGGGGGCAACCTCCTTTGAGCAAGCTCAATACAATTAACTTCACGGTGCCTTCAATGACCTCAACACACACTTATATACTAAGTCTATGCCCAATACTATGAGTCAAAACCATGGGACATATAATACTACGGGACGACTTACAAAGCATATGCGTCCAATACTATGGGTCAATACTATGGGCTAATATAAACTGTGGATCAACAAATACTACGGGACGACTTACAAAGCATATGCGTCCAACAACAATATACTAACATAGTAAATAGAAGGGTTGACATAGGTTCCTAACATCCCCTCTCCCTTAGAAAAATCTTTGTCCTCAAAGCTTTGGTTGGAGAAATTGCTGTAGAATCTGAAGAAGTGGTTCCCCGGTAGCATCCTCGGTTTGCATTTCGGGCCACTAACGCCTTTGGAGTGTCAAGGAGGATTGCTTGGAAGGCTGTAGATGAAGAAGAACCATGTCAGCTACGTGGAAGATGCGCTCAGAACGGTGCTGATCGGCTTGTTGTTTCAGGCGAATTCTGGCCATGTGAAGATTGTCCTGCAAAATGAGAAGAATCTGATTGCGGTTTCGAAGAACCGAGTCAATTTCCTGAACTTGGGAGCTGCTAAGGGTGTATGGAAGAAGAACTGGCGGTGGTTTTCCATAGACTGCTTCATATGTTGTCCTTTGAGATGTGGTATTGTACCACCAGATCCCTGCTAGGAAATCCATAGAAATAGTTGGCCAAAGCTGTGTAGGGATGGGCAAGGGTTTGAGCAATCCCAAAAGGAGTGTCGTTTCCCCCTTGTTGACTTGGAAAGTATCATCATCAGCCACCATCTGTTGAATTGTCATTTTTAGTCCCGGCCAAAAGAAGTTACATTGTTCCCGGTCATACATTTTGCAGAACCCAGAGTGCCCTGTTGATGGAGAAGCATGGAGTTCATAGAAGAGATAGCCCTGTTGAACATATTGCAACCAATTTGGAACAAGCAGAGAAAGAGCTGTAACAGAAACTGGGCCATCAATTGTGCGAGAAGGAGCATCTTCCACCATATTGTCCTTACCCTTCTTGTATGTGATCACATAGGGATAACCCATGAGTTGGATAACCCATTGCAGTTGTGTTGGGGAGGAGACCCATTGTTCCAGAAAATTTTCCAGGCTCGGGAGATCAGTCTTGATGCAGAAATAATTCCCTAATAGGGATGGCTGCCACCGCTGTACTGCATGCAAAATAGCCATCATTTCCCGCTGAGAGGTAGATGTGGCTACATTCTTACCCGAAAGGTCTCTTGAAGGCAGCAAGCGCATTGGTTCAGCAAAGATACCTACATATCTATCCCAGGAAGTAGTGGAGACTGTTGATGGTTGCATCTGAATGGAATTGAGCTGAGCGATGACACCATGTGAATTTTTCTTAAGGATTTTTTCCAGGCGATGTGAACTGATGATGCAGAGAGACCCTGGTTGTAAGCCCATAAATTTTTGTTGTGCCCCATTGACTTTAAACTGCATCCAAAGTTCAGCAAAATCCCATAAGATGGGGCCAAGTGTGTGTAACCATTGAATGCCCAAAACCACATCACATCCACCTAAGGACAAGGAAAACATGTCAGAGCGTAGGTTATAATCTTCCATAGAGATACGGACATTGTGACACTTCCCCTTGCAAGATAAGGTGCCCCCATTGGCAACCATGACTTCAAAGTCGGAGCAAGGATGGATAAAACAATCAGCCTGTTTGGAAATCCGAGGGTCAATGAAGTTATGAGTGCTACTAGAATCAATGAGTATGGCAAGAGGGAGCTTCTTGAAGTATCCCCTGACCTGCATTGTTTGTGGGGTGGTGATGCCGGTTACAGCATGGAGAGAGATCTCGGGTGGGTCGTCCTGAGATGGGGTGTCAACAGGCGGGTGTTGAATGTCGACCTGATCATCTATTGTATCTGTAGCTTCTTCACCAAGTTCTAAGGCAGGCAGAGAATCCACATCCAAGAGATAGAGCTTTTGTTGAACACATCTATGTCCCCGAGTGAATTTCTCATCACAATTATAGCAAAGCCCTTTTTCTCGGTGTGCCTGCATTTTGATTTCAGACAAATGCTTGATAGGAGTTGGTTGAGGAGCAGGCGTGATGGGAGGTCGTTGGGAACCCATATTTCTGAAGGGAACAAAGGTGGGTTTGGAGCGTTGTTGAGATGCGATCTTGTCCTCGGCTAGCTTAGCCAACCCTAGGACTTCCATCATTGTCTTGGGACAAAACATTTTGACCTCTGAGCGGATTTCATCCTTGAGACCACTGATAAAACAACTCCTGTAGAATTCATCAGACAATCCTTCTGTGTGATTGGCTAGTTTCTCAAATTCCGTCTGATACTCTCTCACTGTGCCATTTTGGTGAAGTTTAGTGAGTGCTCCTGTGAAGTCGTCAAAAGCACTAGGACCAAATCATGGCAAAATGAGTTGGCAAAAATCTGTCCAATTTGGCTCGGGATGAGCTTTAATGTACCAACGGTACCATTGAAGGGCTTCCTGTTCCAAATGAAAGGATGCAAGTGGAACTTTCTGAACATCAACAGTATTATGCAGACTGAAATATTGTTCTGCTCGATATATCCATCTAGTCGGATCAGTACCATTGAAGCAAGGAAAATCAAGCTTCAGCCCACGATAATTGCTAGAAGAAGAGAACCCGATGGCTGCAAAAGATTCTGGCTGTCTGGTATTGTTCATGGCTGAATGATGAAGATGGAGGCTGAGAAATTTTTCATCCAGATCTTGGAGTTTGGTTTGGATGGCTGCAAGTGCTTCCTCCATGGTGTGTGCTCCTGCACGGGTGACAACCATAACCAGGTTTTTTTTTTTCCCTCCAGATTGGAGCGGCTATGGCTCGGAAGGAATCTGGGACAACGACGAACGGCTGGATCTGGAACGGCTTGCAAAATGGATCTGAAACGGCGCAGCAGTGATTGACAATAGTTCAGCTGAAAGTAGATATGGACCCCAGGTATGTGCGGCTTCCTAACAGTTCAGGGTTTTCACTCGGCCACCAATGCTGTCTGACGGCTTGCGTATTGGGGCAGTACCCCTCACTCCATGGGTCAGGTAAAACTGATAACCGCTTTGCCACAAACGACTGCTCTTGGTTTACCTCACGGGTGGGAACTAGTTAATCAGGTAGGGGTCGTTGCCCTTTTCGCTTGGCAGGTCCTCTCAATGGCCAGCTACTTTGGGGTTCCTATGATACTCCTCACAATGAGTTTTAGGGCTTATTCCCAAGTACTTCCCACAGTTAAGCGGATAGGGATTATTCCCAGATCCGAACCTGCAACAGAAAAAATTTGGGCAGAAATTCCATCCAATGTTCAAAAACTGGATCTATATTGCTCAGAATCGCTATTATAGCATGTTTCCGGAACTGGAACAACCACTCTGCTTCTACCCATGAGAGCGGAATAGAAATCTGGGCACTCGGTCAAAAGATTTTCTCGCCACAATTTCCGCGGCCATCACCGAAATTCTGAAAGATTGCTGATTTTAAATCCACGATAACTCCACTTTTAGAACTCCAAATGAGATGATTTTTTTTTGAAACTGCGTATTTTTGAAAGAGGAATTCAGATATGCAATCAGTTTCTTCTGATTTTGTGCAAAAAGTTTCAGAAATTGATCTGAAAGTCGCCGCCCAAAAAAAAAATTTCCCACTTGTGCCAAGGAAAGTGCTCTGATACCAGATGTGATGAACCTGCAATAATTAATTAATGCAAATACACAAGATATCAGAAATAACAGAACATAATCACTTTTATATTGATCACGGGCCACTTCGAGGGGGCAACCTCCTTTGAGCAAGCTCAATACAATTAACTTCATGGTTCCTTCAATGACCTCAACACACACTTATATACTAAGTCTATGCCCAATACTATGAGTCAAAACCATGGGACATATAATACTACGGGACGACTTACAAAGCATATGCGTCCAATACTATGGGTCAATACTATGGGCTAATATAAACTATGGATCAACAAATACTACGGGACGACTTACAAAGCATATGCGTCCAACAACAATATACTAACATAGTAAAGAGAAGGGTTGACATAGGTTCCTAACACTTCGTCAGCTTCCCTTAGAAACTCGTCGTCGCTCATGTCCATCTACCCCGCATCTTTCTATCGGATATGCATTCACGTGACACCTACAACCTCCGCACACTGATCTTTCTACTCGTTAAAAGTCATCCTCAATATGCCCTTTTCGCAGACGAGCATTTTAATCCACAATTTTAGCAACAACAAGAACCTTCCCCTTGGTCCCCTGAATAAATTTCTTTCTGCGACACTGTATGATTTGATCATGTCTACTGTGAACTCAGTAATATACCCCTCTAGGATACTATCCACCCAGAAATCGACAGCCCTTGTCACTGTGTTGTCGACACATTTCAGTTGTCGAATCAGTTTTGGTGTCCAATGTCCAGGCTCAGTCTTTTGGAAATGGTGCTTCTGGAAAGTTAGCTGCGCTAACCACTCATGCAGCAGTACTAGGAATTCATAGAAAAATATCTTGTGGATATCTGAATAAACATACTTATGTAACCAACTACTTACTGTCTGTCTAGTGTTTTTCTTTTCTCCTTCTACAAATTCTTTTGTCTTTTTGTCAAACGACTCTTGAATCTCCGGTTTCATTAGGTGCCACAGCATATCCCCTTCTTTTCCTCTTCAGGGTCCCGGAAATAGAACCATTTGTTGACACAGTGACTGTCAACAGAGGTTCACTTCGCACTACCATCAACAAACCATCAACCGAACTACCGACCTAGAAAGGTTTTACCCTTTCTAGCAACACTCGCAGAGCGAGTGAAGTCTCACCCGATATGCACAAGGGGGCTGCAGGAACCATGTTTCCGCAGTGGAGTTGAGGACATGCATCAAACATACATTGCAACCGCAAAAACCAAATATTATATCTTTCGCGCTATGCTAGCATTTCATCATTCGCACATCAATCGCAGAATCAACTCATGATAAACATTCGCATCAACATGATCTAACTACTCATTAGAAATTACCGAACCCACAGAACATTAAACATTAAACAGGAATTCGCATTCACCATTTAACAAAAACAAAGACAAAGATAGAACCATAATCGAACATCTTCATGCATTCATTAAAAACTGTGGAATGACCTTCGCAGAAACAGTCAATACATCATATTATGGATACAAAACAGACCAACAACTGGATCAAAACTCAACAGATCGATTGCTCTATTCATCACCAATCGATTCATCTATCCTTGACCTTAGGATTACAGCCATACTCCTATTTATACAAAACTAATTGGTTACAAAACAGTCCACATGACCCTTATCTAACAAACTAACTACTTTCGCACTTCCGCATTCTCTGCGAATGACCTTTTCTTCCGTGGATTATCCCTTCCACAACTGTCGATTTCCATACTTCCTGCGGACTAATCCTATGTCAACAGGTTGGTTAGGTCCCATATAACATGATAATTATTAAATCAACTCCCAAGAACCAAATTCCCCTTATGGTAATCTCTCCAAGCTGCAAATAGGACCTGACCTCAACAGGCATCCTTTTTGGTTCCTCCCCTAGAATGATGGAGTAATCCTTGTACATGAATTTTGAAACATATATGAGGAAGGAAGCCCTAAGTCCCCCCTTTTTCTCCCAAGGAAATAAATCATATACTTTATTAGGTGATCCTCATGTTGTCCTTTGCAAGTTGAGTGCTTCAAGGAAATGTGCTTGGTGATGGATGAACAAGTATACAAGGTAAGAAGGATACCTGAAGACCCCAGCAGTTGAGAAGTTGGATAATTGTGACTTTATTCCTACTGTAATGGATTCTGCATATCTAAAGTTGGGGATGTCACTGGCATTGTAAGCGTCCACCATGGCTATCATCCCCTCATCTATGTCTTTATCGGCGTCTCTCCCCAAAATTAGGGTGAACATAGAGAATCATTCTTGGCCCCAAGGGGTAAACCTCTTGATCATCCATGGGGTATGAGGAACCTCAATTTGACCCCAATTGTACTTGAGTCTTGAAAATATTTTTCCCTCTAGGCCTAGTTTATCTTCATGTACCTATTGGTTTTCACCTCTTGCAATAGAACTACAATGCCCAAGGATGTGCCCAGCATTGAGTAATAAAAAGATAATTTATACATAATAAGGTGGTTTGGACTTCGGCAATTATGATAGAGGAGGAGGCAGGTTGATAGTACCTAGCACATAGCTCTATGAACTCGAGAAAGGGAAGGTGTGGGAGACAATGTGTTGGGATAGCCCAAAATCCCAAAGAATGCTATGTTATTGGATTGAGGTATATTTCCTTTAGGAGGCGCCAATGAGATGTTTAGGAGATTAATTCGGCATATGAGGAGTGACAACATGGGTGAGTTCATCAACGAAGGGTGGGCCTTGAGATGAAGAGATGCCATTAGTATCAAAATAGGTTCTTGCAGAACAGGATGAGGAACTTCTAGAGGTGGATTTGTGGGATCTAGGTATGGTTACATATATTCTGAGTAGATGGGGGGGAGGTGGAGTTAATGGTGATAGGTTTAGAAACAAGATGGGATCACATCTATTTTTTAAAAGGAATTATTCAAGTTGGGGATTCTAGAAAACTTACTCGGTAATTCAGAGAGCGAACATTGCACTAGTGTCAGTTGGTATAAGGTCGGCAATGTTCTCCGTGCAATTGATGTTTTCCCGGGTGGATTTGTGAGTAAGCTCAGTTGATTGTGTTCTCTATTATAGTTGGGGGCTCAAATACACTATGGAATGCACAATTAACAATTTTGAGTGTTATAAGTCGGGCAGATCTTCATTAATGACCATAGATATCAACATTTAAATGGCATTCACAATTGTTTTAAGGGTGGCATTGGTGTTTTGTAGTCCCATCTGGAGGGACATGTATATTTTTATCATTGGTGACTAGGGATGACTTGGACAATCCTACCTCATACAATCATTTCATTGGCGGGTAAGTCTTATTTGAAATTCAGTTTGAGGTGGAAGGGGTGGCCCCTCCCTAGGAATCTTCTTTATTCCCCACACGTGTGATAGGCAGGGGCTTATCCTTGTGCATAAATGGATGTGATTAGATATCTCCATCGTTGAGGTTAAATACTAGCCATTGGCAAGGGGAACCGCTCATGCCACAGTCATAAATGGACCTCATTGCGCGAATGGTCGAGATTAAAATTTGAAAAGTGCATGAAAAAATCCATACCATTCACGGGGGACCCCTTCCTATCACTGCTGGATGATGGAATAATACACAAGTGGTTGATATTAAACAGTGGAGATTTTCACTATCAATATACACCATTCACGGGGTACCCCCTCTATTAATTTTTTTATCAAGTGACAATGCAAACAACTGAGATTAAAAGATGGGAGTTGCATGTCACATCTTACACCATTTGTAGAGTGTCCTATCTGTTACCGCTTGGGAATGTACTAGTGTGCGAGAAGTGGTGATTTGAAGTTGATAAACAACATGAAAAATCTACACCATGCACGTCAGATCCCTCCATGTTATCTCTCACTCATGTCTTTGTGTACGAACAAACGAAATTTATCAATCTAGCCTAAGATAGTCTCCTTCGTTCATAACAAATCTCATACATAGGCTCATTGATGGGGGGCGACATCAACAACTTGGATAATCATTAGTTGTTTTTTTTAGGAACACTAGGGATCATTCTTTTCCCAAAGCATCAAGAAGTCTTGGTAGGTTGTAAAATCATTATTGAATTGAAAAGGCCAAGTCTTCTAGTTTTTCCTAACTTTTAATGAACGGAATTTATGGTGGTCCCTAATTTACTGCACGAATGAAAGATTTGGTTGAAATAGCCTAATTCTTAGCCCTAATATTTTTTTAAAGAGGTACTAATATTGTAGCATACATTGCTGAAGGCTAAAGTTAGGATTGGATTCCTTAGTTGAATTTAAAATTAAAATTTATGGCAACCGAACTAGATAGGATTTCTCTTGAACAATTTTAGTAGATTGTTCTCAGTTATCTCTCCATGAACTAGACCTTCAACCTCCCAAAACCTTGTGGAAGGATTGGAATTGGAACAATACCAAGGAATTTAAGAACTGCAAGTTGATTGATGGTTGCAATTAGCTTTTACATAAACCAATGTTGGAATCCCATCTAAACAAGCTCTAGAATATTTAGTCCATTTAATTGACTTGGCTCTTTCAATTTCCTAGTGTTTAAAGCCTTTGGTCGAGCCTAAGAAGTATTTTTTTCCCTATTCCTTTATTCTCAAGGATTTAGTTGTCAGTGATAGATTGGTGCACCTTGGCATTCCCCAACCCAAATATCCTCTATGTGATCACCCCAAAATCTCAAACATCTCTTTTGGTTCTATGGATATGTTAAGTTAACATGGAACTAGTTCATTCTATGGCCAATAACTACATGCTTTCATCACCTAAAAATACACTCTCTTTGGTGATAGATTACCTTAGGTCATTGGGTTTCATGCACACTGGCAACTTATCCAAATTGAAGTCATACTTCTCATATGGAACAAAAACGAAATGAATCTATTTTTAAACAAGTTCCATCTGTGAAGAGATTTTCATTTTTCGATATTTCATTAATATTTTCCAACCTATATATGCAAATCATTGGGCATGATCAAAAGGTGGAGCTCAATGTGGCACATTTTTTTCATTTGTTGAAGTATCAGGGTGAGGCTCCTTGCACTATGAGTAGGGAGCCTCTAACCATATCTCCAACATATTCAACTCACTACATCCAATCTATCGTTTAGGGGTAGTCTAAGAGTATGTGTTGTTGATGAAAAGTAGGAGCACCACTGCAACTAGCCTGAAAATCCTCCATTGAGGCCCCTGAATGAAAAAAACTCAACATTGGGCTTGAGAAATTCTGAAGAAGAGAAACCAATTGAGGAGGTAGACTAAGCTAATGATGGGTGGGAAGCCACAATTCTTGATCTCAAGATGACAAATGATAATTGGGTCCAAACCCCAAGGACAACAATGACCCCCATATGATGTGGGCCTTATCTCAACAAAAGCATATTTTATGAATATTGTTATGTGAGTTTTATTCTTTGTGTGCCTTAATTGCATATCATTAATGTTTATGTGGTTATGAGTCAAGTAGACTATGTTAGGGTTATGTGACTTTATGGCCTTACATATTCGAAAGTGTTGATTTTGATAGACATTCTAACCTTGGGAAGAGATGTTAGTTTATAGGACTTTACAGTAGACTATTTTTTACTTGTAGTTGCGGCTTTGCCTCCCTTTTTAAAAATTCTTGAGATATACAGTATTATTATAATAGTAGTTAAAATGATTTTTCCTTTCAATTTATCTTTTAAACCTTTATGACAATTGCTCCTTTTGTGGCTTGATGTATATTTATGCCCAAAAATAATCATCTCAAAAAGTACATATTTATTTGAATGTTAAAAAACAAAAGATAGGTTTTTAATAAGTAATTGGAGGTAATCATTAAGTCCTTACATTTTTTTCTTCCATTTTTTACATTGCTTCGAACAATGGGAAATTATTCTTTGTGGTATTCTTCCTGGTGAGGCAAAGAGATAGGAAACTATATCCCAAGGAGAGCCAAGTTAAGGGGCTCTAAGAACTTGGAGGGTAAGGTAAAGGTAAAATTTGCTTAATTTTGGGTTATTTGACCAACATAATGGCAGAATTCCACACAAAAATATTCATACCATCATGTAAACAAGATGGCAATCCACAAAAAAACACTTAGGGAAAAGGTGAAATTAGCTCAAATAATTCTAAGTAAAGGAAAAAGTATTCATATAATCATGGAGACAATATGGAAACTATAAGAAACACTTGGAGAGGAGGTGGAAATAATTGAAATAAAGAGAAGACATTATCAACATCATCTCTAGATTTTGTGTAAGATTGTGCCCAAGAAAAGGAAAAAGCACAAACAGTCATCATAGTAGAAAAAGTGGCTTCACCCTACGAGAAAATTATGTAATTAGTGGATAAGGTATCAGAACTCCAATAGTGGAAGGAATCCAAAATTAAAGATCTTCAAGAAAGCAACAATAAGTTGCAGATAGTACAAACAAAATTGAGACCTCCAAGGACAAGCCAGAAAACGAAAGTATTAATGTGAAATGAAATCCCAATCATGAGATATACTACAGCAGTACTAAGATTTGCAACTATTATACAACATCACATAAATAAAAACTACTAGTCAAAGAGGGTCCACAAGTGATGACACTGAAACTGTAATTGTTATAGACATAAAATAGATAACAACCACAAATGAAAGAGTCCACGAGTGATGACATTAAAATAATCTAGGATGAAAAGTGCTACGGACAATAAATGATAAAAAGATAACCCTATGTAGGAGGTCGAAGCTAGAATACTCGGTGACCTCAAGGACACCTCTAAGGTGATGATTTCAGATATATGGTGATGAGAACAATTCCAACAATGACGTAGATGAAGACTAGTGAGCCTCCCATCCAATTCAAGAATACAAGCAGCAAGCTTTCTCTGCTAGCACACTTAAAAAAATTGTTTATTTATGTGTGTTGTTATTTTAGTCAAATATCTAATCAGACATCTATTGCGTGGGTACATCTAGGTTTGGATACACTTACTATAAGGATGAAAGGTTTTTGAAATACAAGTATAATGCTTTTTGAACTACAAGTATAGTTCTTTTTGAACTACAAGTGCTCATGTGGAAGAGGGAAACTTTTACCAACCCCATCCTCAACCAAGCCTAGCAATTATTACTAGGCTTTCTTCTGAGACTTGGAAGGAACGAAACAAAAGAATATTCAAAGACATGGATATGAATAATAGTCAAATATTGTGCAAAATCAGGCAAGATATAGTGGAGACACCAACTCACATAATGGTCCAAGCAAGATTGGAAGTGATAGTGGAAAGAAATCAACATTATGTAGGCATGGGGCTTCAACTCAAATTACAAAATTACCAATACTACTCATAGAAAACCTCTTATCTCCAACCCTAATAAGTGGTCACCTCCTCCATAAGGTTTTCAAAAACTAAACTTTGATAGGGAGTTTAGAGGAAATCCGGGGACTAGCGAAATTTGGTGGGGTAATCTAAAATTATCAAGGGGAGATAGTCTAGATCTATGTTGGTTCTTTAGGAACGTAAACTAATAAATCAATGGAACTGCATGCGCTAGTGCCATGGATTTTAGATATCCATCCAGCATGGTTTCTCAAAAATAGTGATCAAAGGTGACTCTCAAATCATTACTCACATGCTAAAGAAACTCCACAACAACTCTCCAATTAGTAAAATTTCTTCAAGATGGAGGTTAGAAAATAAAATAGAATGCATAGTTGATAAATTGCCTCGCATCTTATCCCTTACCCTTCTCACATTCATAAAATAGACAACAAATAGGTTGACCCCATAGCCAATTAAGGGGTGGAATGTGAACACAATGACTTTGACATAGAATGGAATTAGGTTTCCCCCTCCGATCTAGATAATGATTGTTTAAGCCTTTCCATCCATGACTACAGCTCCTCGGACTGGGTGAAAGGGAGGCGGGGAAGGGTCATCTCGAGGCCACAACAAATACATGACATGGAACGACCACATCCAAGCACAATCGATGGGTATATAGGTGGTGACGACAGTAGGATAATGGCATGCAGAGGATATGGGAAATATAGAGTCGGACCTTGATACAAGGCAACATGACGATGCAAAATGGAATATGAAAACTTTGGGTAGAAGGCACTAATTTATTCCCCTGTGACAATGTTACAATGATGACAGTAAGGCCTACATTATGGTGGCTTATGGTTGTTTATAGCATAAGGATTTGTGGGATGTAATAGGGGTTAGGTGACTAGTCTTGCTTTTATGGGAGTGGGAGATACACACTTCACCTTGTTTGGGATGAGCGATATTTCTCCAATACCATTTTCACATCCTTGACGAGTTCTTCTCTTCGGACAGGAATGAGGTCTTGTAGCCTACACCCCATCTCCAGAAAGGAAGTTTATCCCAATCTCTTCAACTTATGGCATGCAAGGGTGGTGATCATTGAGGACACAAAGGAAAAGAAAGAAGTATGCAACCCAGTTCCATGCAGGAAGAACAGGCAATTTACTAGAAGCAAACCCCATCCAATATTCAATAGGAAATCTCTCAAGTTGAAGATTGGGTAAAATTTGAGCAGGGTTTCATTCGCAATGAGGAAATTGAGGAGGAGATGTGCCCATGGGTTCCTAATGTGGGCTCCTTTCATTCCAGGGAAACTAAGTAATACAATGGCCTTGTACTAGCAGATAAAGTTTCTCTTGGGTAAATCCCCCATGGATAGCAAGGAAGAGCACAATGAATTACTATTGCGATTGGATGAAACTCAAGAACATATCCAGAATTTGGGCGTGAAGCTCAACATTCTTGTCAAATCTACCACCAATCTCTATTCTGCAAAAGACTACAAGCATGTCCATGGACAAGAGGTGCCCATGGTTTCCATCTCTAATGATCATCAACCATTTCCAGATTCTCTAGTCTTATCAAGCTATGTCTTGATATCACTAGTTTTATCTGAGCTTAAGGAATATTGTAGTAACTGACATTGAGACAATTTTTTACTAATAACTATCTGTTATTTTGATGTTGGTATGGTTTCCCTTGTGGAAAACCAAATAATTTCTTCTATGTACAGTTTCTTTAGATCAATATAATATTATCTAGCTTATAAAACAAGAACTACAATGGCTTGGCAATTTTCCTTAGTAAAGGAGAAGTACAAGTACAAGTGCACAACCATTTTTTCGTGTGGGACAAGGGGTCCTCATTCCACCCCTTTTTCTTGAAACATTTCTTGGTATGACAATGGGAAGAATACTCGTGAAAATCCATGCCACAAAACTACAATCTCACATTTCCCAAACTACAACCCTGGAATATAATGGGGACTTGTTGGTTGTGGAGCCAGATCTTCTAGTCTCATAGATGATATTGTATCAGCCGTGTTTGTACCCCAGTTTTATATGATATGTAGGTGGACTGTACAGTCACCCCAGCGAGGGGGTGTGGGGGGTCATCGCCCCCCCACGGGGTTCCAGGGGGGACCATCCCCCCTGGCTGGGGGGGTCTAGGGGCCAGCGGTCCCCCGGCAGGGGTTCCGGGACAGTGCCCCCGAAGAAAATTTTTGGGGTTGTTTTCGCCAGCTGTTTTGCGGGCCCATGGTTTTGGGTATCCCGTGGTATTTTCCCGTTGTATTTCCCTTATAAAATAAAGACATTGTAATACGGCTAGGGATGATGATGTATTAGGTTTTATGCATTGTAAAGATCTCTGAGATCAGGAGAGAGACTGTGAAACAAAGAAGAGGAAGTGCAGCGGTTGTGCTGCAGGTTGTATCCCTTCACCTTGCTGGACGGTAATAATAATAAGGACTGGCAAATTCAGTGTGGATGTAGCCCAAGTTGGGTGAACCACGATATATCTGTGTCTCTCTTGTAATGTGTATGTGTGATTATATTTGCATTTCTGTTTATTGTTATTGCTCTGCGATCCTGTTTTTCTAATAGGACTAGGAATCCATCCAAATGGTTGAAATAGTGAGTCCAGCAATGGATTATGGGATCTAAATGATCTTCAATTCATCATATTTTGGGAAAATGGGGTGATATGAGTGCCCCCAGTGTTGGGATTTGATGGGACAAATGCCCATCATGGGACGTTTTGACCATCAAATACAATGAGAAAATTTGTGTTCCCTGTTTTTTTTTTAAGGACGACCTAATCATTTAAACATGTAACTTTTTTATGGGTAAAAAAATATCTAAAATGTCATTATATTATAAGTATTAATAAAATGTATCTTACATAACATCATACTATACACCAAGAGGATATATGTAAATATATAGGGAATCTACAATCTAGGGTTTTTTTGGTGATAAGGTTCGATGGAGGGTAGTTTGTTGGTGGACTATTCTGGAGGCTCTAACTCTAAGGATGACGTGTCTCCTAAGTAAACACTCTCTAGTTAGGTGGTTTCGATTAGGAGTCTAGGTAGAGTCATGGAAGTACTTTCACCTACGGCGAGATCTAGCTCCCATGCAATGGGATTGGGGACAGTACTTCCACACAATATGGGTACCGATGGTTTTGTCATTGTGTGTACTACAGATCATGTTGCAATCAATGAAGCTAAATCTAGGGTTGCCTCAATGTCATCCATTATAGTGGGCACAAATCAGGTGAATGAAACTAGTGATCTAGTTGACGATTCGTAGGAGGATGCTAACTTTATTTCTCTAGGTATTCCTTCTTGCACTGATTGTGTTGGGCTCGGAGCTAGGTTTGTTGGCAATCATTTGATATTTGGGGATCTACATAGTTCCCTAGAATTTGGGTAAAAAGCAACATAAGGTTTTGAAATCTTTAGGATGTGGTATTTCAGTGGGAAAAGGGTTTCAATGGAGGCTCTGACATAGTGGACTCAGGTCACTTGGGCTCCTATAATTGTGCATGGTTCGATACAACACAGTCTTGGAAGGGGGTGGTGGGGTTTATTTTTAAATCATGTAATGATGCTCGACATATCCTACAGCAAATGTGGTTTCTAGACGAGAGTTGTCTTTCACTGAAAGAGTAGCATCCTCTTTTCAATTCTAGAGATGAGTACTCAAAGAATACCCTAGTTTGGGTTACATTACCCAATATTACCCTAAATTTGTGGTCCAAGGAGGGGTACTTTAGGGTGATTGGAGACCTCTTCAGTAAGTTTGTGATTGTTGATGAAAGTTATCGAATGATTCTTTCTCTCTCGGTGGCTAGAATATTGGTGGAGATTAACCTTAATAATGGCTTGTACGAGTCCTTGGATATTATCTTTGGAGATAGGTTCTTCACTCAAATACTTACTACCTCAACATGACCTTATGGTGCATGAAGTGCCATAATTATGGACACATTTTAGCATATTGTGACAAGAAATTTTGCAAACAGCTCTAGTGGCCTAAACAAAGTCTGTTTATTATGGAGGAGGGGGAGCAGCTAGTTGACTTTGCTAAGGTTACAAGGGTTGGTAGTTCTTCGAAGCCAGAGTTGCTTGATGTGCGATATTTTGGTCCACCCTCTCACGTCACTCCTTTGCAAAGGGAGGGTCTCCCTGGTTTCTTAGTCAGTGATGTTACCATTTCTTTGATCTCGGCTAGTCAGGAAGAATCAAAGATGGAGACAGCATAGGAGGTTCTAGGGGATATTACTTCTTCTTAAACTTGAAGACTTGGAAGCTTTGCGTTGGGATCAGGGTTCGACTTTGAATATTTCTGGTAAGGGTTTAACTCCATCTGAATTTTCTCCCCATTCGACTGTGGGTGATTTATCTTTAGGAGGTTCTAGTACCCCTACTTCCCTGGCTATCCTCACTTTTCGTTTTCCTATGGGTGGGGGGGAGTTATTGGTCAAGGAGGGGGAGAAGAGCATTGATCCCCTCACTATTAGTATTTATATAGATTATGAATCTCACTCTTGGGACCAGTCTCTTGACTCAATTTATAGAAAAGGAACTTCTTCTTTGGGGGGGTGGGTCGTACCTTCTTTGTTCATGAGTCACCCCTTCTCACTCAGGAGAAGCAGGAGATATTGGACTTGTTTTTTTTACAGAGGTTAGGCCCTCCAAGGTGGGTTATAAATCGGCCATAATACATGAACAAGAGAAAGCGGCGAGGGAGATAAGTTAGGGTATGCAGAAAATTCTGTGTGGAGTCCTTAGAGAAGACAAAGCCCCACCCACAAGTCCCAGATGAATATTTTGTCTATAAATGCTTGTGGACTAGGAAGGAAAGCTAAAAAATTATCCCTCCAATGTCTAGTGGACCTTGAGAAACCATACCTATTATCAATTCAGGAATCAATGATTAAAGGAGATCTCTTATCGGCGGAGTTGAAAAAAAAAATTAGTGGCTTGGGAATTTTTGGCCTTGGATTTTGTGGGTTTTTTAGGGGGGCTAGTCTCTAGTTTCAACTCTGACATTGCATTATTGAATTGTTTTTCATTTGCCTATGGGCTAGTTATGGAGGTACACTACAAAATTTTGAACCAGGCCTTCATAGTCCTCAACCTCTATGGCCCATATAAGGGAAAATTGGATTTTGGAGAAAATCTTTTATCTTTAGACTGTCTCAAAGTGGAAAATCTAATTGTGGGTAGCAACTTGAATTTCACGTTGAATCATGCCTAAACCTAGGGAAGTATAGCTCATGAGGACAAGTTGACCTCCTTTTTTATAGAAAATTGGTCGAGGTGTGTTGGGTCGGTGTGGACCCAATGGGTTTGAAGTCAACGTGGAATAACAACCAGACTAGCTAAGCTGGGGTGGCCAAGTGTTTAGATCATTTCCTAGCTCATGGGTTGGTGTTTTACAGGTGAATCAAATCCATTCATGGGTTGGTGAAGTTAGGGTCTCTTACCATATTTCTATTTTTCTCGAGGTCGGGTTTGATGATGTGAAGCTAAGGGAACATTTTAAGTTATACAACTCGAGTTGGGGCTCAATAGAATATTTTAAGCATCTGGTGCAGAAGAGTTGGTGCCACATTGATGAGAATTTTAAGTTGAGTATGGGGAAATAGTTCACTCATTACTTAAAATTATTTAAAGGTAAGGTGTTTGACTGGGCTCAAACCCGTCACAGTTAACAAGAGTCAGCAGTTGTAGAGATTGGGCAAGAATTGGATGCTATTTTTTCCTTGAATCCACTAGCAATTAGCGAAATAAACAGAAGGAAAAGGTCTTATTGTTGGAGCGGAAGCGGAATAAACTACTTCTTGATCGAGAGGCTCAATAGCGGTAATTGAAAATTCAAGCTTTATGGTCGGTCGTGGGTGATCAGAACACTAGTTACTTTTTTAGGTTTGCTCGACACCATTATAAAAAAAAACACTATTTCGGAGTTGATGGACAATGATCATATCTCGATTAGTGGCTTTAAGGATTTGGCTAACCTTGGTGTGAAACATTTCAGTACTTTGTACAAAGCTACAGATAGCACCAATTCATGAGAGATTGTGAAAGGGATCGACCTATTTCTGTGGAAGTTTAGGGAAGAGGAGATACAAGAGATATATTATCCAGTGACTCGTAAGAAATTACATGCTATACTTTACTCTTTTTGGAAAGATAAAAGCCTCGGATTAAATGGTCGGTCAGTGGAGTTTTATGTTGATTTATTCCAGTTACTCGGGGATGATTTATTACCATTGTGGTGGAGGAGGTTCATCTCACTAGAATAATGCCATGTTTCAATGCAATGTTCTTGGCCCTAATACCAAATGTGGATCAGCCTAGAACTTATGAATATTTTTGGTTAATATCTTTATGTAACAGTGTTTATAAAACCGTGGCTAAAATCATTGTTGTGAGGATGAAACTAATAGTTTCAATAGTTATTTCAGACAAACAGTTTGGTCTCTTACGGGGCAATCTATTCATGAGGTTGCTGGCAATGCTCAGCGGGGATTACATCACATTAATTTGGCACGTTTGTCGACAGCAGTGGTTAAAATTTACTTATTGAAGGCTTATAGCAAGGTATCATGGTTATTTTTTAGACGTTTGCTTCACATCAACTTAAGATATGAGATTGTTAAGTGGATTATGGGGTGTGTGATGACATTTTCCTTTGTATTCATGGTTAATGGATCACACTCACAATTCTTTTCCTACACAGGAGGGCTCCACAAGGATGTTCTTTATCACCATCTTTATTTCTTGTTGGTGGCAGAAGGACTTGGCAAAGCTGTTATTAAGGCAAGGAGACATAAGAAGGTTAATGAAGGTTCATTTGGGGGTCGAGAGTTGTTGACCCATCTCCTTTTTGTGGATGATGTACTTATTTTATGTTTGGAATTTAAAGAGGAAGGTCAACATTTTGAGGAGATATTAGACTTCTTCTATAAAGCGATGGGAATGGTGATTAACATGGGTAAGTCTACAATTTATTTTTCTAAAATTGGCATTGGACTACAACAAGCTTAGGGACAATACTTTCATTTTACTACACATATGCTAGCTGGAGGTTTTAAATATTTGGGGTACAACCTTAGGCATAGTAATTATGGAAAGAGAGTTTGGGCATGGTTGATTTACAAGATAGAAGGTCATGTCAATTTTTGGTGCAATTGTTGGATTTCACAAGATGGAAGACTCGTTCTTGCCAACTCTATCTTGAACACGTCCTAGTATATTGGCGCTTGATGGCATATATTTCAAACAGTGTTCTCAATAAGGTACGTAAAATCAGGCTTAATTATTTATGGAAAGGATCTCAGGAATATAAGGGCTCCCACTTGGTTTGTTGGAAAGTTATCTCCACCAAGTGCCAAGGGGGTTGGGGGGTGAAAAACATATTTATGTTCAATCAATATTTGGTGGCTAGATCATTATGGAAATTCATCTCCAATGATAGTTTGCGGAAATGTATTATGATCGCAAAGTATGTTCCAACCGGTTCAGCCCTATACAAGATATGATCTAGGAACAAGACTATCCACAATGTCTCAAATCAATGGAAATCTTTATCCTTGGCCTTTCAATTGAGTCAATTCTTGACTTGGAGAGTGGGTTCAGGCATGACGATTCGGGTGGGAACCAACTAATCCATAAACTACCATGGATATTACATTGGAACAGTTCATCACAACGGATCTTACAAATCCATTCATTGAGTTAGCTTAATTCCACATAATGTTAAATAAATTAGAATTGAAAGGAAAATAACTACAGCAAAATGAACACATCCACATAAATAACACAATATATACCCTGGGAAAACCCACTATGGGGATAAAAACAGTTAGAAATGAGGATTGTGCCTTGCTCTTTTCTTCTCCAATATGCATTGCAAATAATAATAATAAAAAGTGATACTCAATATAGAGCTACCTTTGACACTGCTCCTTGCATAGCTACTACATGATCACCTACTTCCTCTGACATGCTCTAATATCCACTCCCTTATGGTTGCTTAGCTATAGGACAATACAATAACATCATCATAATGGAACCCCTTCTCCTCTTAACAGTATGGTATTTACCATAGCTCGATAGTCATCTAGGGTTAGTTTGAGTGTTTGTACATGCCTCAACTCTCTATTAGGGTTAGGGTTTTGGACCTTCTAGAATGTTCTTGAAAGTCCACACGTAACTAGTTCCACATGTGTGGGTAATGAGATATGATGTGGAATCCACTCAGTACCATAGTGGTTCACTGGATAGGTCAACTTTTCGGAGGAAAAACTTCCTCATACAAACTCTGATTGAGGAAATTCTTGGACCATTGGAAAGGTCTTAGAGTGCAGAACAACATCGAGGGATATGGGCTACACTCACAAACTTTTGATCCCCAAAAAAATATCATTTAATACCTCAAACAAGCCCTAGAAGGTTTGAGACCCCAAATCTACAAAGTAAGACATGCCCCTAAAATGGGTCCTACAAGCCCATTCATCCAATTGTTCCACCCAAAAAGCACCAAAATAGATGACAAATTATATATCGATCCAATTCATATCATACCTCTCCATTTTCGAAGGATTTTGGTCCCCAAAAGCCTTTACTGAATGAGGCGAATAAATTTTTCCACTACCTTCTCCCTGGAGTACCATTTATCCTTTCTCGGAAGTTGTCTTTCAATGCAATTTGCGAAAGGTCAATGTCTAATAATTATGGACTTTCTGCAAAATTGTGTCTTCTACCAACCCTACTTGAGCATCAGATGTTAAGTCCTCTGTGGTAGGTAGGACGTACTCATCCTCTGTAGACATTATGATTCCCACACCTTCTCCAATACCTCAAAAGGGCCATACCACAAAGCCTTGATCTTCTTACCAAGACCATATAGTCTTTCCTTGCTCAGTTGTAACCAAACTCTATCCCCCACTTAGAATGATTTCTCAACCTTGTGTTGGTCATGTCTGGCATTCTACTTTTCCTATGACTTCTTCAATGTCTCATGTACTTGCAAATGGATTTTCTTGATCTTATCAATGAATCTTTCATCTCTTAATCCCTCACCTGTGGTGTCTTCCCTCACTCCCCCTTGTTTTCCATATACATCTAAAAGTGAAGGTGGTAGATATCTAAAACAAGTTTCAAAAGGGGGCCTACCAATGGACGTGTGGATTGCACTATTATAAGAGTGTTGAATATAGATTAGATTTTCATCCCAAGTCTTTGGATTTGTTTGATTGTAACCCCTCAAAAGCTACACCAAATTCCTATTGACTACTTATGTTTGCCCATCTTTCTGTGAATGGAATGTTGTAGATCTCTTCAACTTAGTGTCCATCTTCTCCCAAAGTGTAGTCCAAAAGGCACTAAAAAATATAGTATCCTTGTCTAAGATGATGCTCCTTGGTATCCCAAAGTGCACCCAGACCTACTCAAAGAACATGTGTTGCTTCTTGTCCTTTGAAACTACCACAAATAAATAGTGATGTCCCTTCCTAGGGTTATCCTCATGTGTTGCTTCTTAGCATCTTTCTTGTGGTTCTTAGGGTTCAACTCTGGATGTAGTTTTCAACACTTTTCTTCAAGGTGACCATCAAGGTTAGAATGATTATAGTGGCTTTTCAGATCCTTGCACTAATTTGTTGTGGTTGTAGTCTTCTTATATTTTCTTTTCCACTCGGCTACTCTTTCTCGAGCTCTTTCCTTGGTTCTCTAGGTCGTCTTTGTCTCCTTATTTCCCCTCTGATCCAATCTCTGAGTTAGAGCCTCCAAAATCCTTGAAAGGTCCAAACTTGCTCTCCAAATCCGCCATGAGGATTGACATATTGTGTGAGATATTAGCAACTTGTATTTCCATGTTTGTAGATCGTTGTTCATATTCACCCCCGATTCTTCATTGGACTCATCCACCATGGCTAGGGTTTTAAAGACTTTTTCTTTATTCCTCTAACTCCTAGATTGTACAACTTTCCACAAAACCCCAAGGAAACCTGGCCCTGATACCCATATGATATGTGAACTATCGTGGATATTCCACTATAACAATTCATCACAATGGATCTTACGACTTAATTCATTGGGTTAGCTTAATTCCACGAATGCTAAATAAACTAGAATTGAAAGGAAAATAACTAGAGCAAAATAACACATCCACACAAATAACACAAGATACACCCTAGGAAAACCCACTATGGGGAAAAACCCAACCAGGAGTGAGGACTATGCCTTGATTTTTTCTTCTCCAATATGCAATGCAAATACAAAGAAAGTGGTACTCAATATGGAGTTACCTCTGACATTGTGGCCTGCACAGTGACTATACGATCTCCTACTTCCTCTATTATGCTCTAATATCCACTCCATTATTATTGCTCAACTATGGAGCAATATGATAACATCATCAAAATAGAAGCCCTTCTCCTCCTAACGGCCCAATATTTAACATAGCCCGATAACAGTCTAGGGTTAGCTTTAAGGTTTGTATATACCTCAACTCCCGATTAGAGTTGAGTTTTGGACCCTCTAGAATGTTCTTGAACATCCACACGTGATTAGCTGCACATGTGTGGGTAATGAGTGATGACGTGGAATCCACTTGATACCCTGGTGGTCAATTGGATAAGTAAATTTGCAAGGGGCATAACTTCCTCATATGGACTCCGATTGAAGTGATTCTTGAATCATTGGAAAGATCTTGAAGGGTAGAATAACATCGAGGGGTTGGTAGCTATGCTTGCAAACTTTTGACCCCAAATAATATTGTTTAAGCCCTCAAACAGGTTTCGAAAGGTTATGAAACCCAAAACTGCAAAGTAAGACCTGCCCCTAAAATGGGCCCTACAAACCAATTCAACCAATTGTTCCACCAAGAAAGCATCAAAATAAATGGCAAACTATATATTGATCTAAATTGAATCATCGATGTTATAGTGGGCTATGGGCAAGGTATTTTTCTCCCTAAAGATCTTATTAGACACTTGCAGTTGATCGATCAACATAGATTGAATAATTTAGCAGACCCATTTACAACGGGTCTATGGAGTCCAGGGTGGCTGCTGGCGAATGATTTAGAGCTTGATGGGGAGTGGGTGCAGATTTGGGATCAGTACATCTCAAAACCCAAGGTTGCACACTTTTACCTCTGAGATTTGAACGATGAACTTGTTTGGATTTATAATAATACAAGCGGTCGATATACAACAAAACTTGGTTATCTGGCTTTTGCAAGGCAACGCACATCTAGTTTTGGCTTAATGCACCACGGGAGAGCATTATTTTTCTATGGCTGGTGTTAAAATTCAGAGTGCTCACCTGAGATTGCATGCAAAGGAGGAACTATCAGGATCCAAGCAGCTATCCACTTTGTCAATCTCATGAGGAAACCAACGAACATTTGTTCCTCACTTGTTCCTTTGCATGCCAGATTTGGCAGGAACTGGAGCTGAAGCTACAGGTCGAGAATTTGTGGGATTGGGGTAGCTTATTGGCTTGTTTCGAAGGATTTTTTCGCAGGAAGGAACACAGTCTACAGGGCACTTCCTTAGTCTGCTGGGGCATTTGGATAATTTGTTAGAATGCTCGGGTGATTGTTCTTAAGGTGCTCTCGCAAATCCTGACGTTGTTAAAACAGTATGAACAGCCTATTAAAGTTAAGCTAACTAGTTCAATCGCACCAGTGGTAATTGATAAGGAGATTCCTTAGAATTATTTTGACGGGGCTAGTCAACGGGTGGACATGCGCTGCATTTTGGGGTTTGTTCTACACCATTCGGATAATCATTTCTTCACAAGAAGGCCTTTTTGAGAGCGGGCACTCACAATTTCAGGGAGCTTTATGCTCTCTTACAGTTATTGAAATTCGTCAAGTCTCATGGTTTGATGTCACTACAGGTTTTTGGAGACTCTTCACTGGCAATTAAGTTCATGACTGGGAACTTCCAGAACCATAGTATTGATTTGCAGCAGCTAGTGCTCCATTTAAAAGAAATTAACAGGTATTTCCTCCATGTACACTATAAACATATATACAGAGAGCTAAACTCTGTTGCAGACAGCCTCTCAAAAGCAGCATTGCAGCTGGATCAGGGGCACCTTCATCTCACAGAATTTCTTGACAACAACCCGATTAATGAATGGGGTACTGAACTAGTTAGATGGGTTTGTCCCTTAGATTGTTCCAGTTGATATTGATAGCTAAGGAGCTGTAGGATCTTTTGATATTAGTGGGGAAGGATTAGTTGTTTATGTGGACTGGTTTCTATAGTGCAAGCTTTTTGGACTAAGCTTAATTGCCAAATTGCCAACGAAGAAGCTGAATTTTGGACATGACATGCCGAGGCATCTCAAGATTGTATTTTCAATTCTCCTTAAAGATTGTACTTTCAATTCTCCTTGAATAGAAAATATGTTTTTTTTTAAATACTATACACCTCAATATTGTATTTTCAGTTCTCCTTAAAATAGAAAATATGTTTTTTTTAAATACTATTACATGCACTATACTACTTATCCATATTATACTATGTAGCTGTCAACTTTTCTTCCATAAAAGAATACAAAAACCCTTTTAATTAGTTATTCTTCCATTAAAAAATACAAAAAATCGTTTAAATTAATTATTTAATATTTTTCCATGCTGACATCAATTCTTCCTTTACAAAACATAGAAAAAACATTTAAATCAATGATTTTTCCAATTTTTCTTTGTGACATGGAATTCCATACTCATTTTAATTTTTTTGCATTGAGCACCTATAGATTTTAATGCCAAAGGTAGCTCATTAACATGCTACAGCAGCTGTACAGCTTGACACTGTGCGAGTTGACCTCTAATGCAAGTTCCATACACATTGAGTTAAATGCCAAAGGTGCTAAGTCTCTGCTGCAACTAGAGGACTTGGACAATGAAAGGGTGGAGGTCACGGTCATAATGGGAGCTGCTGTGCACATTGGAGTAAATTTTTTAACAAGACTTCATTATTGAAGAGCACAATTGTAAACAAAATATTATCTGACTGGGAATATAGAAACCCAAAACGTCAAAAAAAAAAATTGATGGATAATTGAGAAGCAAATGCCAACACTAAGTGCCCTTATACAAAGCCCAAATTTCCTTAATAAAGAACGTCATCAGCATACGGGTACAACAGATAGAGGGTAAACCCTGAGGGGATAGAAGTACCTATGCAACAATGGTTAAGACAGTATGTCCACTTTACTGGGCAATTTTGTAAAATGTAAAATTTAGATGTTGGCAGCCCTGCCCTATCAAAATTTAAAATAGTTAAGAAGAGAGATCTTGCAGGGGCCTACCGGGCATGGCCGAGGCTTGTATGTAACTGTAAAACAATAAAAAAAAAATGTGTTTCTGTTAAAAAAATGGTTCCTTGAACAGCTGCATGTACATGAAAACAATCGGCATACAATAGCAAATGCCAATGAACAGTGTCCAACAAAAGAGACTGTCGAGAGAGAAACTTGAATTTGATCATTAACTACAAAAGAAAAGTAATAACTAATCCTGAATCCTAAAGTTCATATATCAAAAAGCTTGTTAACTTCCAGAAGCCATTGTCCATAATATGCCGGAGGTAGCTTCACAACAATGTAGACAAATAATATTTTTTTTAAATGAATTCAAAATATGTACATAAATCAAGATACAACTTCAGGATTAGCATGCCAAGATATGCAATGGTGTAGGTAACCTCAATATATGCATGTCAAAAACAAAGATAACTTGTCGGAATCTGTCTTTACATGCATGAAAGAAAGTAGAAAAAATTGCCTCGGTCCCGTCTTCTGAAATAAAGAATTGGGAATACAGATGCCTATAGGCTATATCTTACAGCTGTTCCATATCTCTGGCACGGGCCATTGACAATATACTTGAAATTGTCCAACCAATTGTTTAGGTTGATATTTCTTCCAAATCAAATATCATTTCAGTGCTTTCCATACGATCCATCCCAATCAGTAAAAGCCGATCATGGTAGACATCAATATAGCCAAATGCATCTGAGCCTGGAGGGCACTCGAGAACAGCTTCCAGAACCCTATGATGAATTCCATGAGAATCCACTGCATATCCACCTTTGTGGGCATGGCCCGCTAAGCAAGCCTTAACACAATTATATTTATGAATAACATGCATCACCTCATCGTAATCCCACAGTAATGATTCAGGAGATGCTGCAGCGGGATCTAAAGGGAGATGGCAACAAATGATGACTTTCTGTTTACAGGCAGTTGCGTCTTGTAGTATGCAATCAAGCCATGCTAGTTGTTCCCTTCCAACTCCACCATTGAACATAACAAACCTCCTCTCATTTCCAGTTAGCCCCTCAGGACTATTTTTATGCTTATTTGGGTTCTTGGTTTCAAGATATTTAGCAGCCTCTAAGCTGTGGGGATGATTCTCAGGCCACCCAATAACACTGATGTCGTATCCATCCAGCACAACAAATCTGTAATCTGGAACGGGGCTAAAATCATAATATGCATGGCCATTTGGGGAAGGTATCTTTAAAAGGCTAACTAAATCACTTCGAGGGAGATTATAAAGGCAATGATTACCAAGCATATGATAAACAGGACCATTGAACTGGTCAAATTCCTTAATGACATTCAATACAGCTGTACGAGACTCCTCTTTAGGGCAGAATCCATCTACTATGTCACCAAAATGCAATGTGAACTGTAGTTTTCCTATCTGGTTCCATTTCCTGACAGCCCTTTGCAAAGCTAGAATGCTATGTCGATAGTATCGAGGAACACCAAGGAATGAATGACCATCAGGAATGTCGGCATATTGAACGTCAGTGATGACCCCAAAAGAGAAAAGTGGCTGCTTAGTTCCCACACCTATTATTCCATTTAGAGAAGCCATCTTCTTATCCAGAATTTTCTTCTGCCCAAGTGCCCACCTTATTGCCTGTACCTGGTGTTCATTCTTCTTAAATAAACATGACAACCAGAGAAAAACTGTAGGGAAGCTATTTAATCCAACCCAGCTTTGCAACAACCATTTCTGATAGAGACAGTGATAGCCTCCATTGCGATTGCATCCACTAGCTCGAATTGATCCCTGTATATCCAAAGTATCTGTTAATACCTTATACAATAAAGTTCTCAAAAAACCTAGATAATTTCACCAACTGTGTTCTGACTTAGTCACTTTGAGTTAGACAAAATGCAGCAACTGCAGACCTGCTGTTCTTTCCTTGAAGGCAAATTGTACATGTACTTGGGTCTTATAGTTTAGGTTCACCCATTTTTGGTTTGACCCGTCTCTCTATGTTTTACAACGCTTACTTTGTTCACATTGTTTTGGCATCTTAGTGTTTAGCTACTTTTTCAGTCCCTAGGATTCTTTCTACCCCAGTTTGTTTCTATTATAATGGATGTAATTTGATCATTTCTGGACATTAATATAATTTCTTTCTTTCTCCCAAACTAAAGTTTTTCACCTGAGTGAAACCAGCTATATATATAGTTAACATTCTTCAGACCAGTTCACTGTCTCCAAAAATCTGTTCATGAGGAAAAATTGGTTAGATGAGCTGATACAGTTTGAATTGTCAACACATAAGCCTAAGAATCCTGATACAATTTGAATTGTAAACAAATAAGCCTAAGGTTTCAAAGCAAGTGATCTACAATGCAGCAAAGAAAGCAAGAAAATCACCTTTGAACTAGGATTTACATATGCATGATTACAAGAAATCCATCACTGAATCTCGAGTAAATGGATAAATGGTGCTTGCTGACATTGTTTTTGTGTCCTGATATGCTGCAGATCATAATTAGGAATGCTGTAAATGCTCAAGTTGTCAGACTGTTATTTCATTTCTCACTAAATAGCTGAATGTGAATGCTAGTGTTTTGTCTCTCATTAAAAGTTAATTTGCATCCTAGATGAGGAGAACCCCTCCAATATCTAATTTTTATTTTTGAGCTGGCAAATCTTAGGGCTTGAATTCAATTATGCTTAGTCTGCACTGGCAAGTCTGCAAAAGTAATATCTGGGGAAGAATCTAGAAACGGTAGCAGCTCGCTTACAAACCACTATAACTCAATGTTCCCCCAAGTTTTCAGGACATGGAAGCACAGAAGTGGGGAAACACACATTTGGGACATGTGGAGACACCCCCAAATTTTGGGGAAATTCATGGGGGACGGGGGGACGTCTCTAAAATTATAAAAATAAAATAAAAATACCAAAAATATAATTCATTTGATGTATATTCATGATTGTGCAATGTAAACACTAAATATTTTGATTTATTTTCGATGTAGTACCAAGTAGGGATTGTAAAATGTAAAAATAATGGAAAAACAAAAACAAAAACAAAATCTCAGGGGGGGGAAGGGGGGGGGGGGCGACGTTTCGCCAAGAGTCCCCCCCGTCTCCGGGGCATGGGGGGTGTGTCCCCATGGAACACCGCTACAACTTCTCATTTGTATCCAACGTCCAACCATCACTTTAACTACTGCCAAAAAAAATTGAAGGGTTCATGGCACTGTGGTAGGCTATCCAGTGCATGTGCCAATAACACCAGATGGTATTAACTCAAAATGAAAAATATGCTTTGACCTAATACTTTCAATTTCTAACTCTGCATCCAGACTTTACAAGTTCTATATTAGCTATAAAAAAATAATCTCTTTATTTATAGTTTGTCTGTTAATTGCTATTTACCGGTTTCCTAATGGTTCAGGCCTTAAAATACTAAACATAGAAATTCATGTAATTACAGATCCAAGTGGAATGACTGTCTGATTTAAAGAAAAGTCCAAAGAATTCTTCAGGTTTTTAATCTTCCATTTATCAATTGGCAGGTATGACTATATCACAATAGACGATAGGAGTATTACAGTGTGAATAAAGGAAGGTTCAACGGGTGTCGATTTCCCTTCAAGTGATGGAGCCCAAATAAAGAATGTTTTATAAAAGGGAACATGCTGGACTTTGACCTCTGAGAGGAAGATTGGACCACTGCTTGTCTCACATGAATGTGCCAAAATTGACTATTTATTTGGAAAGTATCCATGTACCTACATTAATTGAAAGGAAGCTAACATAATAGCTACTAACACAAAATATGACATGGCTCAGAATCTGAATGCCTCAGTTCTACCCTAGCTATGTAACTGATTAATTTTGCATTCTAAACTTGTTAAATACTGTATTGATGCATGGAATCAAGTTGCTTCTCAGAACCTCTTGCAAAGCCACCTAGAGCTTGTTGAACCTGCCAGTTCACCAAGGATGATGAATGGTGACTTATTAGAGAGGAGCTGACGAAGAGCACCTGAGCTGGGGTGTTCCACTCCAAGATTAGTGGTGAGGTATTTTGTCAGAGGAATTGGCACACATCTAGGTGGATATGGATTTTGTCTTCATGAAGGATGTTATTATCATCGGTGACATTTGTAGACAGTTAGATCCACTTTGTCCTCAGTCCTCTGTAGGGAGCTTCTGTTTGTGCATTTGTAAGCTGTAGGGACTTACTATGCTGGCAACAGTGAATGATATCTCTGATTGGATTCTTTTGTGGATTTTCACAGAAGGGCAGCTGTTGTCTTCTAGCAATGTAATAAGCTGAGGCTAAGTTATGTTCAAGTAGACAGAGCAATGTTTGTATTGTCTGACCCTTCTGCCTAGTTCTGAATTTCTTGGAGGTGGTTAGGGTTCCTGAGATGATTAGTTGCTACTGACATAGCTTCCAGTTCAAAGAACCCAAGCCTGTGATGCATGCATGTGCGTTTTCAGGCCCTCGTATGGGCTGATGTGAAGTTCTTGCTCCACCTCTTTGTTGCCTAAGAAATCATGATTATCTACATGTAATGCTCGCCTAGTTTTGTCAGGACAAGGTTCTCATTTTAGACGATAGTTATGATTTACAGAAGCTTACCAAATTTACTTAAGAGAGAAAGTTCAAAGAACTAATGCAAGTCTATACTCAGGCTTCTGAGGAGTGGTGGGTTTGGCTAATGTGGCTATCCATGTTAGTCATATCAGTATGCCATAGTTTGTTTCATGCTAGCCATGCTGATGTCTATTTTTGGATCTTGGTAATAACTAATAGAAAGGTGCCTTCTACACTTTTATTTGTTAGTTTCAAGTACATATTGCCAGATTCTCGCCATATTTTGACAATCAGATAAAGTACACATCCCCTAAAACCATGAGAATACTAGTCATTGAAATAAGCCGGGGTGTGCTTGTAAACCCAAACCCTCAGAATTGAAAAATCTCTTGCAGCATGATCAACTACTCTCACAACTGAAGATACAAGGGAAAAAATAATAATCTCACAGCATTGCTTAAATCAATCTAGTAAATAATGTTCCAGTTCAGTGTTTTTAGTTGTCTACCTGAGTAGTTCATCCCTGCAGAGTGTGAAAAATGGTTTTGAGTAGGCTTTTGGAGATATGAGTTTGATTTTGCCATTAACACAAGCAGGCATTATTTCAGCAAAAAAAATACTTAATAGAGATATGTTTGAGCATAACAAGCAAAATTTCCCTCTCTCTCAAGGACATCTCTAGAGCAGAAATATAGTAGTTAAACATGTATCATCCAGTAGAATATATCAACCAACCGAAAAAACGTCACAGTAAAATGGGAATTCTAAAAAATTCAAAATGATAGAAAAACTCTAATAGACATGGCAGTACTCCAAGACACATCCACAAGTGTTTCCATGTTTCAGACACCAATTTCTGAAGTTAATACATGTGTATATAGTAATATACATAATTTCTTTCTGACTAGGTTTCCTAATTTATCCAGGCTATGGTATGCTATTCAAGTGGCGCTTGCTACAAGTTGTATGTATACATATTACAAATTCTTATTAGGGCCATTTAATGCAAGCTGTTCGATTAAGATTGCTTGGGAATGGATTCTCACCATTTCACACAGAAATCTGTTATTCGATTCTGTTAAAAATTAATGTCAACTGATTTTGACTAACTTCTGTGGAAAATTGTGTGCTGTTAAAGCATCTCTTGGCCTACATTAAAACTATGTTACCAAAAATGAGAAACAGTCCACTGGGTTGTAGTTTAGTGGTTGAGACAGGGTGTCGCCACGCTAAAGAACTAGGCTCAAACCTTGGGGGACATAAAGCTCTGGAAAATCAGTTATTAGCTGAATTTGATGGTATTTCATATGCAACATTCTTCCCGGAAAAATGACGAACAGGAAACAAAATAGCAAACGGCAATGGAAAGAGGAATGGGGTCCAAAGGATTTTGGGATAAGAAACGGTCACCACTGCATTATGTATATTTATCCATATAAGAAATTATTTACTGAATCCACTGCATTATGTGTATTTATCCATATAAGAAATAATTTACTGAAACCAAATTCATTAAAGACCTAAAAGTAACCCAATATGCAATGTATCAATGTTATAAATCAAATTACATTCACTTAATAATGTTTAGGTGTTCTTATGGCTGTTTGAAATGAGGCCATGATCAGAAAAATGCCCAAGAAAGGTCATTTGCATAAATGATACCCCGCCCTACCATGTCTAGTAACTTATCTTTAATACTTTATTTGTAAGTTATGAGTTATATTGCTGAAACTAACTTCTTTTATTCTATTCAAAGTTTCAAGAATATCAGCCAATGCAAAATTCCCCTTGTGCCAAAGCCTACATACATGATGAACAGAATGCTTGTTCTATATAAAGGGTGAACACTACAAAAAATAGAATCTAATAGTGGGTTTCAAATTTTCACCTGCCCAACTTAAGATATGGGAGGTGAAGAGTTCAGCTCATCTAGCTGACAGGGATAGTGAAGCTGCAAGCAGTATGGATGTGCTTAGAGAATGATGCATGCCGCTTGGGTTATTTCTACTTTCAGTGTAATTAGTTTGCTAACAACACCATGAACAGAACAGAGAGGTCACAAGCCAGAGCTTACTAAGAGTAAAGCAAAGCAGGAGAAAATTCTTGAATAAAATGTGGGTCATTTGAAACAAGACCTTTGAAGGCCACGAATTAACTTACCTGAGCCATTGAACAATAAAAAAAACTAGGCTCCCTTTTCCTTCTAGAGAGACATTGTTTCCAGAGTCACTTCTAGGACATCACATCCAAGATGCACCTCTTGGACACGATCATCAGAAGACCCACAATCCTCTATGGCCACAATCCTCTATGGCTCTGAGGTTCTACTACAATGCAACAATCGGTGCAAGCAGACAATCCCTCAGTCCATCATCCAGGTAGAGTTCGAAGCACATCAGCACATTCTCTGTGCCTAGAAGGCATCTTCGGACTTTGTCTCTTTCCTTCATAAAGTCTGGACTTTCGGTCACTACTTCGAGGAGGGCTTGGTACCCATATCTCTATACTCCTCTAAGATCCTTGCCTCTACAAGCCCCTCTAGGCATGTTCGATGTTGGCTTTTTGAGACCTCCAAATTGCTTCAGTCTATGGCCATCTCTCTTGTCCGCCTCCCCTTCCAGGTACTCTCTAGATGCACCAAGCTACTTCCCGTTGTCTAAACAAAACCTTAACAACGTAATTAGAGATGACATATATAGATAGTGTATCCAAGTCACTTGGATTGCACCTCCCGAGGGTCTTGGCCATAAGATGGCTTTCTATTTGGAGAACTTTCTACAACTGAGTGGTGACCTTATTGTCCGACTTGCATATACATGCAAACATTGGATGCACGCCCTCAAGTTCCCCCTTGATTAGTTTCGTGTGGGCTCTCATCGGCTTTAGGCCAAGACCAATCACGACCTTCCTCACCCAAATAGGATCTAATCAACTTCACCACTTGAGACTAAGTCGGAGGATCACATTGATCACATTACCTTCAGATGTCCCATTTACTACAAGATCAAGGCGAGGTTTTAATACCTTTACTGAGATTTGGGTGGCTCTCTCTCCAGATTTTTTCGTTATCCAAATTAAGAATGTTTGGCTCTTTTTCTAAGGGAGGTTGTTACGTATAGATCACAGTCCCCGATGTTTCTCCCTATCCGAAACATTTCAGGAGGATCCCCTCTTTCTTCCTCGATGTTGGACAACTAGGGGTAGTAAACAATACCCAAAGATCCAAACTTCTTTGGATATCAGATCAGTGAGACCTTGGATCTTGTCCGAACCCCCAGGCCCCACCTAATGGATCCCCATTTTTTTGACAATTTTGAGGAGCTCCCATCCCAAAGCTCAGGGTAGACTTTATCGGACCGACAGTCAAAGCAGTTCTAGGAGGACTCAAATCCAAAGTCGTACTACCTCAACAGAGAGTACAATGTACCACGCTCCAGGCTCTGTCAAGCAACTAGTCATCTATTCGGAGTTTCTTCCTCTTCACCTTGAGTGTCAGGAATAATGGGTCTCCTCAATCTATGGCTTCCCCTGGGATCCCTTCTCAGATTACACAGTCAGGCCCCCTCAGCCACCAACACTCTCCTAATGACCTTCTCAGACAGCGTATCAGCCTCTTCACAGTGATTGAGGACTCGCATGAGAAGACTTCTCCTCTACTCTCTCTTCCAGCCTCAGCTTCTAGTTCCCTAAGCACCTGACATGTTCTTATGGAGATTTCACTTATGTACTCATTGTTTGTCTCTGCCATTTTCCATCTTAGCTTTATGTAATTTTATTTTTAGATCTTTTCCTGCTGATGTTGCTGTTAGTGTAGTTATAGGAGCTGCCTTTGCACTTCCACTATGTATTGCATTGGTTGTGCTTTATTAGTCCCATTGACCTACTATTTGTGATCATTCGTTGGATATTAATAAACGTATCTATATTATCTTACCAGGGCATCATAACATTGCTAGAGAAAAGCGAATGAATAATCAGAACTCTACCATGGCAATACATGGCAATATGCAGAGTTATGCTGGAAAAACTTATTTTTCTTTTCTCTTTGGACCTACCTATGGTGCCTAAAGGTTGAATTAAGGAATGGGGATTTGCAATGACAGTGAGCACACATGTATATAGAAGTGGAGTGCACCCTGCAGCCTGAGTGAGTATGGAGGTGATATATAACTCTGTGTGTGAGATGCCATGTGTTTAAAGGTTGAATTAAGGAATGGGGATTTGCAATGACAGTGAGCACACATGTATATAGAAGTGGAGTGCACTCTGCAGCCTGAGTGAGTATGGAGGTGATTTATAACTCTATGTGTGAGATGCCATGTGTATAAAAGCACATTGGGTGCAAAATTAAATAGAGAGAGAGGGAGGGAGAGCCTGTTCGATTCATATAGTACTTATATATCCACAAAACCCTTTTTCACGCCATATAGTACTTATATATCCACAAGACCCTTTTTCACGCCAGTTTAAGTCAGGATTGATTTGGGTTCAAATTAAAGGAGAGCTGGAATTAAACATCAAGAGATTATACTCTGAAAGATCCGATAGATAACATTCAAAAAATTTATCATCAGCCTATATGCAAGCACTGGGTTTTTATTTTAATCCATTCTAGACGGTTTCTATCAAACAGTACAATCCAGGAGTCCGTGAGGAGAAATGGGTACCTTGGCATGAGCTCATGGAAACACTGGCGATGAATGGCATGTTAGCAAAGCTGCCAATGATATTGTGACAACTGAGTTCTCTGCAAAGTATCGTTGTCTTCTTGTGTTCTCTGCCCTTCACTCAAATACACAAATGTGACTCTTGGTTAAGATGGGAAATATTATCTAATGACCTTGTATATTGGAAAGAGGGGTAGATTGATCTCCGCCCTATCTTCCTCTGTAGTTTGCAATGATATCGATCGGCAGGCCATTATCACGTTGGTGCCTTTGCTGGTTATTATTTAATTCAGATGTCAACAACCCACCAAACCGCCCATCCTGTTGGCACCTAATCAAACTTGACTCGGGAACCTTCATGGATTAATCATAGAGGATATTACTTTTTATAATATCAGTTATAATGACACTTATGATCGCATTTCTTAGCTAATGAAAACACTAACCACAACCATTAAGGTTTGTTAAATGGTGATTAAGCAAACCAGAAAGGTTTGTTAAATGGTGATTAAGCAAACCAGAAGGGGAGTATAGCGTTAATTGGCGTACTAGGTGGGTGAAAACTTTTAACTATATGTGATATAATCCTGTCTACTTTAAATTGAATTCAATGATAATTATTTGGATTCAAGGTGAAAACGTTTAGCTATATGTGATATACTCCATACTCCTCTTTATTTTATTTGGATTCAAGGGTTTAGAAAAATAACACATAATTAAATTTAAATTAAATTTAATGATAATTATTTGGATTCAAGGTGAAAACTTTTAGCTATATGTGATATAGTTCTCTCTACTTTAAATTGAATTTAATGATAATTATTTGGATTCAAAGGAAGAGAAAAATAATCAAATAATCAAATAGGATGAGGACCTTTCATGCTAGGTGGGTGAAAACTTGTAGTTATATGTAATATAATTCTGCTTTTTTTAAATCGAATGTAATGATAACTATTTGGATAGAGAAGAGAAAAATAACAAATAATCAAATAGGATGAGGAGTTTTCATGCTAAGTGGGTGAAAACTTTTAGTTATATCTGATATAATAAATAATTAACAAATAATCAAATAGGATGACAACCTTCCATGTTAGGTGGGTGAAAATTTTTTGTTATATGTGATATAATCATGCCTACTTTAAATTAAATTTAATGGTAACTATTTGGATTTAGGGAGGAGAAAAATAAGAAATAATCAAATAGGATGATGACTTTTTATGTTAGTGGGTGAAAATTTTTAGTTATATATGATATAATTTTGCCTACTCTAAATTAAATTTAATGATAACTATTTGGATTTAGGGAAGAGAAAAATAAGAAATAATTAAATAGGATGAGTGATATAAAAATAACAACAATAGCTATTGATATGTAGATGTAAATAATTTTATATTAGAATGAAAAATATGAATACATAACTAAGTATTTGACCATTTAAATATGGTCATTTGTACCTCTTTAATGGAACGTAACTTGCATTTTTCCTAAATTATCTTATCAATATCATTTAATATTGTTTAATTACTTTTATTTTTATTTTTATTATTATTATTATTATTATTATTATATATATATATATATATATATATATATCCCACATCTTACGAATTGCTTTGTCCTCAAAGCAATGGTAGAGAAAAATGTTGTTGAAAGAAATTTTGGGGTTCCCATGATGAATCTTCCATTTAATAAGATATTATTAATACTCATGGAATGGAGTCTTGTTTCCTTAATAGATAGTATCACTGTAGGTTCTAGGATAACTCGTCATTCATCATCCAATATAGGCAATTCGGATTGTGCTACTTGATTTTTCCCTAACACCTTTTTGAGACTTGATACATGAAACACATTGTGAATGCGGCAATTGTCAAGCAATTTTTATTTGTATGTCACTTGACTAATTTTTTTGTTAATTTGGCATGGCCCGTAGAATTTTGGAGTCAACTTGCTCTTGCCTTGTTGTTTGAGCGATAGTTGTTTGCAAGGTTGTAGTCTTACGAACACCCAATCACCTTCAAACTCTATATTTTATCTTCGTAAGTTTGTTTGTCGCTTCATTGGATTCCAAGCATTTGCTAAATTTTCCTTTAATAGTTGGATGGTCTTTTGATCTTCCTCTAGTTGATTCCTTATTGTCGATACTTTAGAGTTAAATAACACAAATTATTTCCATTTGGGTGGTTCATAGCCATATAAAGCTTGGAAGGGGATCATTTTAGCTAAATTATGGTAAGTAGTGTTATACCACCACTCATCCAAATGCAACCATTGGAACCAATTGTTTTGCTTGTTTGTCACAAAACAACCAAGGTATGCTCCCAAACATTTATTCACTATTTATGTTTCTCCATCGGTCTTGGGGCGATATCCACAGCTCATATTAAGGGATATCCATGTTTGTTTACAAAATTCCTTCCAAAAATTTCCCTTAAATTTTGCATCCATGTCACTGATGATGACCTTCGAAAACCCATGTAACTTATAAATATTCTTGCAAAAATATTTAGCTATTTGTTTTGTTGAATCTGTTTTCTTTACCCCCATGAAGTGAGCATACTTAGTTAGTATGTCAACCACTACAAAAAAATTATCATTTCTATTCGACATTGGAAACCCCTTGATGAAGTCCATCGATATTTCTTCCCATTTATGATTTGGAATGTGTAGAGGATAAAGTAACCCTATTGACATAACATTTTTTGGTTTTTATTTCTTTGACAAGTATCACACTCATAAACATAATTTTGGATGTCCTAGCTCATTCCCTAACAGTAAAATGATTGTTGCTCATTGTAATAGGTTTAAAGACACCTACATGCCATGCAGCTAGTGAGTCATGTGATTCCTTTATTATTTTTATTTTGAACTTCGAGGTTGGTGTGAGAAAAAATCTTCCTTTACACCAAAGAATGTCATTTTTCCACTCAAATTTTGAATGTTGTCCTAGGTTATTGATGATGGCACAAGCTTCTAGATCCTTTGCATATTCTACTCGTATCTTATCCAACCATTCAGGGACTATGATTGATACTGCATATGTTGTTCCTTCTTCATCTTTTGGAGATAACATGCCACCAGCTACATTATCATTTCCTTTTTTATGTAATATATCCATTTCAAAAGTAGAAATATTTTCTATCCACTTATGTTGCTTCATAGATAAATTTTTCTATCAAAGTAAATAGTGAAGACTATTGTGATTAGTATGTATCAAGAATTTACCAACCGATAGGTATTGTCACCATTTAGCTAACGCATGTATGATAACAAGCATATCATTATCATACGTAGACTTTAATCCTTCCCTTTTGTTAAGCTTTCGACTTTCAAAAGAAATCGAATGGTTTTCCTGCATTAGCACTACACTTATTCCAAAACTTGAAGCATCACATTCTACCATGAAGAGCTTTGTAAAATCGGGGGTGGATAACACGGGTGTAGATGTCATAACCCTTTTTAAAGTCTCAAAACACCCATTTGCCTTGCTATTCCACTAAAAGGAATTCTTCTTTAATAAGTATGATAATGGTGTTGTCAACTGAGCGTAATTTTTTATAAACCTTCTGTAGTATCCTGTTAATCCCAATAATCCCCTTAATTTTGATATGTTATTTGGTTTCTTCCAATATATGATTTCTTTGATTTTGTTTGGGTCTACCTTGACCCCTTCCTTGGATATGACATGACCAAGATATTCCACTTCTTCTCTATCGAAAGCACACTTTGGCATTTTTGCATAAAATTGATTTTTTCTTGTAGGGAAGGTACATGTTCTAGGTGCATAAGGTGCTCCTTCCATGTTTTAATATATATATATATATATATATATGAATATCATCAAATAAAACTAGCATGAACTTTCTTAGGTAGGGTCGAAAGAGTTCATTCATAATTGCTTGAAAAGTAGTAGGAGCATTGGTTAAATAGAATGGCATCACCTTGAATTCATAATGTCCTTCATGACTTCGGAAGGAATCCTTCACAACGTCCTCTAACCTTACTCGGATATGATAGTATCATGATCTCAAGTATAGCTTGGAAAAGTATTTGGCTCCACGAAGTTATTCCAACATCTCATCTATGAATGGAATAGGAAACGTGTCTTTTACGGTTATCTTGTTTAGACCTCGGTAATCTATACATAGCTGAAGGATCCATATTTTTTACAAACTAGTACAACCGGGGCTACATATGGGCTCCTACTTCTTGTGATTACTCCACATATTAACAAGTCTTGAATTAGCATTTCTATTTATGTTTTATGATGATGAGGATATCAATATGGCTTGACATTCATAGGGGGCGAATATGGTTTAACCTCAGTTATGTGTTCTATTCCTCTTTCTGGTGGCAATTTCATTGGTAGATCTTGGAATACCTTCTCGTACTTCTGGATTAACCCTAGGATCTCTAGTTGTTGGGCATGAACTACTTTTGATGACAATATCTCTATTTAATGACATTGTGCCACAAATGTTGGTGCCCCTTTTCGAATTAGCTTCTCCATTTGTTGTGAAGATATAATTTGGGTAGGAGGTGGTTGGAACCCATTCAATTTGTATTTTCTTCCTTCCCACTGGAATTTAATAATAAAAAAATTGATGATTTGCGGAACAGGTACCCAATGTTTGAAGCCATGAAGCCATTAAACTCCCAAGACAATGTCTACTCCTCTCAAGGGTAGTGTGTAGAACCTGTATTCCAAGTTATAATCTTATATTTGTAGTTTAAGTTTGTGACACTTCTCAACACCATCAATCTCTTTCCCATCTGCTACCATGACCCTTATATCAGTCGCTAGGTATATGAACAGGTTTAACTTCTTCGACACATTTACATCTATAAAATTATGGGTGCTCCCTGTGTCAATAAGGATGGTGGCATTCCCTTTTTTCACATGTCCTCTTAGTTTCAATGTTTGGGGTTGTGCGATGCTTGTTATTGCGGATAGAGATATCTTGGGCATTGCCTCTTCAAAGTTTGCATTGAAATCATTATTTCCCCCCTTGCCATCTTCTTCATCAAAATCACTACTAGATGCATCTGATTCCCTCTCGACTTCACAATTATACAATTTTTTATTGTTGAATCTATGCCCTTTCACCCATTTGTCTCCACAATATATACACTTGTTTACCCATTTTTTATATGTATCTTGATGTTGTTTTTCATTTTTCCTCATGGGGGGTGGTATGTACTTGTTAGACTTGTCCATAGATAATTTATTGGATCTTTCATTTGAATATTTGGTTGATCTCTCTGGGCTTGTGAATGACGGCCCGTTGTACTTGCTTTTATTTTCGATCAGTTTTGTTGCATATCTAGCATGTAGCAAATAAAATAATATATAAACATATCAATAAACAACTAATTAAATAATAAAAGGAAATTAATTAAACAAATATTAAATAAAATTGATATGTAATTAATTGAATAGATAGATGTACCTTTCCATTGAAAAGGCACATAAGGCCATATTTAAATGGTCCATCAAATTGTAATGTAATCATCTCTCATCAATATATATTCAATATTATTTACTCTTTCCAAATGGAGTTATCTTCTATTGGTTGACTATTCACTTGAATAGTCTTATTGTGATTCGGACACGATCACAACATGAGAATATCTGGATACGGATATTACATTGGTATTAGATCCCCTTCTTGTGCTTGATTTTTTCCTTTGGACACAAACCATTCTCAGAGCTTCTCTCATTAAGGATCTTTGATCCACATTGGCTTTTGGCCAGCATTTTTGGGGTTTGCCAAAAATCTAGGACCTTGTCCAAAAGTAGGATTTTGGCCCAAAGAAGATCCAATCACAACGTTGAAGCAAATTAGGTTAATAAAAACAAATATTATTCCGCTGCAAAATTCAAAAACAACCGTAAATCAAGGAATCCAAGAATACGAAAAAGGCAATAAAAAAAGAGAAAAAGAAGTAATTATTTCCATTGCAAATAAGAAGGAGAGAACAAGAAGTAAGAAAAAAAAATATTATAAAGAGGTGGGAAAAAAGAATTATCCACAAGGTAAAGAAAAAAAAGAAAGAGTAAAAAAAAAAGTTAAAGAATAGCATTCATAAAACCGCAATGGTTTTATGAAACCACATATGGTTTTCATCACTAATGCTTTGAGGACAAAGCATTATGAAGAGGAAGGCCATGTAACAAATAAAATAATAAATAAACATATCAATAACAAATAATTAAATAATAAAAGAAAATTAATTAAACAAATATTAAATAAAATTGATATGTAATTAATTGAATAGATAGACGTACCTTTCCATTGAAAAGGCACATAAGACCATATTTAAATGGTCCATCAAATTCTAATGTAATTATCTCTCATCAATATATATTCAATATTATTTATTCTTTCCAAATAGATTTATCTCCTATTGGTTGACTATTCACCTGAATAGTCTTATTGTGATTCAGACATGATCACAACATGAGAATATCAGGATAGGATACCGATATTACATCAGTATCAGAGCCCTTTCTTGGGCTTGATTCCGGCCTTTGGCCACAAACCATTCTCGGAGCTTCTCTAGTTAAGGATCTTTGATCCACATTGGATTTTGGCCATCATTTTTTGGGTTTCCCAAAAATCTAGGACCTTGTCCAAAAGTAGGCTTTTGGCCCAAAGAAAATCCAATCACAATGTTGAAGCAAATCAAGTTAATAAAACAAATATTATTCCACTGCAAAATTCAAAAACAATGAATCAAGGAATCCAAGATTACGAGAAGGGAAAAAAAAGAAGTAATTATTTCCATTGCAAATAAGAAGAAGAGAACAAGAAGTAAGAAAAAAAATTATTACAAAGAGGTGGGAAAAAAGAATTATCCACAAGATAAAGAAAAAAAAAAAGAGTAAACAAAAAGTTAAAGAATAGCATTCATAAAACTACACATGGTTTTATGAAACCACATATGGTTTTCATCACTGATGCTTTGAGGACAAAGCATTATGAAGAGGAAGGCCATGTAGCAAATAAAATAATATATAAACATATCAATAAACAAATAATTAAATAATAAAGGAAAATTAACTAAACAAATATTAAATAAAATTGATATGTAATTAATTGAATAGATAGACGTACCTTTCAATTGAAAATGCACATAAGACCATATTTAAATGGTCCATCAAATTGTAATGTAATCATCTCTCATCAATATATATTCAATATTATTTATTCTTTCCAAATGGAGTTATCTTCTATTGGTTGACTATTCACTTGAATAGTCTTATTGTGATTCGGACACGATCACAACATGAGAATATCCAGATACAGATATTACAGCATCCTCAATGGTTTTAGGTTTCCATAGTTTTATTTCAGTACGGATATAATCCTTTAATCCACAAATATAAATCTTTAGTAATTGTTCATCTATGAATCCATTTTGTCTTGTTGCGAGGACTTCCCACTCGTGTGTGTACGGATATCCAGATACAGATATTACAGCATCCTCAATGGTTTTAGGTTTCCATAGTTTTATTTCAGTACGGATATAATCCTTTAATCCACAAATATAAATCTTTAGTAATTGTTCATCTATGAATCCATTTTGTCTTGTTGCGAGGACTTCCCACTCGTGTGTGTAATCATCGATTTTCCTTTTTTTGCTTTAAATGAACAAAGTTGTTATAGAGGTCATATTCTTCTTCATCATGGAGTATTTGTAATAATGTTGTGATGAAGTTTTACCAATTAAAGGAACGGGAACCACACTTCCCACTCCACCATAAAAATCACTCATAAGTTTCTCCTTCCAAATTATTTGGCGTTGTCATTTTTTTTTTCTCGTTCTCCCATTGTGGGGTTTGATTCAAAGATACCTCCCATTTTATTGACCCAAGCGATATCCCCTCTATGGTTCTTCCCATCATACTTTGGTAATTCTTTCTTTCTGTTTTTCTTTTTTCTTTCTGGTAGTCTCTTTCTTGAATTCTTGGAATATTTGGACCACCCAAAATAATGATTCATTTGATTCTAGATTTGGTTATTCTATATAAAATTTACTTAGTTGCATTAGTATTGAATTCAATACCAAATTATTTTGCTCCTTTTCTCTTTGTTATTCTTCTTTTTGTGACATTTAAATTATGGAGTTGATCTTCTGTGTTATGTAACCTTATATTGTTTATATGCAATGTTGATTGTAGATTTTCTTGTCCCACTTCCAATTTGTTAAGACGATCCTTGATTGAGTTTAATTCGTCTCTATGGGTATTTATTTCTTTGCTCAATTCTTCATTTTTCTTTCGTGCTGCCTCCATTTTTTATATCTACTACCAAATTCTGCTTGGAGCTTGACTCCACGGATGGATTCAGTGGATGTCGTACAACGTGAATCGTATGGATATGTAGCACGGATTGGATGGATTCAGTAGGTGTCGTACAACACAAACAATACTGAATCCATGTTGCACATCGACAATACAACCTAGTCTCGATTTGACAGGTGTACGATTTCAATGGCGACGATGGTCTTCCATGCGATGACGGTTGTGATCTCCCTTACGGATCTGATAACAATAATATAACAACAATAGCGATTGTTGTGTTGATGTAAATAATTTTATATTATAATGAAAAATATGAATAAACATTACAAAGAATTTGACCATTTAAATATGGTCCTTAGTACTTCTTCAATGGAAAAGGCATGTCACTTGTCTTTCCGTAAATTATCTTATCAATATCATTTAATATTTTTTAATTACTTTTTTTTCTTTAACATAAAAAAAACATACCAATGTTATTGATAACGAATCATTCATAACAAATCAAAAGGTACATGATTAACAAGTCTATAGGAAGACTAATCTGAGCTGATGCAGAAAGTCATGCCATCGTATCTCTCAAAGAAATATCAAAGAGATGCATACTAGTCATCATAGGAGGTATACAAAAACCTCAACATAACATCTTCCGAAAAAACCATCATACAAAGGCCTGATACAAACAGTTACTCAAAAAATTCCAGAGAGCCAAAATTCAGAACATGGGAATTGAGAAATTCTTCCCAGATTAAGAAACCAAAATCACCACACAAAGTACTTTTCCTTGTATTATTATTTTTTTATTTACTATTTTGTCTGTATTTGTTTTATATATATGTATATTACAATGAGGACCTTTCAACATACCTGAAAATGTTGATGTTTTTCTCATGAAAATGAACAAGGACAAACCCAACTTCCCATTTAAAAAAATGAGAGAAATAAGCAAGATACAATTTACCAATGCGAAATGTATGTGACTCATATGTTCTCATTTGTAAAGGTTATTTCCTTTTTCATAGGTTATGTTAAAGCTTCATTTAAGGTGGGGATGAAGGTTGAGTGCAATGTGAAGGGAAAGAGTCTAATAAGAGATATAATCACCCAAAGCAAAGATTCAACCATGGATATAATCTATGCATATATATCAGTGTTCACCAGTCAAGTGATCCAACTAGGTCCATAACATATAAGTCTAGCATACAAAATCCATCAAAAATCCTCCTCCTTAGGTGTTAAAAAACTATACTAGCCATAATGGGACACTATAGTTGGATTGATTATGGGTCCATTTAGTGAATAGTGCACCCGAGAGAAGAGAAGCCTCATTCGGGTCCACAAGTGCCCCTAGTTTTATCAAGGCATGTTTATTTGTGTTTTGCTTGGTTAAATCTCCTTTTCTTAGATGGTTTGAGTGCACACCTTTAACCATGTATTTTCCTATGTATACTACAAGTGCGACCCGTTGCTTACACATATGTGTAGAACATATGATGTTTTTCCTAGTTTTATCTATAGTTTTCCCATGACACCTATGATTAAGATGGTTAACACCCACAATTTAAATATTATCAAAAGAGCATGATTGCCTCTTTTTGCACAATAACTAATTATACCATCCAAGCATTTCCAAATATATGTATACTGCACTCTTGCTCTTTGTTAAGGGTGTTTGAATCTCATTTCATAATCTTGCACACTAAAAGATCGTATTAATTTCTCCTCCTAGTTGGTTGGATATTCCTTTGTTGGAATAGTTGCTTACACATTTTAGTGTCCTAAACCAATGGGTGGCCTTGGGCTAATAGATCTAGATACCAACAATGAAATTTTAGGTGCCAAAATTTGATGGAAATGGGTTAATCATGCTCAAGAGAAGTGGGCGCAACTTTGGAAGACAAAATATGCTCCTAATGTACCCCATCAAAGCGTTAACATATTCACGGGAGAGGAGACTAGATCCCGAATTTGGAGTTTGGCATTGAAAAACAAAGAATTGATTCAAGAGCATTGCTTTTGGGAACTTAAAGACGGAAAAAATGCTACATTGTGGGAAGACTCTTAGGAGTAGCTAGCCAAGATTGGGAATATTCAACACGCCATGCTCTTCTTAATGCTTCCCTCTTAACTTTCAGGGATTATTGGGACTACAACAATTCTGAGGTGGAGTATAGAAAATGGCTTAGAGATGCTTTGGGAAGAGTTACAACAATGTCAAATCTTGAGAAAGGAAGGTCAAGACAAACTCATATGGGGATACTAATCTTCTGGGGACTTATCCAGTTGACACCAACATCCCCCAGAAGAACATATTTCGACCCAAATTTGGTCAAAGGGATTGTGGCCAAAAGTAGCCTCTTTCCTATGGTTGTTGGAACATAAGAAAACTCTGATTGGGATAATCTAACCAGAAAATGGATTACAGAACCTTCTATGTGCTATATGTGAAAGTGCAGTAATGAATCCATAGATAATATTTTCAACACTTGTGATTTTACAATGAGCCTTTGGGATAGAGGATCCAAACTATTCAGACAGTCTGAATGAGATAGAGGAAATGTGCATGAAACTATTGACAAATGGCAAGACAACTCATTCTCAAGCACTCTTTTGAATCGCATTGAGAAACTTTACCCAAGGTTCTCAGTATGGACTGTGTGGAAATAATGGAATAGAAGAATCTTCAGGGAGAAATATAATGACACTTGGTTCACTTGGGCCACAATAGTTAATTATTAAAGAATCCATTTAGCTTCAATCTTGGAATGATCAAGACTTTCCTGTGAACGGGGAAGAAAAACGAATTCTCAAAGAGTGGGACATGCTCCCTCTCCAACTTTCATCTCTTACTTGTTGCAAGGTGAGGTCACCGCTTAGTTTGAACACATGGTCGCCTCCACCTAGAGACTTCCAAGCTTAAATTTGATGGGGTGTCCAAAGGAAATATTGGACCTATATGATTTGAAGGAGATTTTGGGGATGAGCAAGGGGGGTTTATCTATATACAGTTTGGATACGGTTACATGGAATTTTCATCAGTTGTACAAGACCATGTGACCACATGTTGCCACAATCCCTAAAGCCATATCCATGATGGATGATCCTTAACTCTTGTTGCCCTGCAAATAACCTTTTTTGTGAATTCGACGCGCTCTGCTTCATTCGAAACATGCGTTGAAGTCCATCGAGCGCTTTGCTCTATTGTCAACCCACGTCGATGACTCGGTTTTCCTTCATGTCAACTCGCATTGAGCTCATTTGGCACATGTTTCTCTATGTCCAAGTCGCGTCGATGTTTGTACGGGCAGAAAAAATGGGTTTTTGAGAAGTCTCTAGAAAGAAATCTTATCTAGATGATATTTCCTCCCTATTTGCTAGGATCTCACTCGAATTCCTCACTGTTTGGGTTCATATATCATCCATTATCCCTAAATATATCATCTATCCCCTATCCATATTGTCCTATAAATTCAAGTCTTGGCCATAGGTGAGAGGGAGGAGGAATTGAGAATAGAGTTATGCTGGAGAAATTGCACTAGGAGTGATAGACTTTAGATCCTTATCCTTCCTTCAATGAAGTGACATCTTGGAGCAAAGAGGAATCCACTGGAGAGGAGATACGACACCAATGCTTAAGTGGTTGTACTCTTTACCATTTCTGTTAATACAATACTACATTTCATTTCCCATAAATGGTTTTTAATTCATTTATTGTATATCTCCTTGGTCATATATATAACTTAATCTAATCCTAGATCTAGTTTTCTTCTTGCATTGCTTGGCTTACATGTTTTGTAGGTACTTCTTATAAGTGGATGAGCAAGCTTGCTTGAGCATTAGATCAGTGAAGACAACTCATAGCCAAAGGTATGTCTTATATATTTCAACTTGTGATTGGATCAAGTTAGGGAAATGTATGTATGATTGCTTGTTTTGTTCTAGTTTAGTGATTAAACTAGGGAGGTCAGCTTATGTACGCATTTGCAGACTAGATCTATTTATTTTTCTTTGCTCATATTTTTCTTAGATCGTGTCACTTATTGGTTTGGATCTACTTTTATAGAGTCACTGGGTCATCCAGATTACTCCTGGCACCCTAGGTCCACTCAAATTTGTTGAGTTTAGGGGTTTTGTAGCTTTCATTTTTTAAAACAATCGCTTTTGGAAGCTCAATGTGCTTTACCTTTGACATACAGTGCGCCAACAACGCGCCTGGGTAGTGTATTAGACCGCGTCGACCCAGAAAGATGCTCTTTGTTGTAGTAATATACTGCGTCACACTACAAAATTTTGTAGTGAGGTCTTCATCCCTTGTTCTTACTTGGGCCTAGTCATCTTCTGATTTTGTGTCAATGTTTTTATTTTCCCCAGATCTTTGTTTCTGTTTTTATTCTTGGAATTTGGAGTAGTGTGATTTCTCGTTGAGTCTGTATAGTCAAGCGATTACTTGCTTTGCTTTGAGTGAGTTTGTTCTCTTGCAAGCATGACTAGCCTTGTGGACCTGTAGAAGCCTCTAATCTGCTCTATTTTAAGTCTTGAAACCTCCGAAAGTGTGTTGTTGTACCAACTCTTGCTAGTGTAAGTTTGGTTTGGATTGTTGTATGATTTGAGATTGATTGCTTGAGTGGATACTTTTTGTTTCCAAAAGTTGCAGAACTCCTCAAAGTGAGCAGAGTCATATTTGAATATGATTGAACATAGTGTTAAAAGAAATCAAGTTTGTGTTCTCTTCATTTTTGAAGTATAGTGCTTCGATTTGTTGAAAAGATATATCTTTTGTGTCTTAAATAATTGTTTGAAAAAACTTGAAAGAGCTAGAAATTGTTCGCTGCTTCTCCCTTTTAATCTTTAAAAAATCTTTGGCAAAGAGAAGAATTCTTACAATGATCATAAAGTTTACATTTTCAAGCATTTTTGACAATTAGTGCATGTTCCAAATATCTCTTAAATCGTTATTTTAACTCTTTGATTCTTTGTTTGAAATTGAGTTGTTTTGCAAATTAAAAGACTCCATTCTTCTTTTATTTTCGATTTGCATCGTCAAATCTCTTTTGAAAAAAAAAATTGTTTTGGTGTTATTTTTGTTGTCGTTGGATTTGATTGAAAGAGTGTTACTTGCTTATGTCTTTTGGATTTGCTTAAGGAGAAAAGTGAAAGGATAGTATTGCGTTTCGGGGTATATTTTAATTTTTTCAACAAAAGAAGAAAGATCTCTCTCTCCTTCCCTTAGATAGTTTTCATTGAAAAATAAAATCCTTGCATCTCATTTAGCTTATTCGTGCATATTGGTTCGAGTCTACACTTCATGCATCCACTTAACCGTACAAGATAAAATCAAGCGCTAGTCTAAGTTAAAATCTTTAGAAACTTGTGTGATAGGTTAGAGACGTGTTCCAACGTCTTTAAGCGTATTATCTGTCGTTCTTTGCATGCATTGCATCCCGGGGGCTTGCAGTTCTTCCACATACTAGTCGGTATATCGAATGGCCTTTCACGTACCTAAGTCTATATAGAAAGGTATTGCATGTACTCGACAGTATATAGGAAGGCTCCTGTCAAACAATTGTGCATTATAAAACACTACTATGGACTGGAGCTCCCATGTACCTTGTGTATATCGAGAGACCCCACTAGGATCCTAAAACCATCCAATTCAACCATTGGCCATCTTAACATTGCAATACACCAAGAACAACACTCGGGGAGATAATACGCATGTACTGTTAGGTAGTTGGGTAATACGGTCAGGGGTATGGTCCTAATCCTCCCTGGTTAGTGCTCTGAAATATTGGGATGAGTATTACTGTTGGACCTTGCGGTACATCGCGAGTTGCAATGCCTTGACACTCATGTGAGGATCCAGCTCGTTATCCCACCTGTCAAATCAGTTTTCTTGCGACTTTAGCTTGAGTAGGAATTGAAGTGTGATTTTCTTTAGAAGACTCTTAGGGGGGGAATATCATCAGCCATTCTGGATTAGAAACCCTTAAGGAGATCCCATAGAATACAAAACTTGCCACCTGAATATCCTCTCATTGAGGAAGGAAGCATAGGGGCAGATATAGACCAACCCACTACAACTGGTTCACACGAAGAAGGAATTCTAGTTACTGAATTAGGAGGCATTTTTATCCTCCTGTAAATTCACCTATCATTGATCCTATGGGACCATTGGTGGTGGAACAAAATTCTTCGCATGACACATCTTTTCACCATTCACTTGAAGGATGCCCTGGTGCTGTCAATTGGATATCCACTCGACCTCTAGATGACCTGATAGCATCTGCTTTTGGTCCGTCCGCTTCATTTTGGGGAACCTCCCTAGGTCATGTTATTTCCGATTTTGGTTCACCGTCGACTATGGAGACACCTCCACCTCCACGTACTACCCGATTCATCTCGGACGAATATTTTTTTCGGACCACTTCAAGATATTGTATCTCACTTACAGATACTTGGAGAACAGGTAAGGCACTAGAGTTTCCCTTTCCAATCCACTTCGGAAGTAGTGAATTCCAAACACCATTCTCCTGTGTATTCCTTTTCTCTTCCTTCACCAGGAATGTTGGTTCCCAACAGGACCTCCTATGCACTAGGACAACCATCTTTTCCACCTCTTTCACATATGGTCAGTTCTAGACCTCTTTTGACCTCAACGACTAGGGGGGAACCTTCAACCACCGTTAACTTTGTAACTGCAACAAAACCTTCAAGATAAAGTATGATCGAAGGCCACCCTCTAGTTAGTGGTCAAAATATGGCCTCAAGGAAACCTATGGTCAGTGGTCAAAATATAATTACAGGGAAAACTTCGGTTGGTAGTCAAAACCCAACTGGGGGGAAACCTCTAGTTAGTGGACAGAATGTGACAAGACGGAAACCTCTAGTCAGTGGACAAAATGGAGGAAAACCTTCATTTATGAATTATAATATGATTGGAGGTCCACCTCTAGCCATGGGACAACCTTCGTGGGAACATCACACGTAGGGACCATCTGTATGGGTTCAATCAACATGGGGTTATACATACCCAAGTAATCATAATATGACAATGAGTCAAATCTATCAAGTTGCTCCAGAAAACCTTTTTCCCGGAGTACCTTACCTCGAAAACAAAAAAACCCCGTGGGGTCAACATAAATTTCCATCAGTCGAACCCCCAGCCGGTGACCAACCCCCTCCCCCACTACCAGTCCCACCTCCACCTCCACCACCTATCCCACCTCTACCCCCACCATCCAGACAACCCCTTCATTCTAGAGGACCCCCTCATTCGGGAGGAGGAACCCCATCGGGTCCACCTCCTAACTTGGGAGGACCCCCACCATATGGCCAACCCTATATGGGAGGACCTTACGATCAATTGATCTATGGTCCTACTGGTACTCAAATTCCATACCAATATTACTAGTATCCACATCCAAACCGATAGTTACTATTTCTGGCTACATTATATCTGTAGAACCTGTCACATTTGACCAACGATCCCATTCAACATGGCATGAATTGGCCACCCATTCCTGTGAAGTTTCCATCGGACATGCCCAAGTTTGACGACAAACCCAACGAGGATCCCAAAAACCATGTAATGCCATATCACTTATGGTGTTCCTCGTACTCATTAATGGATTATTCTATCTATTTGAGTCTATTTCAAAGAACCCTCATCGGTACGACTACCAAATGGTATATCGAATTAACACCACATTCTTTCGTAGACTTTCGATCCTTGGCTATGGATTTTCTTATGCATTTCCAATTACCAATCTGCTATGAAACCAACACAGATCTTTTAACTTCGCTATGGCAATCTACCTCCACTCATATTTCCGATCATATTCACGAATGGAGGAGAAGATGTCGACTCATTAAGGCTCCCATTCCGGATCAATTATTGGCTGATTGGTTTACCAAATCATTTTTTCCTATCATAGCCAAATATGTCGCTATGGGTGGGGTGGTTATAGAGTAACAATCCATTGCACGTGCCCAGTAATTAGACTTAGTCTACGCTCAATCTGGCACTTTATACGACATAATTCCCAATGCCCCTCATGCCATACATGACCCAATGAAACCTTCCATGGGATCATATGCCGATGGCACAATTGGTTACGTTAAAACCCATCCTGCCACCCAATATATTGCATCACAAATCCATATGGTTTCAAATCCAACTCCGTCACAGGCTGGTAATAACGCCAACCATTTACCCAGTCCTACTCCCACCGTAGAGGTGAATTCAGTCCAATCTGCTTCATCTCAGAAATCCGGTGGTAAGAAGAAAAATAAAGGCAAATCCAAGAAATGTTCTAACTAGTAGGAACACAAAACCAATCCAGACTCTATTGATTCCAAACTAAAACGGAAGGAAAAATACCCATGTTTACTATGCAGTGATGACCACTACACGAAATAATGCCCACATTGTGAAGAAGTCCAAAATTTGGTAAAAGGAAACCCTCAACCTGTAGTTTTAATGGACCCGTTACCCACACAACAAAAACAGATGGTTACACAACAACCAACTCCTTCGCAAGGAGAAACATCCAAAACCACTCATGTTGTCATGATGCATAGTGAAATGGTTAACTTATCTACCAGGGAGCGCATGTATGATTATGTTCCAAATAAATAATCTAATGGAGGTCATGCTAAAACATCCTCCACATCTACATACACTATTCCTCCTACACAAGGTCCTTTGACCATAGAAAAACCTATATCAGATGCAACATTGCGTCCACCCAAAAGCACAATCCGAAAAGCGATTTTCAACCCCAACCCCCGGGTCGCTCAGAACTACAACATTGTGGAAGATCTATCCCAGGCACCATGTGCTATGTCGACCCTTGAAGTCTTTCAAAACTATCCTAATCATCATAAGACTCTGCTATATTCTATTGGATCATTGAATCCAGAATCATCTAATACCATCATTTTTAGATTGGAATACTTTAAGCTGAGGCTTTCCCACCAACTGGAATTCCAAATCATTACCAATGTCACTGGGAAAAATATCCATCATATTGTTTTAGACAAAAGAGCCTCTGCTTCTGTAATGTCCTTGTCCTACTGGAGGGCCATTGGCTCTCCTGAACTGAACCATTCCCCTACCACTCTTAAAGCATTTAACAGACGTGGATTCCAACCACATGGGCTTTTACAATCCTTAATCATTGAATTAGGAGGCAAGACTGTTTCCATTAATGTGGAAGTAGTTGCACCGTTATTGTATTACAACTTATTGCTTGGTCTAAATTGCTTTTATGCTATGATTGCAGTCTCATCTTCTATCTTCCGCATTGTGTAGTTTCCCCAACCAGGGAAAATCGTCACTATCGACCAATTAGATTTTTGTACAACGAACACCACAAGTCATCCTGTAGATAATGTCCCACTTTTAGGGAACTCTTCACAAATATATGAGAGTGTGGGGTTAGGACTCCTTAAAGACTCATCCCTCATGGGAGTCTTTCCAACACGTGATCATCCATCACACGTTGCCACGGTGAACATGATATCATCCATGAAACCATATTCCTCCAACTCGTCATATCCTTGGCTTGTTCCTGATTCTATTAGCATTGATTCGATTGGAGATTGGATGCCTCTTAGCCTAGATGAGGCTACTTATAATGCCATCCAATCAGCATCTGATTCACCTGATGAACATCACCTAGTGGCATCAAACCCATTTTCTATTCCATCTTGGTTGAACTCCTCCTCGCCATCGTTGGATCACTTCCTCCAGACATTTCCCTCTGATGAATCCATCATGGATATTATGAGCTTGGATGAGCTTCCATGGGAGGACCATCACCATCGATCATCCTTCCTCCCACCTTTAGACATGGTAGAGAATGATATTTAGACTATTATTTCACTGGATGTCATTTCCAACCCTCAGTCTCCCATTCTCACCTAGGATACAATAATCGAAGGGAATTTGGAAAACATTACGCCTACCACTACCATTTACATATCAGCGAAACCCAGCATCATGGAACATATCCATATTGGCCAAAAAATTTCTTCTGAAGAAATCAAAACTTATACGACCTTGCTTAAAAAATTATGTGGCTTATTCTCATGGAGCTATGAAGAAATTCCTGAGATTTATCCTACTATTGTTGTCCATGAGATCAAAACTTATCTCGACGCAAAACCTGTCTAGCAAAAATTCCATCCAGTACACCCTCGAAAGACTGCAACTATTAAAGCAGAAATTGAAAAGTTGTTGAAAGATGGTTTTATATATCCTATCCCCTTGATATATTGGGTCTCTAACGTTGTTCATGTTACAAAAAAATAAGGAACCATCAGATTCTTTGTTGATTACTGGGATCTAAATAAGGCTTGTCTTAAGGAAAATTACCCTACCCCATTTATCGACCAAATCATCAAAAATTGTTCCAGTAGTGTCATCTTCTCATTCATGGATGGATTTTCTGGCTATAATCAGATTGAGACCCAACCAACAAACCAACACAAGACTGCGTTCATCTACTCATGGGGTACATTTTCATATTGTAAATTACCTTTTGGTCCTAAAAATGATGGTGCCACATTCCAGTGGGCCATGTAGTACACCTTCATGATATTAAGGATTTTTTGGATCCCTACCTCGATGATTTTCCATCTCATTCAAATAATAGTGAGTTTCACATCAATCAATAATCGTGAGTTTCACATCGATCATATGATGGTCGTTTTCCTTAGATGTCGACGCTATAACATCCGCCTAAATCCTCAAAAATGCATATTCTGCATGGAGTCCGGACGTCTCCTTGGCTTCATCGTCTCAAAAGATAGGATCTGTATCAATCCCCTCAAGGTAGAGGCTATTCTAGCCCTACCCCCACCTGTGAACATCACTGAACTTCAAAGTTTGTAGGGAAAGGAAAACTACTTGTGTCATTTCGTGTGTAATTATGCGGAAAAGACACAGGGTTATATGCGGTTGTTAAAAACGGACATCTCTTTTGTCTATAATGACTATGCCCAAAGCGCATTTGACAATCTCAACCACGCCATTACCCATGCACCCATGTTACAACCAATTGATTATACCAAGGATTATATCCTTTATCTTGTTGCCTCTACCTCGACTACTGGTATGGTTTTAGTGCGGGAAGATAACAACGCCCAAGAACATATGATTTATTACCTTAGCAAGGGTTCATATTGAATCCAAAACTTGTTATTCACATGTCGAGAAGTTGGCTCTGGCAGCTGCCATTTCCGTCTAGAAGTTCCATCATTACATTGTGCTTCGTACAACTACTATCATCTCCAATTCAAACCTTATATACCACGTCTTAAATCATCAAATACTAGGGGAAAATATTCACAATGGATCGTGATTCTTCAAGAATTTGATTTATAGTTTGAAAAGGAAAAATCTAAAAATTCACTAGTATTTGCAGAGCTAATTTGCAATCTTACCCGTATTGATCAAGACTCTAAGCCCATTGACTCTCTTCCCAATGATTCATTATTCCTGATCAGTACCTCTGATCCATGGTACAAAGATATTACGTTGTATATCCAAACATAATGCTTCAGGCATCACCTATCCCTCTACGAAAGCCATAGTATTTGCCATCATGCCAAATATTACCTAATCATCAACGACACCCTATATTGCCATGGTATTGATTCGATCTTATGATGATGTTTGAATCACGAGGAGGCTGAGTGTGTTCTGAATGACTTCCACTCAGGGGCATGTGGCAATCACCTCTCTAGGATGGCTACATCCTAGAAGATCTTACACGTTGGATATTTATGGCCATCCATTTTTTAAAGATTGCATGGAATCCATTAAGAAGTGTCCTCCCTGCTACTTTTTTCATTCCAAAAAGCGCACTCATCCTGCCCCTTTGGACCTAGTTATTGTCGTCGGCCCCTTTGCAAAATGGGGCATAGATTTCATTCACTGTAAGCCTACCTCAGCTGGGGGGCACAACTATGCTATTGTAGTTGTTGATTACTTCACAAAATGGGTCGAGGCTATGCCTACATATAAAGAAGAAGGTAAAAATACCGCACTCTTCATGTTCAATCATGTTATTGCTAGGTCTGGGGTTCCATGAGCCATTGTCACATATCATAGCTCACATTTCTAGAACCAAATGGTAACTTAATTGAGCTCCAAATTGGGATTTCTCCATGAACACTCAACCCCCTACTCTCCCCAAGTGAATGGTCAAGTAGAGGCCATCAATACGGTCTTGAAAACCATGATACAATGCATGGTACGGACCCATAGATCTAATTGCCACTTAATGCTCTTTTCATCCCTTTGGGCATATAGAACCTACATAAAAAATGCTACCGGGTTCACACCTTTTCAATTGGTATATGAACTGGAAGTAGTATTGCCTATAGAGTGCGAGATCCCACCTTTGAAACTAGTCTTTGAACTCTTTCCAAACACCACGGCTGAAGAAGAATGCTTCCTATATTTAACCAAACTGAACGAAACCCTTTGTGATGTTGCTCTCACTAATGAAGCACATAAGAAGCGCATCAAATCCCAGTACGGCAAGTTCGTCAAACCTCGCATCTTCAACTAAGGTTATCTCATCTTAACATAAGACCAAAAACATGATAAACTGGGGGTAGGTAAGTTCGATTCCATGTGGCATGGGCCCTACATCGTGAAACATGTTTTATAAAAAGGTGCCTATGAGTTAGTTGATTATGATGGGACACCCTTGGGGGAGCCTAGAAATGGACTCTACCTCAAGGCATACTATGCTTAGAGAAACCCTGCATAAGTACCTTGTACACTTTGTATATGATGTATGTTTAATATGGTGTGATTTGTTTTCATAGGTTAGGGCCTCATCTCCATCGTGATTTCTTATACTATGTTCTGCTTGAATGCGCAGATGAAAACCTATTCAATATTTGTAGATAGTGCTAGCCGGCATACTCAAAACCTCACCTCAACAACTTGGGTACTATATTCACCTGCCGACGAACATTTAGACTCGAGAAGAACTTGCCTAGGTCTTGCAACTAACAATACCACCAAGTATCACGCGGTGATTGGATTGTTAACCGACGCATTTTCCCTTGGTGTGGACCAAATTGTCATCTATTTGGATTCCCAACTTCTTGTCTCCCATCTAAACCGAGTCTATGTTGTTCACAACCTTACACTACTCTGTCTTTTCCGACGAGTATATCACTTGGAGAGGTCTTTTGAGTTCGTTCAATACCTACATATTCCGAGACATATGAATACGGTTGTTGATTCTTTGTCCAATTTCATTTTAGATTGGTACATCTCGCATTCTTAAATATTTTATTAACAAGCATAACATGTAAATTGTTCATACATAAGTAGCATATATGAGATCCATACTCGCTATAAACACATTGTATATCAAACTGCTTTTATATTGTGCATGATAAAAGTTCCACAAAAAGTACTAAGAAAAAATCTGAATATCATAGCTTTCTGTACATCATCATGGAAAAATTATGAAGATCATGGATTTCATTACATCGCTACATATAGATAATAGGGCTAGTCGTGGCACTCGTGATAGCATATCACCACGCGAGCTACCCGACGGAGCAGGCATCCAATACTCGCAGAAACTCCAATTGTCTGGCACTGGTACCGACAAGGAAGATCATCCAGTGATATTTTCTGGACATCAATGGTAAACCTCTCTAAGTTCTCCTCGGTCTCCGCAAGTATGTCACTCGCCTCTCGATGATGGGTAGAAACGTCCCTACCCTCTCCTCTCCACTGTATAGGGGAAGCTCTAGGTGGCCTCTCTAGCCTCACATCTATATTGGTAAGGATGTGGGTCCCTACTCGAAAATATTGTTCATTGGGGTCCCACATGTCCACTAAATACCCCAACAAATGCACTTAGTTCATCATATTCGGAGTAAGGAAGAATTTCTTTAAGCCACATTCTTGAAGTGTTGGCATTGTATTGGCATCATTTAATCCTTCCAAATCCTCCAATTTTTGGTCTCGTTCCTTCCATTACATGTAATGTCCACATTCAAATAAATGCATAGCTAGACAATCCCATCAATCCTACTAGTTCCCTAGGTTGGATGGATACATTTGGAATTGTAATAAGGGAGCTAAATGATGTTTAGACATTAGATTAGTTCTAGTATTTAATAAAGAAGTTGAATAAAGAAATTCAAGAGAAATTTTAGGTGGCAATTGGTCTTGAAGACATATGGAGGATGTGGGACCCACGCTAGCTTGATTTTTCAATGCCACATGGCATCTCTCTCTTTCCATTTAGAATCCATGAGAAGGAAAACAATCTTGGATGAGTTGGTAGGCTCATACACATGGCATTTAGCATCATAGGTTGAATTTGGATGGAATGGTAACCTCCATGGAAGAGGAAGAGTCAAACTAGAGGTTTGTGGACACTTGGGCTAGATTCTCTAACTCCTATGACAACAATGATGAAGAATCTATGACATCTATGACAAATTTCAGACCTGATTGCTGAAATCTGACCAATATGACATGTCAGGCCCAAAAATAGTCTCCAAGTTGGCGCTCATGGGAGTTGAAGAAGCCAAAGAGACTCCTGCTCGAATTGGGAGAAGGTGGAAGGTTGGGAACTTGGGAGACAAGTGTCAAATGTGGAATCTTTCCTAATTGGAAATATCTAGAAGATAATGGGAGGAATTCGAACCATAGGAGGTTAAGGTTGGTTATAAAATACATGAATCAAGCATGAGAATGGCTTTTGATCATTTGAGAATTTGCATTTGTGAAGAGAGAGAGCTAGTGGAAAACTAGTTTCTTGCCTTAGCCAATTCAAGGGCGAAAGATTCATGTTGGCTTATATAACTGTTCTTGAGGTTTTCGATAAAGACCCAGGTTCTTCGCGGTTCAAGGAACCAACAAAACCCCTTTTCACTGGCCCTTTTGGCAACATCCTTCAAATAGACTGAGGTCTCACCCGAGGTGGAGCTATGGGGGAACTGCGGAATCAGGTTTCCACAGCTACGTGATGAGTTACTCAAGTAGAACTATGGCGCAGCGTGCTGCGGACTAGATGCTGTGCGACGATAGCCTTTGTCGCGGTCAACACTTCTACAAGCTAAGATGCTTACACAACCAGTGCATCCAAGGACTGCGCGGTTCGGGTAGGATTCAATTGGCAGGACAATGCAACTAAATTATACGCTTGCTATTCGGACTTAACCTCTATTGATGACTTTACTTAGTGCTTTATTCATTCATCTACTGCCTTAGATTATTTAGTCTCATGACTTATGCAACAGGATGAACTACATAGCTCTGCGCAAACCCGGTGCTGTGCTTCAAGGGAGTCGCACGGTGCGAGATCTCCAACTTAAGTGCTTATCTAACTGACTTATGCATTCGTTAACTCGGAAATCTTGTGCATTCAACATTCATCCATACATGTGGTACTTAACATATTATTTCCATCTCATTCCCATGGCGAATACATATAAAAGCATGAACATATCAACTGATAAATGAGAATTCAAGCATTCATTGTAAGTAAACAGATAAGTGCAAACACATAAACAATCACACTGCACAAGATTTAACGTGGTTCACCCCAGGATGGGAGCTACATCCACAGGAATTGTTTTTGTATTAGTATTTGGGAAGGGTACAACAGTTCCAGTCTGCGCACTCAGCTGCAGACTCTCTTCTCTCTCAATAGGTCTCTACGCACACAACTTCCAGAGCCTTTACAAAATTGTCTCTCAACATAATATTTCTCAATACTAATCCGCAATAGAGATCCAACAACAACATGATAGATTCACCCTTTCCCTTACAAAATATTCCCATTTTATAGATCATGCTCGTAGGTCATGTCTTTACAATCTGCAGGCAAAAACCCTAAGGTTTACAAAACTGTCACGGTTTTAAGCTTACCGGACTTGTTGGTTTCTGGTAGCGAATCTTTCGTCATGTCCGCCCTTAGTGCATGCTCACATCACTATTAGCCTTCCTGTCATGCGCACGCCAACAGGTCTCTTTCATTGAGTCGTTCTTCCTCTAACAGCCTTATGCGACCGGTTCATCTAGTGGTTCCTTGCATGTGTGACCAGTCACTTTCCTCAGCTTTGCTCCTTACTCTTCGCCTGGCAATCATGGAGCATATTTACCAAAAATAGACCACCGATGGTCTAACTGGAATATGTGTCATCTTCCATCCAACCTTCCGTCTTCCTGGATATCCATAGATTGGGCTCATCACATTACTGTCTCCTCGCAACACTGTACTTCACAGCTCTTCCGATGCTACGTTGCACTCCACTTCATAGCATCCCAAAACTGACTTGTCAGAAAAGCCTTCAGCTGAACTGCGCTTAGCTTCCCAGTTCCAAAATATGACTTGCTAAAAAATGCCCCAGTTGGGCCAGGCCCAACAGGCCCTTAACACTTACATGTGGCTCGTCCCCGAGCCACTTTCTACTTGCGGTTCTCCCTCCTGCGGATTTAACTTCACAGCGAACTCTTGTATCTTGCAGCCAACTTTTCAACTACTTCCTTAGTGTCTTGTTCCACTTGTCTGACGGTTTCCAACATATCAGGTGTTATATCATCATTTTCTTGTTGTTCCACCTGTTCCTGACCTTTGCGCAGCTCCTTTAACTTTTCTTCGATTTGTTGTGTGATTTCGTGGGCTTCCTCTTGTAGGGGCTGCGACTTGTTTCCAACTTCTGTCTCTCTTTCTCTTAATGCTTGAACTTCCTTTTTCAGCGTCCTGATTTCCGCGTACCTCTGGAGTCTTTCTCTTGGCTGCAGCACTTTAACTTCTGCGTCCAGCAGTTCTAATGCTGCCTGCTTATCCTTCACAGCATTCTTGACTTCCAACAACTCTGGGTCTTCTTCAAGTGCAGTGAACGTTTTCCTCGCCTCATCTAACAGATTTTGGCACTTAGCCACCTCAATGGCTATACTTTTCGCTGCGGCCTTTACTTCTTTTGCTCTTAACTGTTGCTGATCCGGTGGAGTCGTTGGTTGATTCTGCGCTTCTCAGGCAGCAATCTTAGCTTGGTGGTTGATCTCCATATATCTCATTTTGGCTTTAAGGTCACTGAAAACCTCACCAATCTTGACGACAGTGTCCGCAGGGTCTGGTTGTACGTCGCACTCCCATATCTCCTCGACTACTGCAGTGATCATAGACTCTAGTCTCTTCAGTCGATCATGCTCATCTTGTAGTTCCATAGCTCTCCGCGAGCTAGATTCCTCCAACTACTTATAGTTTGCATGCAACTCAGTGTGCTGGTTCAGAGCATCTACAGTTTGCTCATTAATCTCCTCGACAACCTGTAGATGCAGATTGTGTAGACCGGGTAGTGGTATCTTTGCAATGTCAAGGTCGACATGCTCTAGGTCCTTCATACCCAATATTAATTGTTTTGGAAGTGGTAGCCTTACACTTAAGGGATCAAGCTTGACGATGCGGGTCTTTGCAGGAAAGGACAAGGTTAAAGATGTTGTCTTCGGCTGCGAAGTGCCTCCTAACTTTCCTTCAAAATGTGAGCCTCGTGGAATGATCCGAAAACAAGATCTTTGCTACTCTATGACGTTAACATGAATTGCATAAAGAGCATGAATGAAGCTCACAAATCCATAAGAAGAGAACCAAACATCATAGACAATACACACATAAAGACAACAAGTTGATAACGGAGTTCGTCCAGGATGGACTACGTCTCCGGGCCTGCTTCTCAATAGGAGGGCCGATCTATAATCTCAGCATAAAGGCAAAATACATGGCAATAATACAATGATACCTTGACGACAATTGCCAGGAAGAGAACCGCTGCCCAAAACACAACAAGACTGCTTCCAGCAACTCCGAAGCCTGAAGACGGTGTAAAACGAGTATAAACACTCGTACCTTCCTCCTGCAGAGCTACACAATCTCCCTTCTCTCCTTTAGCTACAAAGTCTCTACTCCAAAGCATGAGTGGGAAATGGCAAATGAATGGGTTTATATAGGTTGGATTTCCCTTCTTCACATGACTCTCATGGATTCCTTTGGTTGCAACTAATTTGCCTATCTTGGCCTTGGTTACAACTTCCCTAAGTTGGTTTCCATGTGGTTGGGCTTTTAAGAACATAAACCAAAAATATGGTTCATGCCCACATGTCCATGGGTTTTCACATTTAGTTACTTCCCCATAATGACATTTACAAAATCCAACAATAATCCATTACATACCAAAATCCTTCTTTTAAATAGCATGTTGGTTTTTTTTCAACCATAAACCAACTTGTTACAACTTCTTTACAAATATGGCATGTTTGTTTTTGGTTACAACCATGCATTAACTTCATAACAACTCAAGGAATAAAATAAATGAGTAATATGTGAGTAATTTTTCCACTCACTTCAAATATTAATCATTTTACAATTTCTCATGAGTAAATGCATGAATTTCCTAAAACTCATTTCAAGCACAAATGCATGCATGCTAGTCATCATGCCACTTCATCATGCCATGTCACCATGCCACATCATCATGCCATGTCATCATGCCACATCAGCATGCCATGTCATCATGCCACATCATCATGACACATTATCATGCCATGTCATCATGCCACATCAGCATGCCATGTCATCATGCCATTTAGCATCATCATGCCACATGTCACCTTGTGATTGGTCTGTACTGTATGGATGCCATGTGTCCTCTGAGTGGTGCCACATCATCATGTTTGTATAGTACGGATGCCACGTGTCACCTTGTCAGTGGTGCCACGTGGCACCTCTTTTTGCCAAATTTGCATGTTGACCTTATGGAACAGAACGCGATAACTTTCTCATACGGAGTCCGTTTGAGGTGAAACGAACGCCGTTGGAATCGTCTCGACGAGCCCTTCGATATAGTGCTAGTTTTTCTGAGATTGGAGGACTTCAAAAATTTTCCTTCTTAGATCCTCCTGGATCATTCCTCCCCACTGAGAAGCTTTTGGCCTCCAAAAGCCTTTACTAATCAACAGATAGGTGAGGGAATCGCTCCCTCACTTTCTCCTTCTCAATCCACTTGGATTTGCTTGGATGAGTGCCTCTGATGCCCACTCGAAGATAATCAACATCACCTCTGCGAGAAGTCCTTGTCCTTCTGTCCAAGATGACATCTTCCTTTAGCTCATCCATGTACTCAGGAGCAAATTCATCAACTGATGGCAATGAGACATTCTCCCTTTCATCCATGATCATGGGAGGCTCATAGAGTTTCAAGTTCTCCACATTCACCACTGAGTAGATCTGCATGTATGGTGGTAGCTCTAAGCGAAAAGAATTTGTCCCAATCTTCTCCAAGATGGTGAAGGGACCATATCTAATGGGCTTGAGCTTCTTGCCTTCTCCTTTCATCCTCTCCTTGCTGATGTGAAGCCACACTTGATCTCCCACCTGAAACTGATGATCAACTCTATGCTTGTCATGGCGAGCCTTGTACTGGGCTTGACTCTTCTCCAACTGCTCTTGCACTGCTTGATGCACCTGTTGAACTCTCTGAATGAACCTGCGGGCTTTGTCTTCATCCTTGGAAGTGCTTGAATCAACCTCTCTCCCATAAGTCAAGTCCAATGGAGTCTTTAGTAAGTACCCAAAGCATGTCTCAAATGGCGAGCTCTGAGCGGAAGAATGCATAGCCCTGTTGTAGGCATGCTGCACATACTGGATCTGTTCATCCCATAACTTAGGATGCTTGTTGCAATAGCCTCGAAGCAAATGGACAACTGTCCTGTTGACTACCTCTGTCTGTCCGTCGGTCTGTGGATGGAAAGCGATGCTCCTCTTCAGCTTGGTGTCCATCATACACCATAATTTTGTCCAAAACTCTCCAAGGAATCGGGAGTCTCGATCCGAGATAATGGACATAGGAAGTCCAAAGTGAACCCATACATGCTGAAAAAAAAGAGAAGCAGCCTGCTCTGCAGTGACCTGCTTTTTACATGGCATAAGAATACACATCTTACTAAACCTATCCACGACCACATACAAGTAGTCATGACCCCTCCTAGACATAGGCAAACCCCCCACAAAATCCATGGAAATGCTTTCCCGAGGATGGGAAGGAATAGGAAGTGGTGAGTACAACCCCAATTTTCTATTAGTGGGCTTACAAGTAGAGCACATCACACACCCCTTTACATATTTTGTTACAATGTCTTTCATGCGAGGCCAATACACAAGTCTTTGCAAATGAGCCAAAGTCTTACCTACCCCAAAATGCCTTGATACAAGAGAAGTATGAGCTTCTCGTATTACATGGACTCTTTCACTGATAGGAACACATAACTTGCCCAAATGATAGAGCAACTTTCCCTGCAAATAGTATTCTTCCACCTGTGTGCCATTGGTTAGCTTCTCATAAACCTCCTTGAAATCATCATCAGTAGCATACTGCTCAATATAACTTTCATGGGATAAAGAAGCATTTTTCAAAACAATAGATGCAACAATAGGAGGTCTAGCAAGCATATCTACCACTTTGTTACCAGTACCCTTCTTGTACTTGATAACTGCGGACAACCTGTACATGCCCACATTAGGAAGAGGGGCATCCTGCTGGAGATGAATATCATGTTGAATCTCCCTTTTGGGAGGCAAACCTGTAGGTTCCTGAAATATTTCATCATAGTTAGCCACAATATCAATCATAGCCTTTTTATGAGAAGGATCACAACCTTTGAAAGCATCGGATGCTTCAGCATATTTTGCTCTCACAACCATGAGCATGTATCTCTTATTAGTGTTGATGAGTCTCTTCATCTGTCCTGCACTAACAAGAGTGGTGTTAGCCTTCATACTGTGAGCTCTCACAATGTACTCCACCCCATTTTTGGTGAGATGGTACTTGTTCTCATGACGAAAGAATACTGCTTGTCGATCATACAAGTATGGGCTTCCCAATACGATACCGCAGATGTCAAGAGGAACAACATCTAAGTCCACCTCATCGATCAACTTTGAAGCAATTGCAAACCTTACCCTGCATTGCTTAGTCACCTGTAGCTTAGCATTATCACATACCCATCCAAGAGGATAAGGCTTGGGGTGAGGTTTAGTTTGTATGCCCAACTTCTTAACAACTGATTCTGAGATCAAATTTACTTGAGAACCCGGATCAAATAATGTTTCAATCTTTGTATGCTTAGACACAACTCTGATGTGAAACAACTCACTTCTTCTTTTATCATTTTCTTTAGAAACATGAGTAGAACTTGAACCAGTATGAGGAGTTTTGTTACCTTGCATTCCCACGGCTGTAATCATGGTTTCGTCACCTGAGTCGGAACCCAAATCTTGTTGCGCTGTTGCAACGGTCTTTTTCTTCTTTTTGCCTCCAAAATGCTTTGGCCTTTGTTCAGGATGCAACTTCCAACAACTTTCTTCATCATGCCCATCAGTGTCACAATGGTTGCAATGGAGCTTTCCTCCTTCCTTCTTGGCAGTAGCTGTCTTCTTGCTCTTGTCTTTTTCCTTGAACTTGTGGTGGTTGTTGGGCTTGAAAGGATTCTTCTGATGGTCTTTTTGCAAATGCTTCCCCCTGTTCTCAAGATGAGTAGCCTGAACACTTGCTTCATCCACACTAGTAGGATTCAACAATAGCAAAGTATGGCGTAGATAATGATGAAGAGCACCAATGTACTTCAAAAGAGTGTCAGGAGAATCTAAAGCAATATTCAATTCTAAAGCTTTCTTTCTAAATTCTTCAGTAAAATTCTGAACACTCTGACCCTTGCCTTGTCTAAAACTTTGCCAATCCATCATTGCCTTCTGAACATAACGCAACGGATAAAATTGCTTATGTAAAGCAGAAATAAAAGCAGACCACGATGAGAGAAGATTACCCATTTGTTTGCTACCTTGCTGAAGCTTGCTTTCCCACCATACAAGTGCGGTGCCTGTCAGCCGAAGTGAAGCCAACTGAATCTTCACATCTTCTTCTTCGATCTGCTGGACTCGGCAATAGACCTCAATTTTCCTTATCCAATTGTTTAACTTCTCTGCATTCACTTCCCCATTGAACATGGGAAAATCAAACTTCACATCGAGCTTCAATAAGGGCTTCTTTTGAGGCTCTTTGTGAGGAACCTTGGAATGCTGAGAATGAGATGAGGAAGAAGCACTTGAACTTGTGCTTGAAGCTGAAGGTGAAGAGGGAGGCTCATGAAGCTCTTCGCCACCTTCCCCTTGGTTAACTGAAGCGTTGCCTTCGTCCTTCACTTCTTTGTCTTCCTTCTTTACTTCACTGCCTTTTCTTTCTTTTGCCATGCGTTCTTCATAGTCTGCAAACAACTTGTCTACCTTGTCGGCCATCATATAGAAGACCTTGTGAAAGTTTGCCTCCATCTCGATGCGGGCATCATTAGCATCCATCTTCCTCCTTCGGTGTGCACGTCCGATCTCAGAATTGTAAGGCTCTAATGTACCCTCACCAGCTTGCAGTTTAGCCCTCGTGAGCATCCACACTCACAATCCAACGTCAAATAGACCTGCTCTGATACCACATGATCCGAAAACAAGATCTTTGCTACTCTATGACGTTAACATGAATTGCATAAAGAGCATGAATGAAGCTCACAAATCCATAAGAAGAGAACCAAACATCATAGACAATACACACATAAAGACAACAAGTTGATAACAGAGTTCGTCCAGGATGGACTACGTCTCCGGGCCTGCTTCTCAATAGGAGGGCCGATCTATAATCTCAGCATAAAGGAAAAATACATGGCAATAATACAATGATACCTTGGCGACAATGGCCAGGAAGAGAACCGCTGCCCAAAACACAACAAGACTGCTTCCAGCAACTCCGAAGCCTGAAGACGGTGTAAAACGAGTATAAACACTCGTACCTTCCTCCTGCAGAGCTACACAATCTCCCTTCTCTCCTTTAGCTACGAAGTCTCTACTCCAAAGCATGAGTGGGAAATGGCAAATGAATGGGTTTATATAGGTTGGCTTTCCCTTCTTCACATGACTCTCATGGATTCCTTTGGTTGCAACTAATTTGCCTATCTTGGCCTTGGTTACAACTTCCCTAAGTTGGTTTCCATGTGGTTGGGCTTTTAAGAACATAAACCAAAAATATGGTTCATGCCCACATGTCCATGGGTTTTCACATTTAGTTACTTCCCCATAATGACATTTACAAAATCCAACAATAATCCATTACATACCAAAATCCTTCTTTTAAATAGCATGTTGGTTTTTTTTCAACCATAAACCAACTTGTTACAACTTCTTTACAAATATGGCATGTTTGTTTTTGGTTACAACCATGCATTAACTTCATAACAACTCAAGGAATAAAATAAATGAGTAATATGTGAGTAATGTTTCCACTCACTTCAAATATTAATCATTTTACAATTTCTCATGAGTAAATGCATGAATTTCCTAAAACTCATTTCAAGCACAAATGCATGCATGCTAGTCATCATGCCACTTCATCATGCCATGTCACCATGCCACATCATCATGTCACATCAGCATGCCATGTCATCATGCCACATCATCATGCCATGTCAGAATGCCACATCATCATGACACATTATCATGCCATGTCATCATGCCACATCAGCATGCCATGTCATCATACCGCATCATCATGCCATTTAGCATGCCATGTCATCATGCCACATGTCACCTTGTGATTGGTCTGTACTGTATGGATGCCATGTGTCATCCTCTGAGTGGTGCCACATCATCATGTTTGTATAGTACGGATGCCACGTGTCACCTTGTCAGTGGTGCCACGTGGCACCTCTTTTTGCCAAATTTGCATGTTGACCTTATGGAACAGAACGCGATAACTTTCTCATACGGAGTCCGTTTGAGGTGAAACGAACGCCGTTGGAATCGTCTCGACGAGCCCTTCGATATAGTGCTAGTTTTGCTGAGATTGGAGGACTTCAAAATTTTTCCTTCTTAGATCCTCCTGGATCATGGAAAGGGTAAGCGGCAGTGTACTTCTTCAATCTTATCTGTAATTCCTTGCAGCATGGTAAGGTTCTTCTGCAAAGCTTCTTGAATTACCTTGCCCTTTTTCTCTTTTTTAGTCATCAGGTCTTCCATCTGTTCCGAGACCTTCGACGCGATCATGTCAAAATCATCATCATGAAGTATTGCTTCTAATTGGCCTTTACTGGATTTCTACTTCTTCCTCTGCACCTTCTGCTATACAGGGCTCTCGGCTTCCTTCCTTTTTCCTATCCACGGCTCTTCAACAATGGGCGTAGGAATGGGATTGTCCTCACCGGAGTCACTTTGGATATCCACAATTTCAAATCGAAATTAAACATGCCATTCCTTCATGATGTTGTCAATGTCCTCTTCAGTCATATGGTATTTTCCTACGAACCATTCATGGTTCTTTTTCCGTGCCTTGGATGAAATATGAATAGAATGCATGTCAGCATAAAAATTGACAGTGCGAATGTACTTAGCCGTTACCTCTTTTGTTATCCGTGGCATGACGATAATGGCTTCACGTAGCTGCTCATAATACATGTAGAATACTTCAGCTGTCGCATGTTGTCTTTGTGAATTCAAGTTCGCCCAAAGGTTTGCATAATGGGCTCCTCTGCAATCGCAGCTATCGGTTATTATGCCAACGTAATCCTTCGCGTCCTTCCATACTACGAACGCGATCAACACTATTAGCCATGTAAAATGGAAATTACCATCATGCGCCTATGTATCATTCAGCTCCTCTAGGAACTCATTCAACAGGTATTGACACCAGTTGAATTGTCCACCCTCCGCATCTGTTGCACCAAGTAGTACCGTGCCCGCAGGTACATCCAATGGTCTTTCTTTTCTCAGGATCTTACCGGCTAATAGTTGCGTGACAAACTGCGTGGTCTTATCATCTATTTCCTCCATCTAAAAGCCTCTCTTGCCTTTGATGATGGTTTGCGTTTTATTCATCTTCGCGGCAACTTCTTTGTCTCTGCTTTTTCCTTGAAAGAACTGCTTCGGATCTTCACCTCTTTTGCTCAATCCAGTGATCCGGTGGATTAAGTCAATGTTCAGGTTGATATTGCGATCAAGCCATAAATATCCCTGGTGGATGCACGACATCAGGGTTTGTACCACCGCATTCAGCTCTGGCATTCTATCGAAGTGTGGGAGTCTCAACAAGTTGAGCAATCCCGATGCGACTACTCTGGATAGCCAACTTTCTGCAACCAAGTTAAGGTTTCCTTTCACTTCTTTTTTCCAACACATGTACTGGTCGGGATGGAACTATGGAAACTTAGGTTCGTTGGGTTCCTTCTACATCTGAAGCATCTCATGGTCTTCCCACTTACATTCTTGGATCTTACCCAACAGATTTGTGTCCACCTCGACATGCTTCGATATAGGTGAGAGCGAAATCTCGTACTTGGCATTCTTCATCAGCTTAATGGATGGTGCGTCTTGCGCACACGATGAGATATACTCAGGGGTTAGCTTCAATGGTATCTCCTTGTCGTCCAGTGGAGCTTGTGGCACTCTGGAACTCATCTTTGGTTGCTTCATTTTCGACACTGCTGGTTCTTTGCCTTTGTCTTGCATTGCTAGGGCATGTCTTGGTGATCTTCTGGAAGCTTGACCTTGTTCTATTACAACTTTATTGATTGGGGTTCTCATCAACCCTTCAATTCCTCCATACCTGAATGCCCTCATAGTCTCTTGGACCGTGAACTCTTCCTCAATAGAGGATCTCTCAGAAATTCACTGGATGGATCTGGGAAAAGCAATGGAATTTCTGATAACTTGATGTAGACAATTGCAAAGTATCGCTCGCAAGAAAATTTAAGGGTTTCGGTAATGCCCGCAAGTCCAAATACAACGATATTTATAGGCGCAACTAGCCTCCTCTGCGCCCCTCAATGACTAGATAAGCATTAAATGTGGTGTCCTTTGGCCAAATTCGGCGATGATTTCGGTCCTTTCCTTCATTAATTCGTTAAGAATGGCTATTTTTGCGTTAAATGCTCAAGCGGTCAGTGGAAAAGCACTTTATAATGGATATTTTTGCGACCGACATTCTAACGGTTACTTTTCTGGAATGTTGTGTCAAACTGCATGGTGGGTTGTCACTACTCCGGCGCAGTTACTTCACGGTGCCTGATTTCTTTCTTTTGAACTTAGCCTCTTTTCTCATTTAACTTGATCTTCGCAGTTGCATTCTGGGCTTTGCAACTATGCGGTTCTTTTTTTCTTTTTCTCTTTTTCTCTTTTCATTTTTATTTTTTTTGGCGCATCTTCACTTCTTAACAAGTGCTACGCGGTATATACATTTTCTTCATCACACCTCGCATACAGACTCTTTCCCATTTCTAGTTCCCAATTGCAACTGTTCTTGGCACTTAGAAATTTCCTTCTTTTCTGATCATCAAGGGTTCTGTGAAGAAGGACTATCCCAATAGGGTTGTAGTATGCTTCCATTAACTAGGCTGGGAAAGCTATCTCTTGCTAACGTGGCTAGCTGAGCTGCGCCACCATTAGTGACATGTACAAAAGTATATTGACCAAGCCAATGCATCTTAAACATGGTTGAATGCGACTGTCTTTCGAACATGGCCAGCTAACTTGGATTTCGTGATGTTATGGCGGTTGTCTACCGATGGGTTCTTCTGATTTATTTTGGAATGGTGGTGAATGGTGGGGTGTTAGGGCTTCTGTTGTTCATGTTAGTCTCTGGGTTCACTCTCCTTTCGTGTTTGTACTCATATCCTACTGTGGGTGGTGGCAGCAGTTTGCACATCTCTATCAACAAGATTTTGTATTGGTCCCTGTGGATTGGTCTTTCGAAGGTTTTTCGGCTTCAGGTTCGGCGTTGTTGGACAAGTACTCGACGTCTGTAACTACTTCTTTTTTTCTTGCAATTGTCGTGGAAGGAAGAAAATGCGATTCTACTCTTCTTATTGTCTATTGTTTCTGCATTTCGAAATGGTTTCTAAGTTCCGTCGTCTACGTTCGATGCTCTTCCTCTGTCGGGATTAATTGTGCAGGGTTACCATGTTCTGAACTTCGCTTTAGTTATTTCTTGGATATAAAACCCTTACCATATTTACATATTTTGCATTTAATAAATGACAGTGTTCTTTGATCCTACCTTATGCAAGATTTGAAATTGATATGGGGTTTGTCTAGGTAACCGGACCACTGGTTATATCGACCCGCTCCTTTAGGAAAGTCGTTTCCTTGCATTTTCTTGTAATATGCTCTCGTGCAAAGATAAAGATACTTATGATCACCATATATTTGGAATTTTGCTTTTAAAGATTTGGAACTTTGTTATGATGATGTTCTGAGTTAAGCATTTCACATCTCAATGTAATTTCCGTTTCACATCTCGATATAATATCCATTTCATTTATTTATTTTATAAAATATAAATTTAATAATAAAATTTATTTTATCTATAAACAAATATTTAAAAGTTTAAAAAAAATCTAATTAACTAAAAAACAATTTTGTATTTATAATATTATCAATCTTTATCTATTTTCAATTTCTAACTCAATTTGACCTTCAAAAGTAATTTCATTATGCATGCCGTCTGGTTATTATTATTATAATCAAGTATAGGTAAAATGGAAGGCTAAATTAAATAAACTTAGAAACACCATTTATTTTATTTTTTAAACTATATATTCATGTGTGATTATTATTCAACGGTATAAGGAAGCTGTAAGGCTAACTTTAAATAAATAAACAAAAAAATATAATGTCTTTTTTTGTTTTGATCGTTTGTTTTGTTACTGAATTCATGTTGCTTATTATAAGTATTATTTAAAGAGTTGTGAAATTATCACTCTAATTTAAAATCGATTAAATAAAATGTTATTTTATTTTTTAAAGTGTATATTCATGTGTGATTATTTTTCAACGATATAAGTAAGCTCTAAGGCTAACTTTAAATAAACAAAAAAAAATCATGTATTTTTTTGTTTTGATCGTTTATTTTGTTATTGAATTCATGCTGCTTATTTAAGTATTATAAGGCTAATTTTAAATAAACAAAAAAATGATGTTTTTTTATTGTGATCGTTTATTTTATTACTGAATTCATGCTGCTTATTATAAGTATTATTTAAAGAGTTGTGAAATTATCACTCTTTTTTTTTCAGAAGAAAAAAAAAACGTATTATTGCTATTCATTGAATCAAATAGTACAAAGATATTTTAAATTCCATAGTTCCAGGATTTAACACCAAATTCGAGGTACTAAGCCATTACAGTCTATACAAAAGAGGAGATCAGCTATTCAGTAAACAGCTATTAAATAAAACTTCCATCCCTCAAAATTTAAGGAAGATCATCTCAACATTGTCCGAAAAAATAATAGACCCCCTTATCCAGAATATTAGAGTTCAACCATTCTTCCCAAATAAGATGCCCTTCAACTCCATCCAACGCTTGCTTTGACAATTTATCAGCCAAGTCATTATGTTCCCTGTATATGTGTTCAAAAGAAATAGACACATGTTTATCAATCTCGGTCCTAATGCGCAAGCACCAATGACGGAGAACCAAAACATTAAGCATGAATTCTCCAGTTGTTCATTTGATTGTCACACGGGAGTCACCATATACCTTCAAGTCTACTAATTCAAAGATGTTTGCAGTTTTCAATACGCACCACAAAGCTAGTAACTCAGCCTTCATATTTGTCCCCAAACCACAATTAAGACGGAGAGTAAAATAATGATCCTTATTTAAGTAAACCACACCACCTGCTACACAAATACCATGTTGTGCTGCCCCATCAAAAAAGAGAACCGGTTGGTTGACATTGAAGGAGAACTGACTGATCCGTGCAATACCATGCTCCTCCTTATCAGAATTATAAAGTTCTACCTTCTTTAAAACAAAAATCCCACAAGCCTTCACCTCAAGAAATTTCCCTTGGAAAGTAGCCCAGTTTCTTGCATACCAGATTGTCCATAAAAAAATATGGGTAATAGAAAAAAAGTCTTAGAGTTTCTATACCAGTTGAGAAGACAATACCTGAAATCACCAACATCCCATGTATTATAAATATTCAAATCTGCACAAACTAAATTCCAGACATCCTTCCCATAATGATAGTTAACAAAGAGATGACAAATTGATTCTGCATTTTGCTTACACAGTATACACCAGTTTGGTCCACACCAGCCACGCCTAACCAGGTTTTCCCATGTTTTAATATTTCCCTGTAATGCTTGCCAAAGAAAACATTTAATTTTTAATGGGAGATCCCATTTCCAAAGTCTCTTATACCACCAGTGCTGCGGAAAAATGTATCGCCCTTGAAGAATTCTAGTATATGTAGCCTTTGCAGTAACTATGCTAGTTTTTTCATTCCCACTCCACACGATCTTATCAACACCAGCAGTCAAAAGAAATCCCGCCGCACATAATACTCACACATATCTATCCCATTCTTGAGCGTCAGGTCCATACAACCCCAGATCTCTTGAGCTAAGCTAGTAATTTCCAGCTCCAAGGATACTGTATCCATTTCTCAATCTGCTCAGTGTTGATAGCCCATACAAATTTAAATAAGACTGCAATCTCTCAGAGATTTTATAAGAGTCCTCCATACCCAAAATTGGGTCCTTCCCAACCATAATATCTTCACTAGAACCAACCTACCATTTAATATAAGTTGCAATCCAGTCAAAAACTTTCAGTAAACCTATCCACATAGGAGAGATACTCCCAACAAGTTTCTTAGGTTTCCTTAACCAGGTTATCACATCGGTCTTAAGGTATTTAACATGTAGAACTCGAGTCCAAAGTGAATTCCCAAAAATTCCTCGCCGCAAAATTTTAAGTCTAAGTGCTATATTGAAAGTCTTGAGGTCTTTTATACCCCAACCACCATATTTTTCAGGCCTTGACAACGCCTCCCATCCTGTCATAACAAGATTTGCACGCCCAATACTACCATTCCAAAGGAAATTAAATAAAAGTCTCCTTAATGCATTCACAATAGAAACTGGAACTTCAAGAAGGGACATTCAATATACCGGCAAACCTATTAAGACTGCTTTCACCAGAATTAGTTTTCCTCCGATAGAAAGGAACTGGTAAGCCCAATGTGTAATTTGGGCCTCATCCTTACGAATGAGCCACCTCCAATCTTTGGTGAGATAATTATTCGGTTTTAAGTAAAACCCTAAATATTTGAAGCCAATATCTAAATCACAACATTTATATGGCAATAAACTCACAATTTCGTTCCTTCTTAAGTCATCCACATTAAAATGGAAGAAATTGGATTTTGAAGAACTAACCTTCATTCTAGAAATGTTGTAGAAGGTCTTGATAATATTTCTAAAAACCATCCATTCTTCAATAGAAGCGATGCCCGCCAACAGCACATCATCAAGAAAGATCAAATGTGTTAGAGCACATTCTCGGACCATCTCAATACCTTTGATAAAACCCTGCTCCTTTGCATACTTCACAAGCCTGCTAAAACCATCAATGACTAATAAGAACAGCGGAGGAGATAAGGGACACCCCTGATGAAGTCCCCTTGAACATTGGAAGAAAGCAGAAGGAGTACCATTTACCAAGACAACAATACTCGCCGTAGAGACACAGACCATTATCCAATTAAGCACAAGTGGAGGAATCCCAATCTGAATCAGAATAAATCTCAGGAAAGACCAATTCACTCAATCATAAGCCTTTTCCAAATCCATTTTTAAAAGCATAGCTTTTTTATTCCGAGCCTTTATAGAATGCATAAGTTCCTGAGTAACCCCGATGGCATCATGTATTTGACGATTTTGCAAAAGGCCAAATTGCTCCGCAGTGATATGCAAAGACAGTGCAGACTTAATCCTCTGAGCGATGATCTTTGAAATTAGCTTGTATGCTATATTACATAGTGCAATAGGCCAAAATTCTCCAAAGGACGCTGGTTTGTTGCTTTTGGGGATCAAGGTCACAAAGGTAGAATTCAAAGCACCAACAGAAAACCCAAACACTCTAGTATATTCAACCATGTTTAGTAACTCCATACCCATGATGTCAAAAAAATGGATATAAATCTCTACTGGCCAACCGTCCAAACCTAGACTCTTTTACCTCACAAAAAGTTTCAGAGTATGTTCTACTTCCTCCAATGTAACTTCTTTTCCCAAATCAGTAGCCTCCTGATCATCAAAGAATCTAGGAAAGAGTCTAGCAACTCTAATCTGATCCATAAGCTCACAATTTCCTTCATCCTTATAAATATTGCCAAAGAAGTTTACTGCTTCATTCTTCAGAGAGTCATATTCCGATACATCCTCCAATTCCCAAATTGTGTTCATATTCCAACGAGCTGAAGCAAAAGAGTGAAAGAACTTTGAATTCTTATCACCGTGCTAAATCCACAAGGCTCTACTCTTTAACCTCCACTCCATCTCCTCCTTTTTTTTCTCAAACTTCTTAACAACTTCAAACTTGACCTCATTCAGATCCCCTGTAAAATTATCCAAATAACTCTTTTGAATATCCAATTCCAATTGTAACAATTCTTCCTTATCAATAGCTTTCCGATCCTCTATCCAGCCTCTGACTACTTTCTTTAGCAATCTCATTTTATTGCAGAAATAATCCAACGGAGTGTTGCCTTCAACATTCACAGACTTCCAAAAATATTTAACCATATTACAAAACTCCTCCTGACGTAGCCAAGAACTATTAAACTTGAATGGGGAATGAAGCTTCGTGCCATAATCATCCAATTGAAATAAAATTGGCCAATGGTTAGAAAATTTAACCTCATGAACCCATGACCTGTACTTCTGGAAATGACTGAGCAAAGTTTCCTTAACCAGGAATCTATCAAGTCTTTTATGGATCCCTTCATTGCCACTTCTACCATTGGTCTAGGATGGAAGCATCTTAACAGGAACAACATCAACCAGGGCATTCCCTTCAAGCAAAGATGAAAAGTAGTCCGCCATAGAATCCTGTCTAGCCTTCAGTCCACTTCTGAAGGTGACTTTGTAAAATTTAAGTCCCATGCAAAAATTAGGTTATCCGAATTCAAAATCCCTGAACAATTCAGTGAATCCCAAAACTTTTTCCTATCATTATAGGGAGCATAACAATTGAAAACAATCAATTGTAAATTTAAACCCATAGATAAGCCCTTCATCATAATTCCCCAAGGAGTTTTAAAAAATTTAAAGGAAAAGAGGTTAGGGTTCCAAGCAACAGCCAGCCCTCCAAAAATGCCATTAGAACTAGTTGCCGCAACCTCCCAACTAGGGAAAACCCCACCAATCCTGAAAACCGCATCACTGCTTGAACACATAGTCTCCTGAAATAATACAACTCTCGGGCTAGTAGAAAGTAAGAGATTGGATAAGGCCCTATCCCGAGAAGCCTTACCCAACCCACGCACATTCAAAGAGAGAAAAGTCATCAAGAACCATCCACATGGGGCTTCTCTGCTCTAAGGCCCGAATCTGAGAAAGAATCACTACCCACCACCTTCAATCTCTCTGCAACAGATAAGTAATCAACTACAGAACTACCAAGATCTAACCCAGCCTTTTTCTTTCTGCCCTTACGGATGGTAACATTTTGAAATTTTAAAGAGCTGAGGGGAAGAACATCCGAATCCAACGACGGATTCTTAGAGTAAATAGGAAGAGGGGAGAACTCATTAGATTCCCTAAACCTGGCATATCCGCTAGAAGCTAAAATATCTTTATCTCCAACCTCCAAATCAACAGACCCGAGATCCTCCACCTGGTTTTGACCCAAAATAGGATTTGTGCTTGGGCTCAGAACAATGAGTGACCCGACGACTGACTCAGCATTCTTAGAATCATAGGGTAAATGATTCGAAGCCGACACAACATTAATGTGTGGCTCAAGAGCCAACCCTGCATTCTCAAGTTCACCATCCAAATTCCTGACCGCCGATGGTTTCCCCACCCCCTCTCCCACAAACCCCAGCCCACCATCATCAATAGTAATACCATGTCTCAGTTTGACCTCACTTAGAGAAATGCGCCTATCTAAATCCTTCTCCCAATTAGCAATATAATACAACTCTGCTTTGGAAACATCAGTATAAGCAGATTCAGGCAAGGGTTTTGACTTACCAATTCCAAAGGATGCCAGAACAGTACCACCTTGTATAGGGGTCTTAATATCCAACTCTTGTCCCAGAGACTCCCTTCGACTCAGCAGAGATGGGCACTGTGCCTGCACATGACCTATAGCATGACAGAAAAAACATCGGAATGGAATTCTAAAAAAATCCAAGTGTTGCTTCCATATTCTATTGCCCCAGACAATTTCAACTTCTGCAAGGAGCCCCAGGCTCAAGTCAAACTCCACCATCACCTTAGCATATCTCCTATCCATGCCAAACAAGGTTTTTTTATCAACCCTTATAAATTTTCCAACAGTATTTTCCAAACCAATAATGATATCCTCCATCCAAAGCTCAATGGGTAACCCTGGAATCAACATCCAAAGATGTTGAATTCCCTATCGCTAACGGAGAGGGTCAAAGGCAATATTCCAGCGCTTAAGGACTAAAGACCCTTCCTTAAAGAGCCAAGTACCAACCAAGATCCATTCCATGAACTCTGGCTTCGAAAAAGTGAATAAAATCCAGTGATTCATCAACAGGTTAATACGAGGGGCAATACCTGTAACAGGCAACCAAAATTTGTTAACCCAAGCAACAATCTCCTCCTTTGACCCAAAGGTAAACTCTAGCCACCCAACCAGAGCCCTCTCAGCCAACATTTCAACCCTATCCAAATTAGAATCTGTCAAAATCACAAACCTGTCTATACGTTCTCTAGCCTTAAGTGTTTTAACCCTACGCCTGTTCTTGGTCCGAGCTCCGAACAAATTAGGGTTTTTTAGAGGGAACCCACCATTAGTGCAGTGTGTTTTTGAAAAAACTTGACCTGAGGTCTCAGAGGAATGAGGAAAAGGATTTTCGACGAGAGAGTGGGAAAAATCCATAAGGCAACTACCGGATGCACCAATGACCCAAGTCTACAGCTGTCCCATCAACAAACCCGCGTCAAACAAAGGTAATAACAAAAACCAAAAACCACCAGGACACACAAACAAATAAAACTGCACCTAACCACCAGTTAGAGCAGTACAAGCCCCCACAGAAAAGGAAAAGAAACAACAACTGAAGACAGTGTTTTGAGAGCTTCAACGTATGTCGGTTCCCACTTTTTTTATACTTGGCTGGTACTAGGCTGGTTCTCACCGAACCAGCTTGACTCCAAGTTGTTGAAAAGCTAAAAAAAACATCCCCCAATCACCATCCATTACCAAAACCTGCAGAAAAGGAGAAAAACGCCTGCAAAACCCTCATACTAGATTGGACTTCAGGATATGTCCTGTACTTAGTTTTTTTTTTTTTAATTATCACTCTACTTTAAAATCGATTAAATAAAATGTGAAGATTATTTTGATTGGTTGGTTTTTCGTTTTTTTTTAAATCCGAAAGTTTGGAAACTCATATCGACGTAAAAATGGACGTAACTAAAGTTCTGCTATCTTATTCATCGGAACCTATATATGGAATCCATTCTAAGTTTTCCAAAAAAAAATCCATATTTTTTGTGGCTCATTTGTGAGTTCACGTCCCTAATAATTTACATTACATTGAATCTCGTGTCTGCTACCAAATCTTCAATCGTATTCTGCTTTCTATGTTCATATCGTTTAGCGAAATTAATTGTCCTCGTTGTATTGTCCACACTTGTTAGTGGGAAAGAGTCAAAATTTGCAAAAATCATGTGTATTGACTTTGGTAACTGTCGCGGGTGGCCAGTGGTTCATTCCCCGCATGGTAGCCATGTTAGGGCTAAAATATGTTCATACCCTAAATAATTATTATTTTATTTTATAAAAATATAAAAAATGAACGATATATTAAATTAGAATTTACCATATTTGCGTGATCTATGCCTATCTCGGCATTTAAAACATTTTAGATTATTGTCATTTTGTTTGCAGTTCATGAATTTGATGGTAGGACATTTCTTGTGCTATTTTCCATGTATTATATTTTGAAGACATTACCTTCCATCAATGTCATTTGGGTGTAAATATACTACTTTGGAATATATTGTTTTAATGGTTTTTTTTGGTAAGGTTGACATGTATATTTTATTATATTTTTATCAAAATGATAATAAATTTAAGGTTACATGAGAATGACTTATTATACAAAATCACAAAATAAAAAATTATTATTATAATAAAAGTTAAATTATTTAATTAATTTATATCTATTTTTATTATGTAAAAAATAATAAATTAATTTTGAAAAATCTAAATTTTAATCATGTAATTTGTGCAATCGGGATTGGTGATTGGAAGACTAAATCGTTGTTGTTGCCTGCTCTAACCCTTGCACGACCTGCTAGGGTTCTCTGCACGTTGCCCCTGCGGCTCGGGATGGATCCCTCTCTGGGTCCCAGCCCTAATGCTCGCCGACGCCTCCTGGATGAAGCGTTCAGATCTTTGGTTGCTGCCTCACCCCCGTCCTCTGCTGCCCCAGTCTCAGGTGATGGCTTTGTAAAGCTTTATGAGGCTCCAAAGATTCAGATCAAGTCGGCAGCCTCAAGACTGAAAGCCATTGCGTTGAGTGAGAGAGGCCTGATCGGCCAGTTTACCGAAATTTGGCCATCGCCAAAAACCATGGATACTTGCATTAAAAAGAATTGGATGCCCTTGATCTCTGGTGGAATCTAGCATTGTTTCTCCGGTAAGGGTTTCTTCACTTTCCTTTTTGAAGCTAAGGAGGACATAGATCTCATTTTTCGTAGCGGGTCGTACTTCATGGGTCCTCGGGGGCTTTACCTCAATCGTTGGAGCTTGTCTTTTGACCCTGAAAAAGATGTGCCTTTTGCTATTCCTGTTTGGGTTCGGTTGCCTCATCTTCCTTTGCATTGTTGGAATGATGAATCTCTGCAAGCAATAGGGAACTCCTTTGGGAAGTATATTGATAAAGTGGAACCGAAAGGCCTATTTTTTTCCTGCGCAAGGATCTGCGTGGAGGTGGACCTAGAGAAGGGTCTTCCGGAGGTTGTCAGTCTTTGTATGGATGGATGGGAATATGCCAAGAAAGTCGATTATGAACAGTTGCCCTTCAAATGCAAAAACTGCCATGAGTATGGCCACTTCGTAAAAAACTTCCCTAAAATTGTCAAGGAGATCCCGGAGAAAATGCAAGAAGAGGAATGGAAACAAGTTAAAAAAGGAAGAGAGCCCCTGCTTCAAATCTCGAACCAAAAAGGAAACAACAAGTAAAAAACAAAGAAAAAGTCCAGATTGAATCAGCCATCCCTGCTAGCAACCAGTTAGAAAAATAACAAGTTGATTCAACAATCCCTGCGAACAACCAGTTTGAGGCCCTAACTGTAGAAGATGGGGAGATTGCTGAAACCGGGGATCCTGAAGAAGAAGCTGAGTTTAATGCGGTCGTGTCCAACAACACCGAAATCCCCATTCTTGAACCTGTTAAAGAAATTCCCGATCAGGATGGCTCTCCTCCTCATGATAGTTCCTGGGCGGACATGCTCAGACAAAGAAAAGTAGTCTCATCTTCTGTTACCCTGAATCTTCATCAAAAGGATCCCAAGAATATTTCGAACCTAGATGTCCCCTAAAAACAAGAGGAAGAAAATATATGTGTTACCACCGAGAGCAAGAAGCATAAAGAGAACTCGAGCTAGGGAGGAAAATAAGCATAGAGGAAATGAAGTTGCTCCAGACCACCAAGGGAAAACTAGAAAGTCGGGCTCGAGCAGGCCAACAATCGGGGAAGAAGTAATGAAGCTCGTCTCTTGGAACTGTAGGGGTCTTGGGGGACCTAATAAAGTTAAAGCTTTGAAAGAAATGGTCAATACAGAAAAACCAGACATCCTAATGATCCAAGAGACGAAAATGAGCGATGTGGAGATCTTAGCACTCTCACATCTCTTCTAGACAATCTGCCATGGGAATGCAATAAGCTCCAGGGGAGCCTCTGGAGGTATTGCATCTTTCTTTTCAAGTAAGTATTCCTCCAAAGTCGTGAAAGAATGTCAATACTGGACATTAAACGAGCCTAGTAATAAGAAATATAATATAATCTTTTATGTTTGCAATGTCTATGGACCTACTCACTATAAGGATAAGCAGTCATTTTGGAACAATCTCTCCACCCTCAAGGAAATCATCAAGGACAAAGAAATCATCCTAGTTGGGGATTTTAACAATACCATAGCTCAGTCTGAGAAGCGGGGAGGGTCTAATGTAAGGGATCCCTTCAGGGAGAATTTAGAGGACTTGATTGTTGATCTTGACTTGATCGATCCCCCTCTCAAGAATGGAAACTTCACCTGGAGCAATCGCCATGTGGGTGCTGGTCACATTGCTACTAGGCTTGATCGGTTCCTCGTAAGCTCCTCCTTCCTGCAGTTAAATCTTATCCCAACCTCTTTTGTGAACCCCTCATCCGTCTCTGACCACAAACCGATTACCCTTTCTCTCTCCACACCTGCTAATATGGGCCCAATTCCCTTTCGTTTCAATCCCTCCTAACTTCATGAGGAGCAAGCTTTGATTTTAATTGCCAAGGCTTGGAATTACCCTTGTTTCGGTTGTTTGAGCTATGTTTGGGAGAGTAAGTTAAGAAACGTCCGATATGTGTTGAAGAGTTGGGCGAAAAGGGATTATAAAATCCCAAGACACATTAAAAACAACTCCAATCTGATCTGGAAGCTCTTCAGTCCGATATGGAAAAGGTCATCATCACACCAGCTCTCATTTACCATGAACAGGATCTCAACAACAAAATTTTGAAAGCGGCCAGAAAGGAAGAAGAGGTTTGGCGATTAAAGTCTATGCAATTATGGTTAAAAGGGGGAGACATCAACACTAGCTATTTTCACAAGAAAACTAAAGCAAGGTTAAGCTTTAATATGATTAAAGAGCTCAGGGATAAAAATGGGGCAAAAATCCTAAATCAAGAAGAGATAAAAACTCATATCTTCCATCACTTCCACGAGCTCTACTTGGACAAAAACGAGACAGATCCCCTAGCTCAAGATGATCTTCTCTCTGACATCCCTTCTCTAATCTCTGATGGGGAAAACAGGGAGCTATACAAACCTATTTCGGAGTCTGAGGCTAAAGATGCCATCTGGGCCTTGAATGCTGATAAAACCCTAGGCCCAGATGGGTTTACTATTAACTTTTATAGATCTGGTTGGGCTGTTATCCAAGAAGACTTAAAAAAAATGTTGAACTGGACCCAAAGAAAGGACAAGATTGGAGGAGCTACAAACTCTTCTTTTCTGGCCCTAATTCCTAAATATAAGAAACCTCTTTCTATCGACTGTTTCAGACCAATATCACTCTGCAATACATCCTACAAGATTTTGACAAAAATCCTGGCAGCTAGAATGAAGAAAGTCATGGGTCATCTGTAATGTCTCTTTTTAAGAATTTTATTAAAATGACCAATTTTTCACTTTTTCCCCAAATTCGACCTTTGACTAGTTTTGATGCCTAGGTCTTCAATTTGCCCCAAATGCTCCCAAATATTCTGAGAAGGTATATGGATGATTTTAGAACATAAATATGTGTTTCATGGATTCTTTTGTACCTTTAAAATACGTTTGCAAATCCTCTTTCAATTCTGGCCAATGTAGGGAACTTTACTAGTAATTTCCCTTTGACTAGTATTGGTCTCTAGCTCTCAAATTGGCTCCAAATGCCTTCAAATATTCAAGGAATGTGTATGAATGATATTAGGACTTGAATATTATTTTCAGGGATGATATATTACTACCAAAAGACCTCTGAAAACTCACTTAATATTATGGACCAAGTATGCAATTTTACTAGTAATTTGGGGCTCAAATCCCCCCGGGGTAAGTACTGAAAATGGCTTCCCAAATGCCTCCAAACCCACTCGAATTTCTGAAAAGAGGTAGGGGGTGCCTCAAATATGTTATTAAGGTCTCATATGCACCATTAATCATTTATTAAGTCTGTTCTAACCTTCTTCCAAACAGCATCAAAAACCACTAATTCGACCCTTGGGGAAATGGCACCAAATCTTCTCCCAATGTAAATAAACTGAGTAAAATGACTTCAAATGCTTGAGTACTGAACATGAAACTTGTATAATACATCAATAAAATTCCATTCATCAATAAACCATCAGTATTTTACTTATCCATTCGAATCCATCAACATCACATTGGTTCACAAGAAGGTAGTGGGGAAATGGCATTGTCCTTTCATTAATAATTAGATTTATACATTTCTACTTGGAATTTCAACCTGAAAATTTCTGGAGATGAATAAAAGAGTATTTACTTCACATTAAAAAATAAATGGGGCATTATAATCTCCCCCAAATAGTACAATAGCTCACCAAAAACGCCCTCCCTCAAGGAGCAAGAATATGCCTTCAAAACTAGAAATGGTTGAGAAAAGGTGATGCATTAGAAGAATCGATGATCTTCCCTATAGCTTACACCTGAAACAAATGACTCCATTAAAGCTCCAAATGAAAGTTCTGAATGGCCTTTCCAGTTACCAACTTGGATGGGAATCTTTCTCCCTCAAAATTGGCTAAGGAAAGAAACTAGTCATCCACTAGCTCTCCCTCTTCACAAATGCAATTGCAAATTTATCAAATGATCAAAAGATGGTTTCATTCTTTTTTATTTACATTTATAAACTTCTACTATCCTCCATGGGTCGAATTCCTTCCAAGATACTCATGCCAACTCAAGTTGGGAAGAGATTCGAAAGAATGCCACTTGTACAACAATTCCTAGTCTCCCACTTCCACCAAATCACATGTGGAAGCATCTTAGCTTCCCTAACTCCCTTGAGTGTGTTAGGTGAGTTATATGTCGTAATAATTACGTTGTAGTAAATTGCCCAACTATTTACTTGTCAATCCGGGGTACGTAAACTGACGAAGCACATGCACTGTTTGTGCAGGACTGAAGTAGATCTAATCTAATTTAATCTAAATTGCTGAAATCAAATTAATCTAGGAAAGCATGGAAACACTAACTAAGAAAGCATTGAAATTGCGTAAGAGAAATACAACATGTGAAGAGTTAACAATAATGACATAAGTGAGCTCACATCCACAAATCAATAATCAAATGAAAGGCTTGAATCACATTATGAATCTCAAATCAAGACTAATCTAACAAATACAAAATCCAATCCAATCCACTTCTATTACAACCCTTCTTACAAGCTTAATCTAACCTAATTCCAACCTAATGGAATGGAGAAGGAGCACTCTCCTTTATACATGAGAGTCCTTAAGAAAAAGATAAGAATGTATTAATTACAGATCCATTATTCTCTCAACTACTCTCAACCACTTTCCTATTATTACAAGATATGGTGCCTTCAAATCCTCCACATATCTCTCATGAATCCTAGATAAGATATGCCAACCAAATCTTCCATGATCTTCTCCTTAAGAATAGGCTTGAATAATTATCTCCTTTGGAATGGTGTAAGAGATATTTGAGAAGTCTCTTTGATTTAATCATTCACATATTCCTACACATTACAAAGCTCACACATAATTGAGATATATATATATGAAAACACGTATATTTTCTAATATTTAATCATAAATTCACTCCTAATACTAAAATGAATAAAGTGGAAAATAATAATGTGAAACCCAAATGTATTTATGCAAATGATATGATGAAGGTTTAATAGGGCGATAAAATGTAATGAATAGTGAAGGGAAAGGTGGATGAAAATACGACATTTATGAGTCCTAACATCCTCCCCAACTGAAGGTGTTGCATGTCCTCATGCAACCATGCATGGATCTTCTGAAGAACCTTTGGCATTTAAACTTTGGCTTTGATTGATGATGTCTTTTTAATGATGAATGTTTCCAAGATATGTGGGATACATGAGTAACAACTGGCATTTTCCTATGGTTGGTTCTTGTGTAACAACCATGAATATAAGAATGTTGGTTCTTGAGTTAACAACATTTTTTTTTTTTTTTTTTTTTCGCTTGCTGTTATGATAATAATTGTAACCACACACTTCACTGGAAATCATAAGCTATCAATGTGCATAAGAGAGCATCACTGAGTATAAGAAAGCCATTGCTCAATTTGGTATGAAACATGCCAATGTATATCAATGCATGAAGTAAAGTGCATCAGGGGATTGTTGGAAAAGAAATTTTTGGGAATGGTAAATGGGATGAAAATGGAATGATGATAAAGGAAAAATGTGGTGATTATGACAATATTTCCCCCTCCCCAACTGAATCGGTTGCATGCCCTCATGCAACATAGTGTAGGTCATGGAAGGGAAAACGAAATGAAGTGTGGTGAGGGAATTTTCCAAAATATTCAAGTCAACATAGAAGGAATTTCATGATCAAAGCTTAGAAAACAACATACCTCCACTTACCCAAAATGTAGATGAACTATGCAATAGGAATGTAGTTGTTGCAGCTGCTGGAGTAGAAAATCGTGACTAATACTGTAGCTGCAACTACTGTAACGGCTGGCAGAAAGAATATGGGACTGCGACGGCTGGAAGATGGAAGGTGTCACTGCTGTAGGATCATGTGAAAGGATACTGCTATTGTAGCAGTACTACTGTAACAACAAGTGCTGGAACGACTAAAACAACAGCTGCCGGAACTGATGTAACTAATGGAACAGCAACTGCTGTAACAGCAATGGCTGGAACTGCAGCGATGGTCACTACTGAATCAGAGCATGTGAAGTGGAGAGATCTGAACTGGTGCTGATGAATCATGAAAATGTGGAACTGTCAAACTCTCATAGATGGATTCAAGCTGCTGGAACTGCTGAGGGAATCAGGAAAGAGTGTATAGTCTTCACCCGCTACAAACCCGATGGTACAATTCTAAGCATGCGAATGGATGTGTTGATGTCGAGCATGAAGAGAAATCACTGGATTACCGACCATTGATGAATGCCGTTAACCAGTGCGAGGCAACTCACCATTGATGTCAATGAGTGCCAAGGTACCCGAGTACATCCTGCGAAGTGCGAATGGATGTGCTGAGGTCGAGCCACTTGCAAGATCTGATGATAAAGGGACATTGATGTATTCCCATGATCGTCAGCGAGAGAACTTGCCATTAAGGCATGCAAGCCTCTAGGTACTCAAAATGGACTCTAGTCTATATCCCAGATAAGGTGTTGAAGTCGATGGGGCAAGACTGTTGAAAGGTGGGCCTTAAGGAATCCCACATCAGTCAACGCGAGTTTTTACAAAAAGATTGGTAGGACTATAGAAAAGATCTCAGTAGCAACAATGCTTATGGCAAGGGAATGTAATTATGGAGAGGGAGCGGAATGGTTTTATTGGCGAGGAAAAAGATGAACTGAAAAATGGGGTAAACTGTATGCAATTCAGAAAAATAGGCATGACAGATAAGGTAATGGAATATTGGACTCCAACAAGGATGACTAATGTGCTTTGAAGGAGAAATGTGGGTAAACAAATCATGACGCAATTGGTTTCTGTGTGACTGCAAATGTCATGAGATGTGCGATGAGAAGCAGCTCCTTCAGGCTATCAACAAATCATGTTTTCTCTGATTTTTTTTTTTTTTTAATCACTGCAGCATTAAAATTGATCGTCTGTGAATCTGAAAAGAAACTTAGTACCAATCTTGCATGAAAACTGTCAGAGTTTCGAAAATATAACATGCAGAAATAAGTATTAATGCGGCAAATTAAAAATAAAAGACATTGTTACCTGTTGTCGTTGCGCTTGCGCAGCTGTTCAATACACAGCTGTTCAATCCGCAGCTATAGAATGCGCAGCTGTTCAACGCGCAGCTACACTACGCGCAGCTGTTCAATGCGCAGCTATACTCAAATGGTTGTTCAATGCGAAGCTGTTCAAATGGCTATTCAATACGCAGTTGTTCAACGCGCAGCTGTTCAATACGCAGTTGTTCAATACGCAGCTGTTCAATATGCAGCTGTTCAACGCGCAGCTGCTCAACACACAGCTGTTCAATGCGCAGCTGTTCAATACGCAGCTGTTAAATGCGCAACTGTTCAATACGCAGTTGTTCAACGCGCAGCTGTTCAACACGCAGCTGTTCAATCAAAGCATGTGTCTTTGAAAATTTCTCGAAAATCATTTTTTGCGTGAAATGTGATTGTCTCCGAAACCTGAAAAATGTGAGTACTACTCCTCCTGCAAATTTTGTGTGAGAGCATCGAAAAATATAGAATGCAGGAAAAATATGTGTTTAGAAAATCAAATTCAAAATAAAATGAAATGCATTTTTACCTGGCAGTCGTGGCAAATCTAATTTCTTCGTTGATCCCTGTTTGAAGTGACTTGAGAAAAACAAATTAGCGTGAATTGTAAAAACATGTTTTGACATCGTTTTCAAGAATTATTGAAAGGTCCATTTGCAATTTTTTTTTTTTTAATTTTAAAATTTTTCTTTTTATGGTTTTATAATTTTTATGGTTTTTGTGTTATTTTGATAAAATACACAACGAAATAAAAATGAAAAAAAATTATGCTAAAAGAAAGCAACAAACAATATTACTGTCTCGGCTTCATCAAATTTTCCCATGTGCATGAGTAACAGTTTGCTGATACCTGTCACTAAAGTTCTGGAATTCAAGCTTTGAAAATTGTGCCAAGTATGATCCTCATCGCCCTGTAAATCGTTAGATATAATTCAGAACATACAATTCTAGTGCAACAAATAACAACTCGGAAGCAAACAAAAACGTTGATCCTGAATAGAGCGACATGCTGCCTGCAAAAACACATCGATCATGGATGCCGAGGGCAGAAATATGTCACGAAAATTTTATTATCTCCTGCAACCTGTACATTGTGCCATTCTGCCCCCGTGTCTATGCTTAATTCTCATCATTCTGCCTAAATACAAAACCATGAATATAGTGAATAACCACCTTCCAAATTCACACTTATTTCAAATGACAGTGGTACCGTCTAAATTAGAACAAATTCCCAGCTATCTTTAAAAGGGCCCAGCATTGACCGAGTTAGCAACTTAACAAGGGAGAGACTTAGCAATAAAAGCAACCAGTTTTAAGATTATTCAGGGTCGGTTGCATAAATTAAGACATTATTTTATATGTCATCAATATGCACCAAAGAGTGAAAGACAAACCATTGGAACTGTTGCTAGTTATAGTGCTCTTGATTATGCCGCTGAAAGTGCTCTTGGTGTTGTTCTTGGAACTGTTGGTTATGATGTTCCTTCAACTGCTCGTTCAACTGCTGATTCAAATGATACTGAAAATTTAGAATGCTGCTTGAACTGCTGATCGTCATGCTCGTGCTGGGATGACAGCTTGCTTATTTGTTCGTCCAAATCTACCTGCCCGATAGGTATCAATCTTCTCCTGCCCACGGTTCTTTTCATTGTTGTGCATGCAGTCATTCCGTCTCTGCAATCGTGCCTATGATCATACCGTCAACGTTACATTCCTTCCCGCGTGATTTTATGGCTTCCACATCAATGTAAGTAAGTGACAAATTACGAGTGGCATCCTTATGGACCGCGACGAGGTCGAAGCAGTGATCAATGGTGATGGCGAACTCATGTAATATCGACCCTCGACCAAGACTGATATGGCGATTGGACTGTTTGTACTTTTCAACGGCCTTTCCAACAGGAAAGAGAGAAGGAATATGTCGAGTCCATAGTTGTGCCTTAACTACTGCTCAATTTATTAACAAATGCCTCAGCCCATACCCGGCAAAGTATAATTCGACAGTGTGTGCTGTCACGTGTTCAAAAATTATGGCGGTGTATTTCCCGGTTGAACCAGCTACCGAACCTTAATAAACAAACATTATGGCAGAGATCATTCATCCCTGAGGCAGGCAATAATGAATCGATTAGTCACAGGAGGGTAAGCAAAACTTAGGTCCATAACGGCGCCAAGATTTTGATCAGGTTTATATCTCCCCCATCGTCGAGATCTCATCTCTCTCGTAGAGATCTTCTCTTCCTCCCGCACACTTCACTTATCCTTTTGACATGCCCAGTTCTATGAAATCCAGTCAAGACATACAGCTCCAACGAGGTACCTGGGCAATTCAAGAATGGATCGATGGCAGCTATGGGAGAACCATAAGGAATGCGACCCCCCTACGATTGGTTCTTTAGCTGGATAAACTCGTAATGCTGCTAGTTATCAACCCTTTTTTTTATTTTCCAAATTGATTGAGTTTCCTCATTCGGAAAATCCCATATCTCTTCTACTTCGGAGCTGGATTTTACTTCAGAACTTTTGACAATACTAGTCACGGCTTTTCCATTGTAATTTCATGTCAAACTTCCACTTATGTTATTTTCAAAGAGTTGTGGCTTCCCGAAACTAATTTTACTGTCATATTCATTCTGAACCTCCTTACCAAATTTTTCGTTGCTCTCTGTGTTATTCACATGCTGGGTGGCATCAGGCGGCATCAAGATTTTTGCAGAGCATTCTCTTTTACAGACTGTTGGTGCCAGACGTAAAGTGATGATAACTTTCTCATTGTCATAAGTTCATAACTTGCAAGCTAGTGGACAAGATTATCGACCAGGCGTGCCATCGACCTTGGAAACATTTATGCGCATACCACAAGAACATCCGTCATCACCACTGGCTCCATCATCACCCGAGTTCAATTCAGAAAAAAAAGAAAAAAAGAAAAAAAAAAAAAAAAAAAAAAAAAAAAATAAAAAATAATAATAATAATAATAAATAAATAAATAAATTCATGCATGTGAGAATAACGATCATTCAATCTCTTTGACAGGATTTTCTCCTGCATGGTAACTTAGATTCTGTATCTGCAATGGTAAAAACATCAGTTTTGTTTTTATCTATAGTGGATATTTGGCTATCATAATCGCAGAGAATCGTTCGTTTGATTGATTAGGGTTGATTATAGAGAATCGCCACCACTTGATTCCTCTAGAATGAATTGAAACCAAAATAGTGAAGCCTGAAATACACAGGCTCGAGCACTTAAACAAGTTTTCTCGTGGATGCAAACCGACCATATCATAGATCAACTCTGACTGCAATTGGTCGCGGCCTGCCATGTTTTGTTTTGGGAACTGATATACCAGGGTTATTTCTGGATCATCAAAGAAGGAGATCTTCTCCCCCAAGCTGTTCGAATGCATCGCTTAGCCAGCGATAGGATTGCATTAGGTAACCATCGTGTTCTAGCCAACGGATCTTTTCTCGTGAAATCAAATTTGGGCAAGCCGAAATATCGTGACAGTTAGAAAAAGTACTGTAGATTAAAATCATTGTTTAAGTCTGGAAGGGATGAATCAACAACAAGATTGCAGCAAATTAAATTGATACCTAATCAAAGGATAAATTGGATTTAGTTTTGCAACCACCGGCGGAAAAATCTCTTTGTTCAATTGGACGTACAAGTGGATCCTACGTGGAAGATACGAGATGAATATTGATCACATAAATTAAATGATTATTATTGTTGCAATCATATCGGTCAGAATTTTCCTTTCGGGATATGAATCTAAAAATGGATCGGCTTACCTCGTCTCTGCATTTCTTATGAGTTGGACGATTCACAACCCAAGTTTAGCAGATGCGTGAAGAATTGCAGGCAGTTGAAACAGTCAGAAAGGGATTCGCAACAACCAGATTTGTAATTATTTGCGTTGTTTTTATTTCTGAATGATTTTATTGTTTTGCAGATTTTTGGTTTGGCAACGTCCATCATTCATTGCTCTGATATTATGACGAATTAACTAAAATTTTCTAAGGAAAAGATCCCAGGAGCAAATTACCGTGAAAAGATAAGGATAGACAAATTAAATCGACTGCAAAGACGCGTTGGATGATAGTGCATGGCATTTGAAGTCGTAGAAATTTATGCTAGATTAGATTTTCCCATAATTTCCAGTTGGCTATCCCTGTTGGACTAAGAGCTTTGACGATCAGAAAATAGTAGCTTCAGGATTCAAGATTCAGTTGAAGACAAATAATTGAAGATCTAGTTCCAAACAAATCCATACCGATTTTGAGATTTATTTTGGACAACCTAATGATTAGAGAAATTTTGATCCCTTATCCCTTTATGCTCTCATTCATAGTTTCCTGTCACATTCTTTTCTCTCACACGTTTTAATTGTTGTTTTATTCCGCTCATAATTTTGTTCAATTGTTTGTTGCAGAATTAATGTTTCATGTTTTGTTGCAGGCTTAGTTCCAGGAATCGACAAAACAAAAGCAAAAATATGGCATTGCTGTGACTCCAACCGACGAGAAGCTTATAGACGTGACACTGTTTGGGTGGTGTTTCAGCTACAGCTGTAACAACATGATTTTTACAGTTTCAGCATGTAGTTTTTGCAGGCCATTTATTTTTGTTAGCAAATGGAGATCTAAAAAAATAATTAGAGCATCTTTATTCTTTCTGAAAATCGTTATAGCCATCCTATTTCTGATCCTCAGATCGCACTAAGTGCGGAGGAGAGCATACTTATTGAAAAAAATTAAAAAAAAAACTGAAAATCTACCTATTCTATGCTAATTAAAATTTAGAATTAGGTTAAGTGTAGTCAACTATCCAATGTAACCAGGCACGTAACAGTAACAACAATATGTTCTCTTTCAAGTTTGTAAATAATATTAATCGGAAATATGTATAAACATGCGAAATTTGCTGAAACACTAAATTAACAAAATAAAAACTAAATGCGTCTAACCTGGTGCGTGCTTGAAACCATTGTTCGATAAGACTTTCATAAGCGCAATTCGCCTCGCTCAGATCATGTTGCAGCTCCTCATTATCTTCCTTGATTTCCTGTTCTGATGCATAAGAATTCTCATTCGTTAGTGGAGGAGTAATTAAGCTCTCGGCCGCTGTCAAGATCTCTTCCTCGTGAGAGGAGGAGATCCCGACTTTTGCAAGGATCTGAGTGAGTTGTTCCAAGCTGATACTCATGATTAAACCGTATTGTAAAAGGGATTCTTACAGCACCCAAATCAAAATCTGAAAATCACTCTTGCTGAAAACAAAACACTCTTGCTAAAACACATCAAAACCTCTTCACAGTTGCAGAAATTGAAATTGCAAAAACATGCTTGCAGAAATTGAAATTTACGCTAAATTGCAGAAATTGAAATTTACACTAAATTGCAGAAATTGAAACACACTTGCAGAAATTGAAATTTACTCTAAATTGCAGAAATTGAGATTTACTCTAAATTGCAGAAATTGAAGTTTACTCTAAATTGCAGAAATTGAAACACACCCTTCATGCCCTTACCCATATGTCACCTCAGAGTTAGGAGCATGAATAATCACACTTGCATAAAAAAAATTAATACCTCAATCCATTGTGCTTCCCTGGCAACGGCGCCAAAATGTTAGGTGAGTTATATGTCGTAATAATTACGTTGCAGTAAATTTCCCAACTATTTACTTGTCAATCCGGGGTACGTAAACTGACGAAGCACGTGCATTGTTTGTGCAGGACTGAAGTAGATCTAATCTAATTTAATCTAAATTGCTGAAATCAAATTAATCTAGGAAAGCATGGAAACACTAACTAAGAAAGCATTGAAATTGCGTAAGAGAAATACAACATGTGAAGAGTTAACAATAATGACATAAGTGAGCTCACATCCACAAATCAATAATCAAATGACAAACCATGAAAGCATAACAATGAAAGGCTTGAATCACATTATGAATCTCAAATCAAGACTAATCTAACAAATACAAAATCAAATCCAATCCACTTCTATTACAACCCTTCTTACAAGCTTAATCTAACCTAATTCCAACCTAATGGAATGGAGAAGGAGCACTCTCCTTTATACATGAGAGTCCTTAAGAAAAAGATAAGAATGTATTAATTACAGATCCATTATTCTCTCAACTACTCTCAACCACTTTCCTATTATTACAAGATATGGTGCCTTCAAATCCTCCACATATCTCTCATGAATCCTAGATAAGATATGCCAACCAAATCTTCCATGATCTTCTCCTTAAGAATAGGCTTGAATAATTATCTCCTTTGGAATGGTGTAAGAGATATTTGAGAAGTCTCTTTGATTTAATCATTCACATATTCCTACACATTACAAAGCTCACAGATAATTGAGATATATATATATGAAAACATGTATATTTTCTAATATTTAATCATAAATTCACTCCTAATACTAAAATGTCATGTCCCAAATTTGTAATTGGGTCACAATGGCCTAATCACATTAGCCATATTCATTAGAGTTTGTAAAATTGATGTTAAGGGTCAAATAATTGCCAAGGAGGAAAATTACTAGTTTCCTAGGTTTGGGGTGGAAGCTTTGGGATTTGGAATAAGGGGGATAATAAATGATGTTTAGACATTGGAAGGGTTCAAGTATTTAATAAATAGAGTGAATAAGAAATTCAAGAGAAATCCTAGGTGACAAATGGTTTTGGAGACATATGGAGGATGTGGGACCCACACTAGCTTGATTTTTCATAATACATGGTATATCTCTTTTGCAAATTCGAATTAATGGGAATGTGAACACTCTTGGGTGAGTTTGTAAGTCATAACACATGTCATTGAGCATCTTAGGTCGAATTGGGAAGGATTGGTAACCTCCATGGAAGATAAAGAGTCAAAGTGGAAGTTTGTGGACACTTGGGCTAGATTCCCTAGCCCTATGACACCAATGATGGAGCATCTATGACAACTATGACAAATTGCAGACCTGACCTCTGACATCTGACCACTATGACATGTCAGCCCCAAAAATAGGCTCAAGGAAGTCGAATTTGGGATTTGGAGAAGCCAAAGAGACCCAAAATCGAATTTGGGAGAAGATGGAAGGTTGGAACTAGGAGACAAGTGGCAAATGTGGAATATTTCCTAAATGGAAATCTATTGAATCTATTGAGAGGATTTCGACCCTTAGAAGGATAATGTTGGTTATAAAATGTAGAAATGAAGTATGAGAATGGCTTTTGATCATTTGTAGAATTTGCAATTGCATTTGTGAAGAGGGAGAGCTAGTGGATGACTAGTTTCTTGCCTTAGCCAATTTCGAGGGTGAAAGATTCCCATCCAAGTTGGCAATTGGAAAGGCCATTCAGACCTTTCATTTGGAGCTTTAATGGAGTCTTTATTTTCAGGTGTAAGCTACAGGGCAGCTCATGGTTTCTTCTATTGCAGCTCGCTCCTTCAACCATTTCCAGTTTTGATGGCATATTCTTGATCCTTGAGGGAGGGCGTTTTTGGTGAGCTATTGTACTCTTTGGGGGAGCTTATAATGCCCCATTTCTTTTGTATTATGAAGTAAATACTCTGTTCTTCATCTCCAGAAAGTTTCAGGTCGAAATTCCAAGTAGAAATGTATAAATCTCATTTTTAATGGAAGAACAATGCCATTTCCCCACTACCTTGTTGTGAACCAATGTATTGATGATGATTTCGAATGAATGGATGATTATATGATATATTTGTGATCAATATACTGCCATGGATGTCTTCTACAAGTTTCATGTACTGTACTTGAGCATTTGAAGCATTTTTACTCAGTTTAGTTGTATTGGGAGGTGAAATAGTGCCATTTCCCCAAGGGTCGAATTGGGGATTTTTGCAGTTGAATGGGAGAGGGTGAGAACAGTTGTAATAAACCATTAATGGTGCATATGAGACCTTAATAAAATACTTAACACATTACATACCTCTGTTCATAAATTTGAGTGGGTTTGGAGGCATTTGGGAAGCCATTTTCAGTACTTACCTCAGGGGGATTTGAACCCCAAATTACTAGTAAAATTGCATACTTGGTCCAGAATCTTAAGAGAGTTTGCAGAGGTCTTTTGGTGGCCATATGTTATCCCTGAACATCATATTCAATTCCTAATATCATTCATAAACCTTCCTTGAATATTTGAAGGCATTTGGATTCAATTTGAGACCTAGAGACCAATACTAGTCAAAGGGAAATCACTAGTAAAGTTACCTACATTGACCAGAATTGAAAGAGTATTTGCAGAAGTGTTTTAAAGGTACAAAGGAATCCCTGAAACACATATTTATGTTCTAATATCATTCATATACCTTCTCAGAAGATTTGGGATCATTTGGGGCAAATTTGGGACCTAGAGATCAAAACTAGTCAAAGGTCGAACCAAGGAAAAAAGTGGAAAATTGCAATTTTAATAAAATTCCTAACAAGTGACATTACATAAAATGAATAAAGTGGAAAATAATAATGTGAAACCCAAATGTATTTATGCAAATGATATGATGAAGGTTTAATAGGGCGATGAAATGTAAGGAATAGTGAAGGGAAAGGTGGATGAAAATACGACATTTCTGAGTCCTAACAGAGTGCCCTCTTGGAGGATATTTTTATCCCTGACATGTCATATATTTCATATGTCAGCCTTCAGTTCTGATTTGTGTCATAGGTGTCATAGCATTTTCATCATTGTTGTCATAGAGCTAGGGAATCTAGCCCAAGTGTCTCACTAGCTCCAAATTGCCTCTTCCTCTTCCATGGGAGTTATTCTTCCTCTACATTTCGACCTTGGATGAGTCATGCAATGAATACTACTTTTTGAACTCCCCCAAGTATGTTACCATTCACCTTGAATCAGAATTGGTGAGAGAATGATGCCAAGTGTAGTGGGGAAATCTAGCCATATGTGGGTCCCCCTTCCTCCATGTGTCTTCATGATCAAATGCCACTTTGATTTTCACCTGTATATATTTATTTAGATCCTTTATTAAATATTTATGCCATTCTAATGTTCAAACATCATTTATTATTCCCCTTATTCCAAATCCCAAAGCTTCCACCCCAAACCTAGGAAACTAGTAATTTTCCTCCTTGGCAATTATTTGACCCTTAGACTCAATTTGGCAAACTCTAATGAATATGTCCAATGTGCTTAGGACATTGTGACCCAATGAAAAAATTGGGACATGAAATCATCTAATATTGGAGACTCAAGGAGGTTTTATTGCAGGGAGGCAAATTCTGGATAATATTATCATAGTCTAGGAAGCCATACACTCCAACATGGAGCGCAAGCAGCAAGGTATGGCAATTAAACTTGACATGGCTAATGCATTTGATAGGGTTAACCATTTCTTCCTGTTTGCAATTATGTCAAAGTTTGGGTTTTCTCAAGGATTTTTCAGGTAGAATAAGGCCTGTATCAGCAGCCCCTAGATCTCCCCTCTGGTCAATGGTAGACCAACCAATTTCTTCCAAGCCTCTTGTGGAATTCTCCAGGGTTGTCCACTCTCCCCTTTCCTTGACATTTTGGTTACAGATGCCTTGAGAAGAAGACTTCGGTGTCTTCAAAACTCTGGGGAACTTAAGGCATCAAAATTGCTAGAGGTGTTTGTGCTACAAACAACGCAAAATTTGCTGATGATACCATCCTATTGGGTGGAGTGTCTACCGTTATCGCGGAATGATTCAAAAGAGTTTTAAATACCTTTCTTAATGCCTCTAATGGAAAAATTAGCGAACTCAAATCTAAAGTGTATGGTTGGAATTGTTCGCCAGTCTCCATGGAAAGAATTTCAAGAATTCTTGGCTTTGAAGGAATCACAGTATGGAACTCCTTCAACTATCTCAAAATCCCAATCTTCAGGGGGGGGGGGGGGAGGAAGGAGGATTGGAAAGGGATGATTGACAAAATTAAAAAGAAAATTTCAGCATGGAGTTTTAGATGGTTAAATCCTACAGGGAAGCTTACTTTGATAAAATCCATATTTTCTTCCTATCCTATTTATGTCTGCTCCATCTCTCTAGACCCCAGCTACATTATTCAGGAAATCAATAAAGAAATTCGTAATTTTCTTTGGCAGGGGGGTAAAACAAACAACACCAGGAAATTCCACTTAATTAATTGGAACACTGTGTGCAGCCCTAAGTCTAGTGGAGGGGCTGGGGTAAAGGATCCAAATATAATGAATTTGGCTCTCAAAGCAAAAATCCTGTGGAGACTTGTCACGAACAAAGATGCCTGGTGGAAGAAAGCATTGCAAAAAAAATACATGAGGGGCACCAAAATTCATTGTATTAAAAATATAAATATGGATAAGAAAGGTTCCCCGATTTGGAATTTGTGTAAGAATGTAGCCTTCATTATTAAAGAAAAAATTCACTGGATTGTTGGAAATGGAAAAAACATCAAGATATGGTACGACAAGCTGGGGAGATCCTCTCCTGCCAACTTTCATGTCGAGTTAATCAGTCTGCAAAACTGGCTTGAAAGCAATAACATACACTCCTTGTATGACATTTCGAATTGGTCCACTACTAGTAGATGGGCCGGTTGGAAGGATCTGGAATTACCTTCTCACTTGCAAATGGACTACAAAGCTCTTCTCTCCCTCTTACAGGAGCAATGCCCCATTAGCCGCTCTCTTAAAGACAAGTGGAACTGGGGAAGAACGGGATCCTATTCAGTAAAGGAAGGCTATCAACAAGTTCTCATCAATAGGGTCGGAGACACCAAAGATAATAAATGGTCTAAGGTCTGGTGCAAAGACGTACTTCCAAAGGTGAATGTCTTTTTTTGGGTTCTTGCTCACAGGAAAATGCTAACTGTAGACAATCTGAGAAAACGTGGAATAGAGGGACCTCTACGTTGTGTTCTATGTAAATATGTTGAAGAGTCACTGGATCATGTTTTCCTGGAATGCAGGTTCACTCTTGACATTTGGAACTACGCCATCAATACTCTAAACATCAACCTGTTGATGCCAACCAATTGGAGTGATTTATTTCAATGCTAGAAGGAATATTATCATGGCTCCTTCTTCAGAAAGCCGGATTTCTCCAGAGCTTGGGAAGCCCTTCCCAGGTTTATCAATTGGAAGGTCTAGAATGCAAGGAATAAAGAGATACTTGATGGGATTTCGTCTTGTCCTCACCGAACCTATATCGCTGATAAGTCCCTATGGATCGAAGCCCTATCTTCGAGAGGTATGCCCAGTATCCACTAGGAACCTCTGTCTGTTGAAGAAAAGAATTGGATGGCGGACTTATTGCTGCCTCCTTCTAACTTATCCTGGATAAAACCTCCCAAAAAACCAAAGCCATTGTCATGGAAGCTGAGGATGAGCAACGAGGATTTCCAGCTCTGGAAGATCCATCTGGGAAGCAGCATATTATTCTTCTATGGTGCCTCGAAAGGAAATCCGGGGTTAGCAATTACAGGGGGAGTAATTTTTTACTCTAAGGGGAACAAGCAGAATGAGTTTTCCTGGAGCATAGGAAGAAAAACCAATAATTGAGCAGAGTGGCTTGGTCTTATCAAAGGGTTGGAGATTGATATCAAGCTGGGCATAACGAAGCTTACGGTCTTAGGAGACTCCATTGTCATTATCATAGAAGCTAGATGTATATTCGGCAAAAGAAAGGAACCCACCTCAAAAATGCATCATCTCCTACTCTGCATCAGCAAAGAGTTTCATGAACTTACATTTCTGCATATTTTGTGAGGACTAAACGGTGAAGCTAATGAAATGGAAAATATCGGAGTCAGGCTCTCCTATGGCATCCTAAGTTGCAACAATGATGCCTTGGAAAACTCTTGGATCCCCTAGACTAAGGTTAGTCTTAAAGATTTGGGATCATGCCCATATCTATTGGCACTATATGTCTCATCGGGCTCAATACTATAGAGGGAAATTTTTTTAAAATATTTGGGAATTCTCCCTTGGAATTTCGACAGCTCTCCCATTCCTGTTAACTGCCCTTGCACGCTCGAATTTAAAGCATTAAGCTAGCTCGCCAGTTGGTCAGCATGTGAACTGTGTGCTGGATTTTATCTATGTTTATGGATTCTTCCTAGTCTTCAACCCTTTGGCTTCAGAGCTCAGTAGGTGCCGCTCGTTGCTTCGAATTTCTGTGTCTGCTTCAGAGATCTGCAGGTGCTACTTGTTGCTTCAAATTTCTGTGTTGGCAGGAGTATGGATCGACATGGCGTTGGGCGTCCTCAGGGGCGGGGGTGATATGTTTTTTCATGGTGTTGGGTGTACTCAGGGAAGGGACGAAGTGACTCAGAAATGTGGAAGGTGCTTCAAGGTGGGGAGAGGCCCTAATGGAGGTTGCAGCCAAGGTTGGAAGATGGAGGAAATGAGGGGAGACTCGGCAGAGGCTAAGAGAAACACTGGGCTCAATCCTTGTTGCAAGCACGCCAGAGTTGGAAATGTGCAGGGGAAGATTGGGAATCACAACATTTCAAATTTTGAAGTGGAATTCTTGGACCACTTGCAGGAGCTGGAGCTACAAGCTAGGATGATTCGAAGTGAGAACCTGGAGCATAAGAAAATATTAACTCGCCTTTACAATCTGGCGTATGCTACTCACTCCAAGGAAAAAGCTCAGTACCAGAGCATTGCTGAGAAGGTTGAACACTTGGAAGAGACCCTGGGTCTAGCTTACCCTCATAAGGCTCACAAGCACAAAGTTTCTGGCAAAGATATGGAAGACATCAACAGGAAGATGGAAAAATTGCAGAAGTTCATGGCAAACGAAGGAAATTTCGTGGACCTCATCGTAGAGAAGAACAGGGCAGCAATCTCTACCGGTGCTGCCATGGATATTGGTCTGCAGTAATGGATTAGTCGGTTCTGGTCTCGGGTTGGGCCTTCTCTATATTTGTTATGTTTTTAATGCTTTTTATTAGTATGTTTAAGGTTTATGGAACTCTTAGAATAGGCACTATCTGCAATTTTGGTAACCTGGAAAGTTTGAAACTCCAGTTTTGTATAAGGCAGAATCATTACAATGTTTTATTTCTGCATACTTCTCTTAGGGCAGTTCATAAGATGTTATAGTTATCATATGACAGGAAGATACAACCATATTTATCAATGAGAACATGATGAACTTGGGATGATGGATGTCTTCCTTTCATGGGAGCAATCTGATCAATCTCTGTTATGTATTTTCCCTCTTTTAATCAAAGCTGGCTAGCCATTTCTTTAAAAAAAAAAATTAAATATTTTTTTTAAATTTAATTTTAATGAGTAATGATTATTACATCTGATCTATCTTGATTAATAATTGAATGTTGGTTATCATACCCCCCCAAAAAAAACTATTACAATATAGAATAATGTATTCAACTAAATTATTAAGAAAAATTATTAAAATGTTATTTTAATTTAGTTTTTACATGTATTTAGAATGTGTATGATGGTTATCATTTAAAATACTATAAGTATTTTATTGAAAATGTTATTATGTCCCCGAAGGGGATCATATATGTTTCGTGGAGCTTCTATTATTTTCGGCTAGTGTACCCCTAGAACCTATAAATTTTCCCTCAAGTCTATAGTTTAAACTATATTATTATATTAAATAAAAATTTTAAATTTAGTATTTTTTAAAGTCGTATTGGTTGGAAAACAGTGATGCCATCCTTGATTCTCCCTTCCCAGGAGGGGGTGGCGGGATGACGTCCCAGGGCATCTTTTTCACATCTACGAAATTTAATGTGGGCGAGCATTTTTAGGGTGAGCTTTGCTTTCTACGATGCGGGTGTTATCAAAATTTATTGCAGTTCACTGCATGCAGAGAGCATGGCTAGCTGCATGACGACTGTGCTGGGCGATTGTGTTAGTAAGGCAGTGATAAATACTAACCCTTAACCCTACATAGAGTTATTTGCGAGCCGACGGTGTGAAACATAAGATTGACTTTTTCCTTATTATTTTGCATTTTGGTATTAACTTAAATTTGTGTAGTTTATTGAAAAATGGTTTGCTTAGTTGATTGTGATAATGGTTAGGTTGAAACTCTTATGTATTCCACTAACACATCCTACGGTTGAATTTTTGTATGAAAATCAGTGCACGGTATGATCGTTCGATCAAGCTTCCTAGAGAAGCTATGGCATATAGAAATCGAGACTCACTATCCCAATTGAATTAGGGTAGGACCAAACGCATCAATCCATTGATTTATCACACTTGTTAGTTGGTGGTGATACCTCGTTCATTGTACACATATTGACAGTGGTATACCTCGTCAGGTTGTCATTCATTCAGTGTAATTGCTCACCAGGGTTTGGATTTGGGCCTGGAGGCTTCTCGAAGACAGATAAATCCATATTTTTTTTACAAAAAGGAGATGCTTAGTGTTTGCTTCTGTGTTCGTCTACTTCTATGGGTTTACTGTATTGTTTTCATTGAGTTTAAGCTGTGTAAATTGTTTCGACAGGTTGAGTTGGGTTCAAAACTGGTTTCCCTCCTACATGGTATTAAGGTATTTGTCTCAAACTGATTCCTTTTTCCATAATGAACATGTCCTTAATCTAGCTGAGTTGCGCCACATTCAAGACTCATGTTTTATGTTGACATTGCTTGCAAGGGAAGTGGTGGAAGGATGGCACCTTATCTTTAAGGTTAACGACCGTCGATCGTATGAATGCCACTAGACTTCTTGTTTCAAAACAAAACAGGTAAGCAACACCTTTGTTGGTTTTAGTTTACGGTCTCACCCTTGTTCGGTTTCCACTATGGAGACAATGATGATTAAAATCTCCATCCCTTGTAAGATAACCAACACCCGGGAAAGGATATAGTTAATTTTGTTTATATATTTTTCCTTCATGAAGCTAATAGGAGTAATACCCACTGTCGATTTTTCTTGACGCGATGTATATTGATTCTTTCAAGAGATCAAGCCCGTCGACTCTTGTTATGTAATATTTTTTTCAGTTTAGTCATGTTTGTTTTTCATTCCATCTGGAAAATCTGGGCCATTTATATATTTTGGTACAGGTAAAAATGATCATGGCGACCAATCGATCGGATGTTCTGGACCCTTCCTTGCTTCGACTTGGTCGCTTGGATCATAAGATTGAAATTCCATCACCAAATGAATAAGCAATAATATAAGTTCTAAAAATACATGCTGCAGGAATAGCAAGACATGGAGACATCTAGATTATGAAGTTGTGGTAAAGCTGGATGAGGTATTCCTCTGTTTCACTTGTAGTTTTCTTCTACAATGTTTTTTATATGGAGTTTGTCAATGCTATAAAATTGCATGCATTGATAAAGCATTCTTTTTTACTTGCACTGGGCTTAAATGGAGCAGACCTTCAAAATATTTGCACATAAGTTTCCATGGAAACCATCCGAGCAGAGCATGATATTGTAATTCATGAATATTTTATGAAGGTGATTTATCCTGCCTTTTTTTTAACATTCCCAAGAAATCATATTTGATTGTCCTAAAGAATTGTATAGTTTGTAATTTGAATGTTATTTGTATAAATAATTGCAAGCTGTTTGGAAATTGAATGAAGCAAAGAATCTAGAGTCGAGTTCACACTATAATGCAGACTTTGGAAAGTACTAGTAAAATGATGAAGAAATAGTAATCCAGCAAGAGATCATCTCTGCAATTGTAAGTTATTTTGGGGACAATTTTCTTTCTAGTTGTTATAGTTTTCATTATTAATATGAATTTTTTATCATTCAGGTTTTTAAGTGCCATTCGATGAAAATTATTTCCAATCTGTACTAAATATTGGACATTCAATTTGAAATACTTAGGGAAAAGAATATGTAAAACATTTGTTTTCCTTTGCAGAATATCATCGTTTCAAAGATCTAACATCTTATCTAAACATCTGAGTAATTATGCGATCAGGTTTTTGGAACTTTCATTATGAGTTTCTTGGGATATGTTCTATCTTAACCTTTCATCAAAATCCTGGATGTAATATAAACTTGCATCCATGGATTCTATTAATTGAACTTGTATGGAAGGACATGTCAATTAACCTAAGATGCATTGTATTACTTGAGTGATTGCTTCAACATTTATGAACATATTCACATGTTTCATTACTATCTCATGAAGGTATTCATATGCTTTCCAAATTCATGGCCTAATCTGATTAATTTTATTTAGATTAATTTTATTTATTCTTTATGGTATATTTTCGTATATTTTATTGTTGGTCGTCATGACAAAGTGGATACTACTAAATATTGAAACATTTTACCAAATCCTATTGTCTTTGTGAAAAATTCCAGGAACGTATATATAATATGTTCATTGCACCATAACTTGTGTAGGTCATATACATATTGTAATTAAGAGAACATGATTCTGGTGATAAAAAATTCCAAAACATTATATGTATGTTAAGTGGAATTGAATAACAATGCATTATACCTAGTAAAAGCTTTGTTTCTAGAATCATTACTACATTTTGAATTGAGCATCTTTGAGTCACACAAAAAGAAGAAGCAATCAACTATTCATTGCACAATTATGGTACCCATACACAAAACAATGCACACGAAGAATTCCCTAGCCTTTTTAGCCATAGAAAAGGAAAAAATAATATGTTACTTATGGCACACTCAAGGAGAACTTAGAAACATAAAATTTAACAATAAAATTTATAACACCATAGTATTAAATATGATAATACCTGCCATAGTCACAATTCCAATTTCACATGTGCTTTCTATAGTTAGCGTCTTATAAAAAGAACTATAGGAAACATCGGGGACATTGACACTTTGTGGATTTTGTTATTTAAATCCGTAAATAATTTATATGTATGTGTGAAGGATTGCTTCTACAATAAAGATGGAGTTTTGGTTATACTATTATTTTCCACTTTAAGGCTTGGCAATCTACGTACATTTGTCATCTTCATGAATATTTAGGACAATCAACAAAAACAAGATCATAAACCTCTTCCTATGTTCTCATTAATGCATGAGATCTATAAACAATCTTGACATTTTAGAATTTTCGGTATTGTGGAGGACATTGTAAAAGGTTTATTCAAAATGATTTAACAAAAGTAATTTTAATTGGAATTTGGTAGAAATTATTTATTTTGCAAGATGTTCGGCTCATGTTTTTTTCTTATTTGTTTTGGGAAGTCAATAACTTCTAAAAGATAGATAAGATAACAGTTGCAAAGGAGGCATGCCTTAATCAAAACACATATGCTTTTCCTATCATAGAAGCATACATCTGGATTCCAGGGCATTTTAAGAACATCACTTCCTTCATAGGGTGGGTGGAATACAACTAGTACCTTAGAAATGAACTATAACTTGGGTGCAGCATAAACTCTTTCCTAACAACATTGAAACTTCAACTAGGTTACAAAATTCAGTTAGAGTAGATTGACAAGATTTGATTCCCGTTTTTCCTTCCAAAAATAGACATGGTAACACAGCGCATTTATCCCTTTCTTCCAACATAAATGGTGATCGGTTTTCCATTTGTAATAAGAAGATTTATTGTTGGTTTCTTCAAGAAAGAGCATTATTTTGACAATAAGTGGAACCAAGGGATACTCTATTGCATTTATTAGCTTTATGTTCAACCTTCAGTTTTTTAATCAATGTTAATTTGCCTCCTTCATCAAAATGTGATATTTTTTAATATCTCCTATTGATAGTCTTCATTATCTGCATATAGCATAGATTAGAGATGATATTCAAGCCTTTATTAGAAAAGGCATAAAGAGGAAAGGATACATTACTTCATCTAAATGCATATTTCGGCAGTTTTAGGAAGAGAGTAGAGAAAGACTAAGTTTGGCATCTAACATTCAAAGTGATGTTGCCTATGGTGGACAAGTTTTAAAGAGACAAATTAAGATACAATTAAAGAGAATTGATAGAAGATACTCACGTTTTTATAAACAATTCATGGAAATCATGAAAGGATTGCTTGTTAATGTGCTCAATACTATTGGCAAGCCATTTGATCCTATGTTAAGTTTTCCCTTTGTAACTTCTTTGTTAAACAATGTCTCCAAGTCCTTCAAATTTGTTTAACATACAAACAGAGAATATAATAGCTTGATTTTGGCAATCATGTTATTCTTAGAAGAAAACAATTAAAGTATGAAAATTGTACAAAGCCTTAAAAATGTTATAATCAAAATGAATTTATTTGCCTTATGTACTCTTAATTAAATAGTCATCACCAAAATTCAAGTATTCATGAATTAGTATATGGCCTACACATGGTGTGGCACCAACCTCACTAATCTAGGAAAGCAAAGCATTTTTGGGAGCTTAAAATATTTTTCTTTTCTTAGAATATAACAATTTCATATTCTTAGTAATTATCAACAACATTAGAAAACTTATAAATATGCATTTAAATCTGGTCTTATTAAGTGAAAAAAATTCAAATAACCTATTTCAATGGAAATTCAATTCACACATGATCCCAAGCTTTGGATCTCAGTGAATAGTGCCTATATGCTAGTATTTGTTTTGTTTGTGCTTTGAAGTACAAAGCTTGAATACAAGGACTAGTATGATTTCCCTTGGTTGTGATTCATTTTTGACATGATGACCATTACTAGTGGTATATCGGGGAGACCTTTGATGAGTTCATAATGTAAGGGATATCCAACTAAATTGAAGACATTTTTATTGATTATGGGCTAGTTTTAGAGCTTCGCGGAGAAGAAAAGACTATTGTTAGGGATATCTTCACTGACTAGGTACCCCCTTCAATCTCACATATGAACCCCACCTTTCAAAACACCGAGATGTATGCACATCTCATTCATTTGGAAGTTGGAACAACTCACAAATCCAACCACTTCACTTACTTTGTTTCTTGTTCTTTGAACCTATGGCTCAATTTAGGATTATACATAACATTCCTTGCTTTTTGGACTTCGCTTTTTGTCTATTTTCAAAAATATATTGCTTTGCATTTTTTTTCAAATATACAATGAGGAAAAATTTATGTGCAATGCTATCAACAACTAGAAAATGGTTTTCATTATGTTGCTCCTACAATAGTATTAAAAATACAATGGATTGTGTTTTTATTTTGAAATGATTTCCTACAATAGTTTAACATTGAATTGGATATTAACTACTTGGTAACTAATGTAATAGTGATACTCTTTACAGCCCAGAAACATTGTATGCTTCAAGTAATGGAATTGAAAGAGATAACTAGAGGATGACCTAACCTGGTCGAAGATTGCAATATGGTTTTTTAATGTGAACAACAATTGCCACACTATTACATCATGTCAAGGATTCATGGAAACCATTCAAGCAATTACCAATCACCAAACTAGTATAATGCAACAATTAAAAAAAGGTACTTTCACCTTAATACTCAAAAGATATAACTAATTTAGGTGAGGAGAGATGGGAGAATCCCTAAATGGTCGTTATTGAGTACTTCAATATCGAACATCATGAGGGGCGGTAGGAACGAGGGGTGGGGTGGGGGGATTTATAGCCCAATAGTGAATTTTGTCAAAATGTTTGCTTAAGGATTAGGTTTTAAAACAAACCATCATGTTGAGGCCATATCTCTTTATTAGGGATGCAAAATCATTTAACAAATGGGTATTTGTTCGGTCAACATCATCTTGGGTGACTGTCAAATTATCATAAGATATATTGGGTGACTGTCAACTTATCATAAGATATCTTGGGTGACTGTCGACTTATCATAAGATATGTTTGTACAAGATTTCACCCTCAAAATATAACTCTTCAATGTATTCTCATGTGAATCAAGGGCCTCACATATTGGATGGATAAAGTCAATTTCCAACATATCCTTCGAGGGCTAAATGAAGAGGTTGATAGGGATTCCAACTGTGCCTCAGCCATGGGGGGAGGTGTTATAAACCTGTATGGGGAGGGGGACTCATGGACCCCAATACCTTAACACCTAGCACAATGAAAATAGTTAATGAAATGGACAATGGGTCACGCATTAGATCCCATGGAAAACACGGTTTAGTGGTAGATTGACGAGAAGCATGTCACATGGGATCCACGTCTCATCCATGTGAGTAGAGCTTTTAATTCTAAGCATACATGGATTGTATTCCCTTCCTCTCATGCTTGAATGGGATTCCCCCCTATCACTCCGATTCGAATTATTATCGCTTAGGATTATGCTTGTGTCTTAATTATAAAGAGAGGATCGAACTACATTATGAAAAGGGTTCAAGGTGGTAGCTATATGGGCAAGAAGGTTTTTGTTGTGCAGAATTAGTCACATATGCAAGAATCCACGCTCAGAACTTCCTTGTGCCCCTTCGTCAGTTCTCTGAAACCCTTTGTTAGGATAATCATGGCTTATCGTTGAGGGAGAAGGGAGGCAGATTATTGTTGGTTCCATGGGCTATGTTGCATGGAACCTAATTATTGGCATTTATCTCACTCTTTGTATCATATGGAAAGGTATCTTCGTCGATATGCTCGAGAATAATATGCGAGTAGGTTGCATGAAGACTTTGCTCGAGTGTAGGAGGCAAATGCAATGAGGAAAAGGGGGACCTCTATGGCAATGGAATTTGGAATTTGCAATGGTTTGGGAATAAAATGTTGAGCTAACCATAAAAGTAGAAATCTTGGACTCACTCTTTGTATCATATGGAAAGGTATCTTCGTAGATATGCTCAAGAATCATATGCGAGGAGGTTGCGTGAAGACTTTGCTCGAGTGTAGGAGGAAAATGCAACAAGGAAAAGGGGGACCTCTATGGAAATGGAAATTGCAATGGTTTGGGAATAAAATGTTGAGCTAACCATAAAAGTAGAAATCTTGGAAGCAGAAGTGGCTTATCTTCACACCCGAGTGTAGTGCATGGAGCAAGGGAGTGTGACACAAGGCTTCTTCAATTTTCCAAGTCCTTTAATTGATTTGGAATCAAATATGCATAGTCCTAGCATTCAAGTTGTAAAGCAAGATCCATTTTCTCCTTAAGTGTCCTATGTTTTTCAAATGTAGTTTCATGGTTTTTTAGTTTGTTAGAGTATATACAATCAAACTATGTCCATATGGGACAAATGGGAAATCTCTACCCAAAGTTACAAGAACTAAAGTCTTAAACGCAGTTATATAGTTGATCTCCCTGCTGAGAGGGTTTTGCTTATATTTAGCCTATGTCCCCATTTTTGTACTTTCTACTGCTAGGGGTTTCTCACGGCCTTTTTAATAAAAAAATTATTCATTACTATAAAATAAAATATTGGAGATCATGGACTCAAATGACCTTCTGCCCATTGATATGGGTAGCAAATTATCCTTACAAAAAATGAACAACGCACCTCTTCTAAATCCTACTACTACTAACAACAATAAAATTGAAAGAAACAATATTGGTGTTCAATGCTCGAAAAGATTTTCCTTCTCGGCTCCGCATGGACCCTTTCGCATCAAATATTTTGAATGTGAGAAATTGCACAGTTTCTACTCCTATTCTAGTGTATTTTATTTTCTAAACTTTCTTGTGTTCTTTAAACTCTATCGATTTCTGTTATTTTCATGTTCATGATAGATACTATGATTCATGTCCCATTGCTTGTTAAAGATTATCTTCAAATGGTCCATCTATAGAGAGAAACAATTACAAAAACTTACCAACAGACAAATTCTCCACACTTCAAATGCTCCAGAATATAGCATTCTTCTTTGTTCCAAATCCATGGCTTGCTCGGATTTTTCATACTCTATATCTTACATTGAAAATGCATCAATCCATCTAGTTATCAAAAAATTTATAGCAAATGCAAGGAAAGTGGCCTCGCATCTTGGACATCTTGCAATATATTAACATCATTGTTGGCTATAGGGAGAGGCACGGGTTTCTAGACCATGGTGGAAACTAAACAAAATTTTGATGGTAAGGACCACTTCCAGAACATGACTACACCAGTGTCATAGCCTCGATTGCAACATTGTTTGTCACAACCTCCAAAGTGGTAGCCACTAATAATTTTTTTTCAAATTATTTATTATTTCTAACAATTCATTAAAAATAAATCACATGCATCAAGGATTAAAGTCCCATCAAATTTGATTAAACAAATCAGAAATTCAATTGGTGAAATTATATAAATCTAAAGATAATTTTGTTTTTATAAATAATTCAAATTAATATAAAAACTTTTAAAAAAAATTGCAAAATGCTTAAATTTTTTGTTTTTATAAATAATTCAAATTAATATAAAATTTTAAAAAAACTTTGCAAAATGCTTAAAAGTCCAATCAAGTCAAACTTCACTGAAAACAATATTCACTGCATAGGGACTAATAATATTATCTTATTTTATTATGCTTTGAAGTATCCTCATTTTTATTTTTTTATTATCTCTTCTTTTTATTAGTCCCTACCGAAGGCAGGGTTAATTATTGTTTTCGGTTAATTATTGTTTTTTATATTCTTTGACTATTTATTAATCGATATTTTACTTTCTTAACTATTGTTTTCAGTATCCTTTGACTTTATTAACTATTATTTTCAATATCCTTTGACTTTACATATTTCTTGATACATGATCTTTGACTTTACCTATTTTTTACTTTACTTATTTGTTGATACATTATCTTTGACTTTACATATGTGTTGATACATGACTTTACTTATTTGTTGATACATTCTAAAGTTTTTGGCATAGCTTATTAATTTGGCCATTAATTATTCCATACATATTATTTTTCTAAAATAAAATTGGATGGTACTTTTAGGCATTATTGATGGCAGACAACACAACTCTAAAATACTATTAGATGGTACTTTTAGGCGTTATTGACGACAGGCAGCACAACTCTTGGAAATTGGAGTAGCTCTTGGGGTGGTTAATTAATGCACATTTTAATGTAGTTTATTATGTGTAATGTTCAAGCTTCAAGCTTATTCAAATCATCTACTTTTAGGCGTTATTGACGATAGGTAGCACAACTCTTGGAAATTGGAGTAGCTCTTAGGGTGGTTAGTTAATGCACATTTTAATGTATTTGATTATGTGCAATGTTCAAGCTTCAAGCTTATTCAAATAAGCTTGCACCACCCTTTACCGTTCATTACTCATTGCCATTTGAGTCTCAAAATTTGTGTTACAGTGATATTATCATTTCTATGTCCATTGGAGTTGCTTGAAATCTTTTCATGGTGATTTAAGGTATGTCCTAGAACTATTTCATTTACTAATTGTTATAACAAATAATTGAAAATTGTTTCATTTACCAGCTGTTATAACAAATAATTGAAGGTTGTTAATTGATGTTTGATAATTTGTCCTTGAGTTGAAACGTCAAGTGTTAAAACTATTTTATTTTGGATAGGGTAGTATGTTTCCATAAACATTTGCATTGTTCATTTTGGATAGGATAGTATGTTTCCATAAACATTTGCATTGTTCATTTTGCATAGGGTAGTATGTTTCCATAAACATTTGCATTTCCATAAATAGACTATTGAATTTCTTATAGAAATGTTTGTTGATAATATCAATACCATTCTCACAGATCTTATTATGCAAAAATAGTGGCCATTGATGTTGAATCGCATCGGTTTCGTTAAGTCGGCACATGCATGCTTGCTTGATAACGATAGCCAGTGAAATCATATAAAGGGTGGTTCGATGCTTCCATCATGTGTATTAATAGGTAGAGGTTGGTTAAGATATGCATAATAGGGCATATTCTTTGCAGAGAAAACATCGATGGGCAGTAAACCGAACTGGAAAAAATGTAGAGAATATAAGCATAGCTTCAATGTTTGAGTGTAGAGAATATATCGTTTAGACATTAATTGTTGTTTCATTGTCTTTGCTTCAATTGAAACCCTAAACATTTCAATTCAACACCTCTTACTCTCGCACCCCAATCATAACCAATTACAAAATACATGAGATTATAACTCTCTATCCAAAAGAATATTTTATTAATTATAAAGGATGAAAATATGGTTGAAACCCCAAGTCTGAAACAAAATTTGTATACACTGATTACATTCTCATAGTAATAATGGTATGAAGAGAGTGGGACCACGAGACTATATTGAATAATAAAAAGGACCTCAAATGAAACCATAAAATTTAAACTAGTTAAGAAGGGTCATAGACCTAGAGTTTGAAACTCACGCTAAAATTTTACATGATATCTCCAAGTCATACTGCTAGAAACCTCGACTTGAAGGCTAAGACAATAAGGGTTCCAAACCTTCATAACCTATGAGTGTAAACCTAGTAGAAATATTGAAATGAAGCCATTAATCGATAAACAAGGAAAACATAACATACAAGTTTTGATTCGAATGCTCAAGCCATGGGTGGAAGCAAGAATCATCATGATTCCAGTCCATTTAACTTGCAATAATTTCTTAGAGAATAAGGGTTTGCTTCTTAATAAAATACTAATTTTAATACCTGCTCACACCCGCAGCCTAGATACAAGAAGTATGCACTACTAGTATCAATTGCATAATAACAATACAAAAAAATAATGAAGCTCTACAGAAGAAGAACACCCTTACATGGGAGTTCACAAGGAAAGAGTTACCTAGCAAACCCTATACTAATATTACTAACTTAATATGTAAGTGTAAATGATTAACTGAATTCACACAATATCCAACTCAGGTCAATCAAAGATACACTAAATACATAACAAAATGATAACAAATGTAGATACAATAAAAAGTCTCGAAATTATAGAATGGTTCACCTATGCATAACCCGTATAGATTAAACCTTTTACCCTATGCTCATTTCCAAACTTGAGGAAGAAGAGGGGGGGGGATTATATGAAAGCTTTAATTGAGAATGGAGGCCCAACTATTTCACATAGTCTCCAATTTCCATAGTTGTTTCTAATCCTAGTCCATCTTGAACGGATTTGGAGTTCCCTCCACTTCTCTAATATCTTCAACATAATGGAAAATTGCGAGCCATCCATACCTTCTAATGTATTTGTTTCTCACTAGAATTTTATGCTACACATGTTTTACATTCCCACTTGATGCTATACATGTTTTTGTCTATTCATGACAATCTAGGAATTACACATATATGGATTCAATTGAAGCGAAACTCTCTCGATCAATGGTGGATATGAGTAGAAATGAACCATGTCTCTCTCAATGCACTCTTTGCGGGGAAACAAACCTCTTCGAGTGCATTTGATTCCAAGTGTTTCAAACTAAAATCCACTTGGAAACAAAAATATATTTTTACTCTTTTGCGAAACAAGTTTCCCATCAGTTCCCGCTCGATGGAAAGCGTTTTTTGGTCTTAAGAGATGCGACCTCGATTGATTCATTCATGTTCCCAATTGAGATTGGAAGCCCCTCCCTCTCTATTTTTAAGAGTTCAAGGTACCACCCTAGCCTGATCTCTCCCTTAGTTAATCATGTCACTCTAGATCCGGGTCTTTAGAACTTATAACCACTGTGGTGAGAGTGAATGACAACTACGACATCAGTCAGATAGAGTGACAATTCAGAATTGCCACATCATCTTTAAACTGACCGGTCCATTTTTTTCTTCTAACAGATGTGTAACACCAAAATGTTCAGAAGATCCAAGGTCCAATCTTAACTTTACACTGATACGTGGAACCAAAATAGGCTCACAATGAGCTACGCATTCAAGAACAAGCATAACTGGATCACAAGGGCCTAGACCTGCTTTCAATATTCCTAAAAGAATAATAGAGTTAGAACAAGCTTAACATGCTGACAAGGGGTTACAAGTGTTTTCCATATTCTTGAAAAGTGTTTCCTACTTTTCAAATTTTCAAATAGTCATGGATAAAAGTGATAGCTCCCTAGATACATATGTGCTTAGTAAGTAGACACACTAATCAATAGTGGCCTCCGTCATCGAGTAATTAGTTCGAATGAGAGTCAATAAATACTTGGGATTTATCCATCCCCTTTCCCAAAACTTGGTGTAACAATGGATTGATCATACGTTGTTTTAGTTTATTTAACAAAACACATCACATAATTAGCTTGGTGTAACATTGGATTGATTATATCTGGGTTGGCAGGTGTGGGGGGAGTCCTTATGGACTCCGACGGAAAAAAAGTGAAAGATTATGCTTGGGGAATTGGCAGGAAAACCAATAATGAAGCAAAATGGCTCGCCCTAATAAAAGGTATGGACGTTGCGAGGAGCAATGATGTCAAGGATCTCATGGTCTTTGGAGATTCTATGCTGGTGATCAGGGAAGCCAGGGCTTTAGTTAAACATCGTCGAAAACCAGTCTCTTTGATGCATCAGTACTTCATTTTCTTGGCCAAGGAATTTCACTCCATATCCTTCCTTCACATCCTAAGGCATAACAATCAAAATGCTGACACTATGGCTAACATAGGTGTATGTTTGAATTATGTACTTTCTATTATCAATGATCTCCTAATTGTGGATGTTTGGGTGCCTTAAGTCTCTTGTCTCCCTTAAATCCTATGATCCTCCACCCTTATTTCTTCAACCCCATCCTATCGTGGAACTCATTAACTCCCCAAATCTACACAGGATTCCCTCACTCCTATCAAACATCCCCTCGCCTGAACTGGCAGGTACCACCTGTCTCGTATGCGGGAGTTCAATGCGGACGTTCCCCAAGGCAGTGTTAGGTTATTTCATGCAGGGTGGTGGCACTCACTGCATCTTGCGAATTCCTATGAGAAATTTCTCCTCGTTCATTGCTCCTCTCTGTGATTTTCCTTTTTGCGAAATCCCTGAAAGCTTGTTGCTTTAGTTAGCCATGGAGGAAAGCAATCAGTTCCCTCCTGCTCTGCATTGTAGAAAATGTAGGAAGATTGTTTAGGGGCAACCCGGGGCTGGAAATGGCGGCATGAAATGTTACCTCTCTGATATCTTTCAGGGAAATGGTGGCAATGAAAGGGGAGGTGTGCCAAAGCTGGCTTGCAACAATCACTCCAAAGCAGACGATCCTAGTAGCGACAGAATATGGGTGCCCCTCAATGTTGGTCAGGGCCAGGGTAATAGGAGTCCTGTGTAGTATTCTGGCTGTGGTTTTGACTCTAGAAATAGGAACTGGAAACTCCTCTCGACTCTGGACACTGGGTTCTTTTCGACCCCCTTTGAAATTGGTCATGGTGCTCCTCAATAGTTGTTTCGTGGCAGTCTAGGTGAATTGGGAAACGAGAATTGGAAGCATGCTACAGGAGACAACGGGGGTCTGGTCAATCTGGAATCTTCTTGCAGGCAGGGAAGCCCTTCCCTTGAACTCCACACGCAGTTGCTGGACCTAGAAGCCCAAGTTTGTTGGCTCAGGGGAGACCTCTCAGATATGAAGAAAGCAATTTCTCATCTTGCTACCTTCGTGCAAATCTCCAATTCAGAAGTCCGGACTAGTAATGGTAAGATGAAGGATTACTTTGAAAAGTTGATGGGAAAGTATGATACTTTCTATAATTGCCTCATAATTGTGGAAGCCAAAGTTGACTGCAACAAGACCAATAGTGGAAGCAGCCCCTCTGTCATTTTGAATGTCGAAGACAAAAACGCAGGTGCAGCTTCAGGAAGCAAGGAAAAAAATGTTCGAACTCATGATGTCAACTGAATGTCTCTCTCTGTCTCCTCTTCACTGTGTCTAGGCAGCTCTTTTTTGGTCTGGTTATTGCACTACTTATTATATGTATTACTTATGTTGTCTTCTATTAGGGCAGTTCATAAATATTTTCAGTTGTATTAGGCATAATGCCATTTTTGAACATTAGAGGCTGGTATGTGAAGAGCCTGTCTCGGCAGCTCTGGTTTTTTGGGATCAGCCTCCCCTGCACTTTGTATTCTGTTCTACCTTTTTAATATAAAGCTCGTTTTCAGTTTGTGTAAAGAAAAAAACATTGGATTGATTAGACATTGTTTTAGTTTATTTGGCAAACACATATCATATAATTCATTTTATAATACAAGATAGAGCATAATAGAATTATGAAAAGGAGGGATGAATATGACTTTGCCTCCAATGGCCATGCTGCAACTTTATTGGTGTTGCTAATGCCGTTGCACCCAATCTCCCACACAATAAATGGGGATAATATTTAGATTAAATTTTCCTATGAAGAATTCAAAATGTGGAGATAACATAATAATTCAATTACTTTTGCATATTTCCAACAAAAATTATTGGCATTAACATTATTGACACATTTTCTATTTTGTAGATCAAAGGATCAAAAACAAAGAAGATGACATAAACCATGGCTTAGCATTCTAGTTTAATTTTGAACACTATGTATACATAATAGCAGTTTTGACAAAACCATAATGTACATATAGTAATTACAATTTCCCTAATAGCAATTTCACCTTTAAAGCTATGTTTACATATTTACATAGTTTTAACTTTACGGCAGGGACATCACCACCACTATGGCACTTGTTTACTATTTTGTTCATTGTATTTATCCTCTTTTAATAACTTCTTATCTTCTTTTTCTTTTGTTCTAAAATAATAACAATGTAATAAAAGCACAAAAGATAGCTTAAAATATATTTAGCATGGCAACATCTCCACCCAACAAGCATGCTCTCTTGAATCTATCAACATGAATTATCTTACTACAAAATAAGATTTTGTGGATTCCTTGTATTCTAGTCACCACCAAAAGAAGATGCTAGTTGGAATCATGGGCAGTCTCAACTCATGTAGCAAATAGTACTCACTCAAAGGGGGGTTATCAAATAATTGGCTCCCAACTTTGGGATACATTCCAAATTTCACCTTCTGATGCAACGATGTATTTTCTTTGTTATGAGTTCCATTGAGGATGTGGCTACTAATATGGGAAAAGAATGGATGTGGGGACTTTCTGGTTTATGTCTAAAACCTTATACTCCATGTTTTTACTCAATAAGGGAACCTACATATGTCAAAAATAATAGCTTCTCCTCCCAAGTCTCCCAATTTTTTAATGGAACATATGTACATTCAAAAAATATAGGTTATCCTCCCAATTCTACCCATTTTTTAACGGAAAGGGGGGTGGGGATGGGGGGGGATTTATATCCCCAAAGGAAAGTTTGTCAAAACATTTGCTTAAGGATTAGATTTTTAAACAAACAATCATGTTGAGGCCTTAGCTCTTTATTGGGGATGCAAAATCATTTAACAAATGGGTATTCGTTCGACCAGCATCTTGGGTGACTCCCAACTTATCATAAGATGTGTTTGTACAATCTCTCACCCTCAAGATATAACTCTTAAATTTATTCTCATGTGAATCAAGGGCCTCACATACTGGATGGATAAAGTCAATTTTCGACATTTCCTTGGAGGGATAAATGAAGAGGCTAATAGGGATTCCAAATGTTCCCCATCCATGGAGGAATGTGTTATAAAATTGGATGGGAAGGGGGTATCATGCACCCTAATACCTTAACCCCTAGCAAGATGAACAAAGTTAATGAAATGGGTAATGGGTCACGCATTGGATCCCATGGAGAAAACGGTTTGGGAAATAGGTTAATGGGAAGCGCGTGTCATGGGATCCACGTCTCATCCATGTGAGAATAGGTTTTAATTCTGAGTGTGAAATTTTAAATCACAACATGTCATGGAGGTAAGTATACCTCACAGAGAAAGAATGAGCAGAAAATATGAATTACAGTGAAAATTGCAGTAAAAATGAGCAGACAATTAATCATGCATGAGAACTCAGATAGGAACAGAATAATCTTACATTATCCAATAATCAGTATAGTCAACAATGATGTTACAATAGCGAGAATTTGGATCTCAGAGGATAATTCGAGTCTTAGTTAATATAGCATAGGAATTGTCACCTCTATCAGTGCTCTAGAGCTCCCAAACTCAGTTAAACTCAACCAAATCTCAGTTAACTGAACAAAAGGGTCGCATTAGTGAGTCTTCCATGCATATCACTCAGAAAAGGGCGCATGAGACCACAAACAGTGGAAATCGTAGCATAAACCCCCCACAAGAGTCAAATAACTCAGGTGGAATGAACTAGAACACTGAGTTTGCTCCTAAAATGTAGGGAACTGAATCAAGTGGTCCTAAAATGATGCATGTAGGGCATATTAGGTGGCTAATGGATCCTAGATGACATCTGCACACCACTAGGGGGGAAATGACATCATCAACTTCTAAATAAATGAAAATAATGCTAAGTAGGGCAAGGATGGAGTATTAAATATCCTAACACCCCCCCTTAATCCAAACTTGGACATCCTGGGCCATAGTTACTGAGACCAAAGGTCACCCATACAATCAAATAAATGATAAAATAATTGTTCATGAAACTAAGGAAATGGGGAAAAACTCATGGGAAAAATACCCCCCCTCAAAAATTAACAATAGGAAACTCAAGCATCCTTCACATGTGAAAAACCTTTGTGAGTGAAAGACTTTGTAAAAATGTTTGCAATCTGATCCTATGTAGGATAGTAATGTAGATGCTAGATCTAGATCTAGATACGGTCATCTGATGTACCTCCCACTTTGTCAAAGTTGTATTTTCCAAAATAAGTCTTTCAGAAACCATCTTTGCGACTGGAGAGAATGGCTAATTGTAGTCCAAATCATGAACCCACGAGTACCCTTCGTCAACCTACCGAGCTTTGAACTTGGTTGTAGATCCATCATGGAAAGTATCCTTGAAATATTATGGATCAAACCCCTCCATCATGTAGCACCTATCTAAGAGAAGTGGATATGTATGACATAGTGCAAGGTTTTCATGATACTGAGATTTGTCTGTTCAATAGTCATATGGATCCCCAGTTATGTTCCCATCAGCTTCAAGGACTTTGTGATCCCATATTGGCCTTGTCCATGTATTAGGAGTAGGTACTGGATCTGGATCTGGATCTGTTTGAACTTCATACTCAACATCAAGATCTTGGTCCTCATCTTCATTAGAAGATACATCATCCTGATTTTCATCAGATCCCAGTGGAGTAGGCAGAGAGTATGAAAAAAAGTGAGAGAATTCATATTCCTTTGAGGCATGGTTTGCAAACACTTTCGTTGTAATCATCCTAGAAGAGATCTATGCAATCTCAATTGTATCAGGACCAACCAAAACTTTGTTCGGTGAACCTGTGTGAGTCGTATAATAAACAAACAATAAATTTGTTGACAAATAAGGCACAACTAGAACATTTTTTAACTTCCCATGCTCTAGTTGTATTGTGCCCTTCCCTTCAGTTGATATTTGAGAATCATTTCCCATGTGAATGCTCGGACCATCATTGAGACCTAGAGAATAAACTGATTCTTTGGAGGCAACATGTGGTTGGAGGATCCATAATCTATGAGGAAGGCATGTGACTATGAGAATCCAGCATTCAGTGCATGGCGTCTCTCATGATCATCTGACTCACTTCCAGAATCAAAATCTCTTGCGCCTTCTGGGAGGGAAATGTTTTGTTGTTCAAAAAGTTTGGTCATTTGATCTATATTCTTCTTCATGCATGAACTCTCTGGATGGTTTCCTTTCTTGCAATAGGAACACTTGGTCTTCTCAAACCCATTTTTCTTATCCTTCTTGGAGCTGGAGGATCCTTCCAATGGATTAGAATTTGGATTTTGTTTGGTCTCAAATTGCTTCTTCTCTTTACCTTTTTGCTTCCCTTTTTCATTCACACTTTTTGACTCTCCACCCATAAGAGATTGATTTTTTGAGGCCTTCAAGGCACCCATCTTAATCAATTTGTCTTTTTCTTGGACGAGAGAGTCAGCGACTGCATCTAAGGATTGCATTTTCCAACCAGGGATTGACAATCTCCCTGAATGGAAGGTAGAAACAAAAATGTAGAACTCGGGACCGAGCTTGCTCAAAATTGATGTTGGCTTACCATATGCTGACCCAGAGGGTTTTCAATAAAGACCCAGGTTCTTCACGGTTACCCTTTGACCAACAAAACCCCTTCGCACCGGCCCTTTCGACAACAACCTGCGAGCAGGTTGAGGTCTCACCCGAGGTGTATCTATGGGGTGCTGTAGAATCAGGTTTCCACAGTAGGTCATGAGTTGTTTAGTCTGACGTACTGCGTAGCGTGACACGGGACATGTGCTGTGAGGCAAGACTACGCGGCGATAGATGACACCCCGGTCTGCACCTATGAATTCTACTTCCACGGAATTTCTTTGTGACTGCGGCCAATGCATCTCGGACTAAGACTTGAAATACTTGTAGTTAACTAGAGTATTGAAGTTATTAACACTCAATCATTCATCCATTCACTTGGGGTGTTCACTGCTCAACCATGTGATACGGAGATGGTCCAACTACTATGCATTCTTCCTACTACGTAATGTAAAAGTGCTTAAACAATATCTAACACTTAGCTGAATAACTGATTCGTTACTGCTTCATAAGTAGAGGCCAAACATTCACCGTTCATCTATTCATGCAGAACTTAACATATTATTTCCATATTCTCCTAATGGCAAATACATATAAAAGTCCTATCATAATAGTATGCAAGGGAAAATTCAGACATTCATTCACAGGAAACAAATAAATGCACAATACACAACACAATCACACTGCACAGTATTTAACATGGTTCACTCCCTCGGGTGGGAAGCTACATCCACAAGAACTGTTGTTATATATATCTTTTGGGAAGGGCACAACAGTTCTTAGTCTACACACTCAGCTGCAGACTCTCTTCTCTCTCAGGTAGGTCTCTGCGCACTCAGTTGTAGAGCCTTTACAATATCTTCACTTAGAAAAGATTTTACAATGCTTAGTACTAAACTTCTAACCCTTTCCCATACAAAAATGCCTCCTTAAATAGATCATGCCCGTAGGTCATGTCTTTACAATGCTAAAGGATGAAACCCTTAGGGTTTCCAAAATTGATACGGTTTCTCTAAACCGAACTACTGGCCTCTGGTAGCGAGTGCTCCATCGTGGCGGTCCTCCATGCCTTCATCCTATCGCTATCGGCCTTTCTGTTGTGTGCACACCAACAAGTCACTTTCCTCAAGCCGCTCTTCCTCTAACGGCCTCATACAACTGGCTCAGCTCCCAGTCGCTTTCATCAAACCGTTCTTCCTATAATGGCCTCATATAACTGGTTCATCTCCCAGTCGCTTTCCTGAATTGCTCATGGTCGTCGCTCGGCCTCCTCGGAGCATCTTTGCCAAAACTAGATCGTCGACGATCTAACCGGTACCCGTGCCCGTCCTCCATCCAGCACTTTGCTTTGTCGGCTCCACGTGGACTGGTCACTTTGTAGCACTGCTTCCTCGTAGCATTGATCTTCGCAACACCCTTCGAAGTACTGCCAAAATTTGGTTGTTGCGCGCAACTTCGCAGCATCCCCAACACTTGCACAAAATTGTATTTTTGTTGAGCTGCGCTCAGCTCCGCAGCTAAAAATCCTTCTATTATCAAAATTTGTCCCAACTTGGGCCAGGCCCAACATGCCCCTAACACTTACATGTGGCTCATCCCCGAGCCACCTTCAGCTTCTGCCTTTTTGATCTGATCCATGACCTGCGGAGCTAGATTCGCCGCGAATTCATTGAATGTGCCGACCAGCTGCTCCATTGTTTCCTTTGTACCGTGCTCGACTTGCCTGACTATGTCGAGCATCTCCGCAGTTATTTCTTGTCCAATCTATCCTTCCACATTCTCTTGGTTCTCGTGCAGGTCCTTGAGTTTATCTTCAATCTGCTGCAATATTGCAATGGCATCCTGCAGTAGTGGTTGGGACTGATCCTCCATCGTAGTCTCTTTCTCCCTTAATGCTTGTACCTCCTTTTTCAAGTTGGTTATTTCCCTGTATTTTGGAAGCCTATATCTTGCTGGAAGGGTCTTGACTTCTATATCCATCTTCTCCAGTGCAGCCTGCTTTTCTTTGACTGCGGTCTCTACTTGTAGTAGCCCTGGGTCCTCTTCGAGGGCAGTGAATGCCTTCGAAGCTGCAGTCAATAAATCTTGGCAGTTAGCCATGTCCATTGCAATATTCTGCGTTGCGGCCTTTACTGCTTGCTCCCTTATCTGCTGCTCAGTTAATGGTATCTCCAGATTGATTTTTTCCTTCAGGGCGGTAATATCAGCCTCATGAAGAATCTCCTTGTCCAGTATTTCTGTCTTCAGAGATTTCACCATATCTCCCATTCTCAGAATGGTGTCCACAGGATCGCTCTAGGGTTCGAAATATTCAATGTCATTTACGAAAAAAGTAATGGTGGCCTCCAATCGCAGTCGACGATCCTGTTCATCGTGCAATTGCATATATGTGCGTGAGCTAGACTCCTTAAGCTGCCTATTTGCGGCTTGCAGCTCAACTTGGGACTTCATCGAATCAATGGTCCTTTCATGCATTTCGTCTACAACCTACAGGTGCAAAAAGTGCAAGCCAAGTAATGGAATCTTGGCCAGGTCGAGCTCTACCCGCTCGACACCCTTTGTATCCAGAATCACTTGTTCTGACATTGGAAGCGTTATGCTCATTGGGTCCACATGAATGAGCCGAGTCTTCATTGGCAGCGTCATGGCTAGCTGCGGTGGTGTCTGCTGCGAGGTTTCTCCCGACATCCCTTCTGATTCTGTGTCGCGCGGAAAAGGTATCCTTTTCTGGACATCGTCCATCTTCTGCATGAGCCTTTGAAATGCGAGCCAATTCTTTTGTAGGTCATCCTGTATGGCCTTGTCCTTTTTCTCTTTGTCTGTCATCAGCTCTTCCATCTATTATGTGACTTTTTCGGCAATCATGTCAAAATCTTCCTCATTAAGCACTGTTTCTGACTGACCCTTGGTTGCTTTCATCTTCTTCCGCACCTTTGTCTTTAGCGAGCTTTCAGGTTCTTTCCTTTTTCCTTTTTCCCCAGTGATTGGGCATGGCCGCGGAATTGGTTCATCTTCTTCTGAATCGGTCGCAACATCCATGACCTCGACGCGGAATTCGGCCGGCCAGTCCTTCATGAGGATGTCAATGTCTTCCTCGTACATATGGTAATTACCTGCATACCATTTCGGCTTCTTCATCTTTGCTTTGGGTGAAATAAAAATACAACGCATGTCCGCATGAAAATCGATAATGCGAATGTATTTTGATGTTACCTGCTTTGTAATGCGCAATGTATGGGTGATCGCCTCACACAGATGGGTGTAATACTGGTAGAAGACTTTAGCTGTCGCGTGTTTCCGTTCCGCGTTCAAATTTGCCCAAAGGTTGGCATATCGAACTCCTCTAGGATCATTGGTGTCTGCAATTACACCGACATAGTCCTTCGGCTCCTTCCATCTGACAAAGGTGATTAGGACAATCAACAATGTGAAGTGGAATTGACCTCCATTCACCTGGGTGTCATTGAGTTCTTCCAGGAACTCATTGAGAAGGTACTGACACCAATTGAACTCGGTTCCTTTAGCCACCATGGCACCGAGTGGTACTGCGCCGGCAGGCACCTCAGGAGGCCTAGCTGTTCTTAGGAATTTTCCAGCCAGCAACTGTGTAACAAACTTTGTCACTCTATCTTCGATTTCTTCTGTCGAAAAACCTATTTTTCCTTTCACTAATGCATGGATTTTCTTCATCTTCACGATAGCTTCTTTTTCCTTACTCTTCCCTTGGAAGAACTGCTTGGGGTCCTTACCGCGCTTGCTTAGTCCTATGATACAATGGATTAAGTCGATGTTCAAATCAACATTTATGTCTAGCCACAGGTATCTCTGATGGATTCGTGCCATCAAATTGTGAACCACCACATTGACTTCTGCTAAATGATCAAAATGGGGTAATCTCAGTAGGTTCAGCAATCCTGACTAGACTACTAGTGTCAGCCAGCTTTCGGTGACCAAGTTAAGTATCCCTTTAGCATCTTTCTTCCAGCACATGTACTGGTCAGGCTGGAAGTGTGGGAACTTGGGATCGTGGGGTTCTTCCTTCTATACTCCCAGGAGGTCATAGTCTTCCCACTTACACTCTGGGATATTTCCTAGCAAGTTCTCGGCAATGTCTACGTGCTTCAAGATTGGCGACAAGGGGATTTCATAGCGGGAATTCTTGACCATTTTATAGAGTGGGGCATTGAGCGCCCGTGGTGATATGTACTCTGGTGTAAGCTTTAAAGGTATCTCCTTCTGAAATATCAGTGACCATTGCACCACCAAAATTGGCCTAGGGTTCTTTATTCGTGGCCCGACTGTATCTTTCCCCCTATCCTGCATGTCTAGGTTGTGTCTAAGTGACCTTCGAGATGCCTGACCTAGTTCCAATGTAACCTTCTTGGCAGGGGTTTTCATTAAATCTTCAATCCCTCCATGCTAAAAGACTCTGACCCTTCTTGGATTGTAAGCTCTTCTTCTCTGTACGACCACTCGGACATTCAGGGGCGAGAGTAGACAAATGTTTCAGATATGTTACTAACGATTACTAACACAGGAGTGAGCGCATAAAAATTCTAAGTGTTTGGTAACGCCCGCGAGTCCTTATGTGGCATTACTTATAGGCATAGGTGAGTCCTCCCATGCCTTCCAACGGCTAGATGAGCATTAAATGTGGTGTCCATTGGCCAAATTGAGCAGATCTGTCAGTCCCTTTCTTCGTCAACATGTTCAGAATGGCTATCTTTGCGTTAAATGCTCAAGCAGTTGTTGGAAACGGTCATATAACGGCTATTTTTCTCACGGACAGTGTAACGTCTATTTTTGTGAGAGTTGTGCCGAGCAGCGCGGCAGGCAATCTCTGATCCTGCGCAGTTACTTCGCAGTGTTAATGTTTCAACTGAGCGGCTCCCTTTTTTTTTTTGTGTGTGTGTGTGCAGCTTCAGCAGTGCTGCACGGGACATAAATTGTCCTAGTTATCGTACATGTACAGACTCCTTTTCATTTCCAGTGTCCAATTTCAATTGTACTTGACACTTGGAAATTTCTCCCTCTGTTTATCATTCAGGATTCCGTGAATCAGGACTATCATGGTACAGCTTTAGTTTGCTCCCATTTATCAAACTTGGTAAAGTATCGCCATCTAAGGTGGCTAACTAGGCTCCTCCAGTGTTAGTAACACGTATCACAGTATATGGACCAAGCCAATGCATCTTAAATTTACCAGGAAACTTCATAAATTTGCTATCATACAAGAGGACTAGGTCACCTACCTGAAAGGATTTGTTCTTTATATGGCGATCATGCCATGCTTTCTCGCGGTCTTTTTGCACTTGTTGGTGAAAGCCTACGATGAAGCGATCTTCCTCCAATCCAACCAAATGTAGCAATCTTTCTTTTAGTGTTGCGCGATCTACCATCCCTGTAAATGCAACGATTCTCAAGATGGGGACAATATACTCCATTGGCATTATAGCCTCCTGTCCATAAGCCAACCGAAAAGGTGTGTGTACTGTCAATATCTTGCAAGTGGTCCTGTATGCCCATAACACAGATGAGATGCGCAGATCCCAGTCATCTCTATTCACATTGCATATCTTTGTGAGCGCATTCTCGAGTATTTTATTGAAAGCCTCAATAGTGCCATTCACCTGTGGATGATATGGGGTATTGCGTTGATGATGGATGTAGAATTCCTCTGTGAGAGCTTTGATAGTTATGTTCAAAAAGTGAGTGCCTTGATCGCTCATCAGAATCTTCGGGCATCCAAATCGTGAGAGTATATCTTCAAAAATGAATTGCGCAGCAGTACCGGCACTGCAGTCCTTTATTGGTTTTGCTTCCGCCCATCTGGTGAGGTAATCAATAGCAATAATGATGTACCTTGCGCCAGTTCTTTTTCTTGGTGGGTTTATGGGACCCACGAATTCAACGGCCCACTTTTCGAATGCATGTAAGTTCAACTGTGGATTCAACGGCATTTCATCTATGCATGAAGGTTTTCCTGTCCTCTAACAGACATCGCAGTTCCTGCAGTATTCGTTGGAGTCTTTATGGATCGTAGGCCACCATAGCCCTGCGTGTAGTATCATCTATGCAGTAGCCCTTCCTGCATAGTGTCCTCCTGCGATCCCTGAATGTGCATTTGCCAAGATGAATGGCTTCTCATGGTTTAGTACACATCTATGCAGGATTTCATCTGGTCCGAGTTTGTATAGCTGACCTGCAATAATAGTTAAGTCTGCGGCGCGCACTACCAATTGCTTCTTCTACTGGATGGAAAAGTCCTAAGGTGTTAATCCTGTTGTTAAGAAATCAATAATATCCTGATAATAATCATCAGCAACCTGTATAGAAAATAACTGCGCATCAGGAAGATTGTCTTCAATGTTTTTCGGCTCTTCTCCTGACTCAATCCTAGAGAGGTGATCAGGTCCCAAGTTCAGCCTGCCTAGCTTAACCACAATCTCAAAATCATATTCCTAGAATACCAACAGCCATCTGCATATGTGCCCCCCTAACACTGGATTATTGACCGAGTATTTCAAAGCAGAATGGTCAGTAAACATGAGGAAGTGCACACCAAGCAAGTAGTGTCTGAATTTCTGCAATGCATATACCATCGCAAGACCTTCCCTCTCAGTAGTAGTGTAATTTTTTTCTGTTGTTGAGAGCTTCCTGCTTGAAAATGAGATGGGATGGTCAATACCTCCTTCTCCTGGCTGATCTAATACAACTCCCAAGGCAAAGCATGATGCATCAACATGTACATGGAATGGCTTCGCCCAGTTTGGGAAGACTAGGATCGGTGCAGTAACCATCTTCTCCTTTAGCGTATCAAAACCCTGCTCGCACACCACGTTCCAAATGAACGGTGTGTCTTTCTTTAGCAACTTCTCCATTGCTGCGGTTATCTACGCGTAACCCTTTATGAATTTCCTGTAATATCCGGTATGGCCTAAGGTAGGGCGCAACATCTTGACTGAATTTGGTGTTGGTAAATTTACAATAATTGAAATCTTCGCAGGATCCACCATCAATCCCTGCTTACAGACAAAGTGGCCAAGTAGAATCCCGTAAGGAACACAGAAAATACACTTCTTCAGATTTAAGGAGATCTGATGCTGTCTACTTTGAGATTCACGCAGTGGTTCTTCAATAGTCCAAACATAGTCCAATCGTCAAAATAGGCTTCCAGAAACTTGTGCATAAAATCTTTAAAGGCTGCGACGACAACTCTGGAAAAGATGGTAGGTGCGTTCTTCAGACCAAAAGGCATTACTGTGTACTGGAACAACCCCCATTTTGTATCAAAAGTCGTCTTATGCCTGTCTACGAGATCAATCATGATGTGATGATACCCAGAGAAACCATCAATAAAAGAGTAGGCCTCATTCCCTCCAACATTATCAAGTACTTCATCCGTGAAAGGATTAGGGAATGGGTCGTGCATAGAAGCATCATTCAGTTTTCTGAGATCCACACAAATCCTGATCTCACCTTTCATTTTCTTGTCTTGAACGACCATGGGGCTAATCCACTCGGATTCTTCAACAAGTTCAATGATTCTTGCTTCGAGCATCTTATCTAGCTCTGCACGGACTCTTTCTTTGTACCGCGGGTTTAGTCTGTATGGCCTCTGCTTCACAGGCTTGGCTCCTGGATTCAAAGGTATTTTCATGACTCCTAGGTCTCCCAGAATGCCTTTAATTTCTATGAATTTCGTTGGGAACAGCTCCTAATACTCATGTAAGATGTCTTCAATCTCTGCAATAGTCCGATCATCCCAATAGTCTCCAATTGATGCAAACTTTGGCTTTTCGCTTGTGCCAATGTTCACCTTTTGCATCTTTACTGGTCCACTCATGTCTGGGATTTCCAACGGATGTCCCTCTATGTCACGTGCAACCTCTGATTCTGGTATGTTTATGTTGCGCGGATCGTCCTCATCGTCTTCCTGTCTATCATCGGGTACTTCAGCTAGGTTATAACACTTGATGGGATGTTTTCGGTGTTCCTTCCCTTCTGATTGTAGGATAGCAGGAATGCCACATTCCCCGAAGAATTCTTCCAACGTTATATTTTCGTGAGGACATTCTTCCCTGAATATGCGTTCCTTAATTATCTGCAACGCGTCATGGATCAGTGGGTTTTTGTCATCAAAGCTGAAGTCCTTCTGGAAGTTCGCAGTCAACCTATCCCAATCAGTGGTTTCCTTGGGCAACTCCAGGTCTAGGTACCATTTCTTTGGAATGTCATCGTCCAGTGTATGTACAAATAGATGCACCCATTCTGTTTGTGGCCTTTCCACCCATGCCTGTGAACAGAATTCAATATGTTGGATAGGGTCTGTCTGTCCATTAAAATTTTCAAAAGGTAAAGTAACCCTGTTAGCAAACCGAATCTACATCTTAATCCTGCATTGATCCCAAGTAGTCAATGTCTGCTTGTGTGTAGCCCACCATCTGGTTGGTGTGTCGCGCAGTGCCATATCCAATGCTGGTAATCTATGCTCATCTGCAACAGCTGCAGTATATTCTTGGATGAAAGTGTAAATTTTAGCAGAACCATCATATATGGGAATAGGACTTACCTCATTTCCGATTGTTAAATTTTGAGCATTAATTCACAATACTCTAGGATCTTCACTGAGAGAATAACATATACAGTATATCAATGCATGACAATCACAATAAGCATGACAAGCATCACAAGAATCAAAAGCATGAGAGACAAGAGACACAGAGTTTCCGTGGGGAAAACCCTAAGGTGAAAAACCCCACAACTTCCTCAGAGATAGAGAGAGCAATGGCTCAACCAAAGTACAACCAAAATACACTGAGATAGTCTCCTAGTAGCAGATGATCCTCCTCCTCACTAGTGCGCCACTTTCTGAGTGAGAGAGATATGACTTTCCGAATGATCTAAATAGAGATCACCTAATCTCTATTTATACGAACCTATTTTCCCAGTGACCTTATGGGGCCGACTTGTCTAGCTAGGTACATCCACATTATAATATATATATTTTAGGGTCGACCCCACACATGGTGGTCTAATAACCCATCGGCAAGTACACACACTTGTGACACTTGTCAATCCACATGACGACACTTCCTTATAGAGGAATAAAACATCTCTAATAAGGGTACAATAAATATATATGAAATACATTCCGAAGTTACATATACATCAACACTCCCTCTTAACTAGGAAGGTATTTCTCGACACAGATCTGCTAGACAAGTCTTCTTCTCGGGATCATCGTCATCGTCATCGTCACTGCTGCTGCTATCTCAACCAATCTCTGACTCTACTCGTCATAGGAAGTTCTACAGAGCCAGTCCTTTTTCATACTGGATGTAGGCCCACCACCTACAGGTCTTCGTCATCACTGTCCATACGGTGGAATCCTCAGGACTTATTACGTGCGTCACAAAACCTCGAAAGAGCATCCTAGGTTGTTACGAGCACACGGCTCTACCTATAGGATCTCCCAGGGCCATATTGTATGTGACCTCACCACAAAACCTCACAAGAGCATCCCAGGCTGTTACGAGCACACAGCTCTACCTATAGGATCTCCCAAGGACAGATTATATGTGGTCACCACAAAACCTCGCAAGAGCATCCCAGGCTGTTACGAGCACACAGCTCTACCTATAGGATCTCCCAGGGACAGATTATATGTGGTCATGGCAAAACCTCGCAAGAGCATCCCAGTACTTATTACGGGCACACAGCCCAACCTATCGGATCTCCCAGGGACATATTATATTCCATAGGACAAAACCTTGAAAGAGCATCTGCCAAATATCCCAGGGCCATATTATATGCCATAGGCAAAACCTCGAAAGACTATCTGCAGATCTCCCAGGGCCAAATTATATGTCCTCCCAGAGCAAAACCTTGAAAGAGCATTTGCCAGATATCCGAGGGCCAAATTATATGCCATAGGAAAAACCTCGAAAGACTATCTGCAAATCTCCCAGGGCCAAATTATATGCTCATCTGCACAACCTGATCCACGGCCATAGAGTATCAACCTGATACTCACCATACACCATCCTGATGTACACATGATCATCTTGATCATCATCACTACAACATCCTGCTGCATGTCATCTAGAGCAACATCCTGAAGCTCGTCATCCATGATCATCCTGATCATCCAATGCATCTACCTTATGCATACCAAGTTTCTACCTGATACATATCATCATACATGATCCACCTGATCATACCATGTATCCACCTGATACAAATACAAATACATGATACATATCACAATACATGATCCACCTGATCATACAATGTATCCACCTGATACATATACAGATACATGGTCCAAGCATCCAACATGATGCATATACAAAAATACATACACATGATCCAACCAATCATATCCATCATCCAACATGATGCGTACATACATATATAAATGATCCAACTAATCATATCCAGCATCCAACATGATGCGTACATACATATATAAATGATCCAACTGATCATACAAAGCAAAAACCAAAACATCATCCTGATGCTCATCATCCAGCGCTTACATCCACAGCCATGTGAAGGATCCTCCTTCTAACATGCTTGGAATGGCTTCAGCAAATGTGTCCATCACTTCTTCCTTGAAGTGTCCTCGATCTTAAGAACACCAAGCCTCTCCCTGAAGTACTCGAACTTCACCCTGGCTAGTGGCTTAGTCAGCACATCTGCAATCTGCTCGTCCGTCACAACATACAGGAGCTTCACAGCTCCTCTCTGCACCATATCCCTGATATAGTGATATTTGATCTCTGTGTGTTTCGACCTGTCATGAAACACTGGGTTCTCAGACAGCTTCACACAACTCTGGTTATCACAGAAGATACCAGTAGCATCCAACTGGAGATCAAATAACTCAGACAATAGCTTACGTAGCCATAATGCCTCACAACTAGCTGAACATGTTGCAACATACTCTGCCTCAGCTGTACTCAGTGCTACGCAGGACTGCTTCCTGCTAAACCAAGAGATCACACCTGATCCCATATTGAAGCAGCACCCAGATGTGCTCTTCCTATCTGCAGCATTTCCAGCCCAATCTGAATCAACATAACCCTACAGGTTAAACTTTTGATTCACTTCATACTTGAGCCCATAATCCACTGTACCCTTCAGGTGCCTCAGAACATGCTTTACAGCAACCAGATGAACACTCCTCGGATCTGTCAGGAACTGACTCAATGTTTTCACCGCAAAGCAAATATCTGGTCTCGTGTTCGTCAGGTACATCAAGGACCCAATCATCTGACGATACATAGAGACATCGACTGGCTCAGATGAAGCATCACATAGAAGCTTCAGATTCGATGCCATAGGTGTAGCCATGGCCTTGCAATCCATCATCCCGAATCTTTTCAATATATCTACTGTGTACTTCCCTTGACCAAGGAAGATCCCACCTATACTCTGCCACACCTCCATACCTAGGAAATAATGCATCATTCCCAAATCTTTCATATCGAACTCGGTAGCAAGCTTCCTCTTAATATCTGCAATCAGGTTCTGGGAGCTTGCTACAAGCCATACAAGGATTTCTTCAATCTGCACACATGTGACTCCCTGTTAGGTCTTGGGAATGCATCCCAAACATCTTCTTCATGATCAACGGATCATGGCATTCCATTTCTTCCTCCGAGATCATGGGAACTTGAATATCTTCAATATCTTCAATAGATATCTTTGATGCTGGAACAAATGTTGTAGTCCTTTTTGTAGGTGAAGATATATGGTCTTTCCTAAAAAACAAGTTAAATTGCATGATTAGAAACATCTCATAATTTTCAGAACAAATTCTTTACACATAAAGAAATATGTCATGCAGTCATGCAGTTATCTTAGCCAATGCTTTAATACAACATTTATCCATGTTCCACAACTTTCTAGATGCCTTCCAGTCTCTACCAGAACATTGTTAAGAGTTTGCACTACTCCCAACATGTCAGCAAATAAGTTTCATTCTAGATAAGTAGCACTGGAATGTTGTACAGTGCCATAGGCCACTTACCCATCACATGCATATTAGTAGTATACTGTTCATTAATGTAATCATTCTAATATGCACAATACATCTCCTAAGTCTAGGAACATAAGCATAATATTATTTAAACAAACAAAATAGGCAAGAAATGATAATGGAAATACTTATCTTTGTTTGTTTGTTGGGTGGACTCCCTCTGAGTCTTTGCTTCCTGGTAGGAGCTGCTGAAGTAGCTTCTTCTACACTTTTCTGTTGTGGAATGTAGGAAGATGGTCAACTCCCTCTAAAAATATGCATCCTTGCAGGAGCTGCTGGAATGTGCTCCCTCTTGATCTTTGCTTCCTGGATTACCTGTCCTTGAACTTATATTCATTCTTGCTGACATCAATCTTCTTGAACCATGGAGAGTATGTTATGTAATCCTTCGAGCTTTCACTATAACCCACAAATATACCCTTCTTTCCTGAAGGATCTAGTTTAGTCCTCTTTTCCTTTGGGAAATGAGTGTATACTGGACAACCAAATATTCTGAGATGGCTGACTTCAGGTTTCTTACCAGAAAATACCTCTGCTGGTGTCTTGTTGTCCAATATCTTGTGGGGTGTTCTATTCTGCACATATACAGCTGTTCTAGCTGCTTCTGCCCATAGTTGCATAGGTAGATCCTGGTCATGCAGCATTGCCCTTGTTGCTTCCATGATTGTTTTGTTCTTTCTTTCTGCAACTCCATTCTGTTGAGGATTATAAGGAGTAGTCAACTCCCTCTTAATCCCTGAATCACTACAAAACTTCTTGAAGTCACATGAGGTGAATTCTCCACCATTGTCGGATCTGAATGTTTTGACCTTCTTGTCAATTTGATTCTCCATCAAGGTTTGGAATTCCTTGAATTTATCAAACACCTCATCTTTGCTTTTCAAGAAGTATACCCAAGTATTCCTGGAGAAGTCATCAATAAATGAGACATAGTAAACATACCCACTAAGAGAACTGGATGACATAGGACCACATACATCTGAGTGGATGATTTCCAGGATATCTTTGGCCTTGCTTTTACTGCTTGGGAAAGCCTTCTTAATGTTCTTACCGCACATCCTTTGCAAACACCTTTATGTTTGGTCTTGATTTCAGTAAGACCTTCTACAGCCTTGCTTGCAATTGGAAGTGCCCTATAGTGCATATGAGCAAGTCTTCTATGCCAAAGTTCACTTGGCTCCATGGATTCACGTACCATGGCATGTTCAGGTTGTCCCTTCAATTTATACAAACCTCCCTCCTTCTCTCCAATCATTACTGCATCATCTATGTTCTTTCCCTTTGGCCACATTAGGACTTGGCCATCCACAAATGCAACCCTCATACCTTTTGCATCCAATGCAGAGATGGAGAGTAAGTTCTTCTTGAGCCCAGGTACATAAAGGACTTCTTTCATCTTCAAAGATTTTCCAGAATCTAGGTTGTAGGAGGCTTCACCACTTCCTTTGATTGGGTATTGATAATCATCCCCAAGTTTCACCTTATGGGGTGATTCATATTCAGATAGATTCACAAAATATTCGTTAAACCTAGTCATGTGTTTGGAAGCCCCACTATCAATCAACCAATCATTACAACCATGGGAGATAGTACCTGTGAGAGCAGAGATTAGAACATACTCTTCTTCACTTGATGAGTCATCATTACTATCATCACTTTCTGCCCTAGCCTTCTTCTTTGGAGGTTCATCATCCTCGGCAGCATGAGCATGGAACTTTCTTTTGCTACCCTTCTTCTTCTTGCTGGAGTTGTTATTATCCATTTTGTTCTTGGGACAATCTAAAGCAAAGTGACTCTTCTCATTGCATGTGAAGCATCTTAGATCCTTCTTATTCTTTTGATAGGATCTCTTGTAGCAAGAGTGCTCCTTCTTGGGCTTGCTTCTTTTGGTGTGAGCTGCAAGAGCTTGATCTTCACCTCCCATCTTTTCCTCACGAGCTACAAGTCTAGCTTCTTCTTGAGAGAATTCCTCCCATAGTTTACTGAAAGAGATAAATTTCTTTCTTGCACAGATTCCTTGAATAAAGGAGTCCCATGACCTAGGTAGGCCATTCAGAGTGGTCATAACAACTTCACCACTGTCCACTACTTCATCCACAGCTTCAAGTTGCTCCTTGATCTGAGAGACCTTGGAGAAGTAAGATTGAATGGTTTCTCCATTCCACATCTTGACCCCTTTCAATTGATTCCGCAGATTCATCTTCCAATTTATGTTCTTCCCTTCAAATAGCTTGGTCAAAGAGTCAAATGTCTCCTTGGGTGTCTTTAGAGAAGACACATGGGGTATGAGCTAGTCTTTGATAGAATCAGCAATGATTCTCTTTGCCTTGACCAAGTTCTTCTTATGCAATACCTTGGCCTCTTCATCCTCTGGGATAGGGATTGTTTCTTTTATATATGAGTCCAACTCATTCTCTTCCAAGATTAACCCAATCCTATACTTCCAAGCTCGGAAGTTATCATCCCCTTCAAGCTTATCCTCTAGCTTGGTGTGGTGAGACATCTTAAAGAGTACTTCAAATGGAAATAGAAAAGATTTAGGTCTTACCACTTGAAATGCTGAAAACTGGATCTGGTCCCGAATTAGGGTTTGTCGAAAAAGCCCTAAAAATTCAAAATGTGAATTTCAAATTTCTGAAAGGATAGAAATATGCACCTTGATGAGTTGATCAGCCTGGTGCATTCAGAATTTGAGATCAGCAAAGTTTTACCCTTCAGATTTGTCTTTTTGTCCTCCCGGGTTCACTAGGGAGAGCCCTGAATTAGGGTTTGAGTTTCCTAAAGATCTACCCAGCCAAAAATATCGATACAAAGCTCTAAACTTCGATTTTTGCAAGGAGCTTCCAGCGATATCTTCAGATTTCAGAAATTCCTATTTTTGTGGAAACCCTAATTTTTAGGGCCAAATCTGAAAATGCTCGCAATTGAATTATGATTGGACAGATAGATGCGCCTTGATGAGTAGAGTCAATCTACTATACTATTTTTCCAAAATCTATGGAGAGAAACCCAATAAACAAGAAACTCATTTTTCCATCACTGCAAAATGTCTTCTTCTCAAGTTAGCTCTGATACCATGTTAAATTTTGAGCATTAATTCACAATACTCTAGGATCTTCACTGAGAGAATAACATATACAGTATATCAATGCATGACAATCACAATAAGCATCACAAGCATCACAAGAATCAAAAGCATGAGAGACAAGAGACACAGAGTTTCCATGGGGAAAACCCTAAGGTGAAAAACCCCACAACTTCCTCAGAGATAGAGAGAGCAATGGCTCAACCAAAGTACAACCAAAATACACTGAGATAGTCCCCTAAGTAGTAGATGATCCTCCTCCTCACTAGTGCACCACTTTCTGAGTGAGAGAGATATGACTTTCCGAATGATCTAAATAGAGATCACCTGATCTCTATTTATACTAACCTGTTTTCCCAGTTACCTTATGGGGCCGACTTGTCTAGATAGGTACATCCACATTATAATATATATATTTCAGAGCCGACCCCACACATGGTGTTCTAATAACCCATCGGCAAGTACACACACTTGTGAAACTTTTCAATCCACATGACGACACTTCCTTATAGAGGAATAACACATCTCTAATAAGGGTACAATAAATATATATGAAATACATAGATGAAATACATTTCGAAGTTACATATACATCAACACTGATCCAGCGCAATGATTTCGTAACCTACACGCACCTTCTCGCTGATACTTCATGCATGCGGGTTTGCCAATTTTCCAGTCCTGTCTCCGAGTCAGAGACACAAGAGCTGTCACATCTCCAGCTGAGTGTACCCTCTGCGGTTGGATTAATGTAATCTTCTTGGTTCGCGGTGATCTGGTATAGTCTGTCCAAGTCTTGAGCCTTGGATTCCTCCTAAATCGGCTCACTGTATCTGTCCCCATCTTTAGGATCCAATGGTGCAATGACCCTAAGATGCTTTCCTTCAAATATCATCTTCTTTGTCTTTAGATTTATTATAGCCAGGTTATCCATGGCCCAATCAATTCCTAACAGTGCAGGAAAAGGCTGACTATCGTCCACAATCTCGATAACTTCAAAGTCTGCATGACTCTGGACTCCATCGATGTCAACCACCACATCAGCTAACCAGCCAAAAGGTATGAATTTCTCTTGGTTAGCTATTCTCAATTGGATAGGTGACCATAACAGCTTTGGTTGACCCATCTGCTGCCATGTCTGCTTAGTCAAGACATTCACTTCAGATCCCAGATCAAGGATGACTTCATCCATTTCAAAATCTCCTATCTGTGCGGTAAGCCTCATTTCTCGTCCTGTTATTTTATGCTTCCTTGTGTGATGTACGGTGCTATCAGAAGTTTATGTTCCCATCTGGGGTTCATATTGGTTTATGAGCTTCTATAGCTGTGCTATGGCATTTTCACTTTTTAGTAGCTTCATGCTGCTTCGCAGAAACTATGCAACGGAAGTGCCGACATCCGTTGCGGTACTTGTTTTGTCATAAGCAGCTGGCATGTCTTCAACATATAGTTTTTCACTGCACAACGGGATCCTCGGTGACCAATTCTCCAAATGTATCTCATGCATCGATAAAGACCTCCTTGTTCTTTCGTAGGTCGAGAGCAGGTGTTTTTCCCAGAGCTTTCCTTATCCATACTGTCTCAAGAGGGGTTTGCTTTGTGTGAGCCTCCCCTGACGTTGAAGCTTCTGCTCCCCTATCGCGGCCTGTCTCAGTTCCACTGCGCGTGACCACATTGATGCTCAGGTCCACTAGTTTATTCTCTGTTGCAATCCACTGGATGTTTGGAGTTGGTGTCTCCGTCCGTCTTCTTTTCTGCAATTCCACCTCTAGCACTGGGTAATCTTCAATAACAGGCTCAAATGATTTACAGTAGTTGCATGTAGTGCATGGGTTAACACAATCTCTAGACACATGACCTGGCTGGCCACAATTATAACAAATGACCGGGCCGCGGCCTCTTCCCTGCACCAGGCCAACATTTCTTCCTCTGCCGCAATATCCACCACCACGGTCTCTGTATCCTCCTTGATCATATTGCGCGTTTTCTTGTTTGGGATGGTTTTATTCTTGTACGCGGTACAAGCCAGTGCCTCTCATTGCATCCATATCTCGTTTTCTTTCGTTCATTAGCTCATATGTGCGACAGTTGGATTCATCATGTCCAACTGATTTACAAAAAGTGCAGTATAAATTTTTGGGTGTTTTCACATATTTCTGTATGAGATAGCAGTCTTCAGGTCTGTGTCCTGTAGTTCTACAAATTTCACACCATGGGGCCTGATTCTGATTTATCGGGTTGGGTGCACCACTGTTAATATAGTCACGGAATAAAGGGAAATGCTCGCGGCCATGGCCTTCTCCTTTACAACTTGTACACCAGACCTCATGCCTAGGTTCATACCTTTGTTCTTTGCAATTCTTCATGCTTTGCAGTTCTAGTGTCAGGGTGGTCAACTGGTTCTGGATCTGAGACATCCCGGAACTAGTCTCACCAATCGGCGAAGCCTCTAGCTTCATTGCGATCTCTAAGGCCTCTGCCTGCGACACAACCTTCTACTGCATCAACGGTAATCTAATGTGGGGCAACAACGCAGCAATAAACCATTCCTTGTGTTATTCTGGAGCTATAACAAAGCTCACTTGGTCCAATAAGGTCTTGAACTTCTGATCAAACTCCCAGACTGTTTCATTCGGTCTCTGCTTTATTTCTTTCAACTCGGTTATACACTGAGATTCAGATTTGGGTTTCTTAAACTCTGCCACAAGCACAGCTTTAATTTCTGCAAAGGTTCTCGACTGTGTCTGAGAGTACTTCATAAACCAATGTAAAGCTCTGTCTCTGAGGGTGGTAATGAGCTGCGCTCTCTTCACAGCATCATCCTGGATTTTTCTTACGCTCCATACGGCTTCGCAAAGAAACCAATGCTGGTCAGGGTCTTCTAGACCAGTTCCTTTAAATATTGGTAGCTTCATATCATTGTTTTCCATTGTTCTATTATTAGGAGCACCCGGATTTGTGCGCAGCTGTTGTGATGGGCTCTGAGATAAGGGATGCGCGGTCTCTGCAACTGACGAATTCTGAGGGGTGAGTAGTGGCATAGCTTCGTTGTTAAGGTCACAAGGAATCTCAATATCTATGTGGAGTCTAGTGCCTCCAAGATTCTTATTAAATTTATCTCTCTTCCCGCTTCTAAGATTATGGGTCTCTTCATCAAAATCACTCTATATACTATTTACCATGACAGACTTGAAAATATTACTGCATTCTTAAAACACCTTTCTCAGCTAGCAGCATATTAATGTATAGACTGAGATTGTTCAGGTACTTACCTTGGAATCCATCGAAAAAGTATGCTTTTGCTTGGCTGTAGGATTTGAGTGTGTCTACAGCAAATTCTGTTACGAAGCCTTCTAGCATGTGATCGACCCAGAAGTCAACTACGCGTGTCAATGGGCTGTCTATTGCTTTGAGTTGCGTTATGAGCTCTGGAGTCCACTCTATAGGAACTCCTCCTTGAAAACTGGTTTTCTTCTCTGAGAGCTGCGAGATCCACTCGAGCGGCTTGTCTGGAAATGATGCCCAGAAAATCTCGTGAATATCTTTCCACAGATATCTATTCAACCACTGTTCTTCAGATAGATGCGGGTGTCTATTCTCTTGCCTTGCAAAGTCTCTTACGGTCTTGTCACACCAAGCCCGGATCTCTGTCTTTTCAAGATGCCAATTGTCGGAGCCTGTCGGGAACTGATGTTCTTCGTCACACATTACAGCTACAACTCATCACGGATTCTAGCGCGGAAACGGAACCATTTGTTGGCTTATCATATGCTGACCCAGAGGGTTTCAACAAAGACCCAGGTTCTTCGCGGTTTCCCATTGACCAACAAAACCCCTTCTCACCAGCCCTTTCGGCAACAACCTGCGAACAGGTTGAGGTCTCACCTGAGGTGTATCTATGGGGTACTGTATAATCAGGTTTCCACAGTAGGTGATGAGTTTTTTATTCTGATGTACTGCGCAGCGTGACACGGGACGTGTGTTGCGGGGCAAGACTGCGTGGCGATAGACGACACCGCGGTCTGCACCTCTAAATTCTACTTCCACGAAATTTCTTTGTGACTGCGGCCAATGCAGCTCACACTAAGACTTGAATTACTTGTAGTTAACTAGAGTACTGAAGTTATTAACACTCAATCATTCATACATTCACTCAGGGTGTTCACTGCTCAACCATGTGCTACGGAGATGGTCCAACTACTATGCATTCTTCCTACTACGTAATGTAAAAGTGCTTAAACAATATCTAACACTTAGTTGAATAATTGATTCATTACTGCTTCATAAGTAGAGGCCAAACATTCACTGTTCATCTATCCATGTAGAACTTAACATATTATTTCCATATTTTCCTGATGGCAAATACATATAAAAGTCCTATCATAACAGTATGCAAGGGAAAATTCAGACATTCATTCACAGGAAACAAATAAATGCACAATCACACTGCACAGTATTTAACATGGTTCACTCCCTCGGGTGGGAAGCTAGGTCCACAAGAACTGTTGTTATATATATCTTTTGGGAAGGGCACAACAGTTCTTAGTCTGCACACTCAGCTGCAGACTCTCTTCTCTCTTAGGTAGGTCTCTGCACACTCAGCTGTAGAGCCTTTACAATATCTTCACTCAGAAAAGATTTTACAATGCTCAATAATAAACTTCTAACCCTTTCCCATACAAAAATGCCTCCTTAAATAGATCATGCTCATAGGTCATGTCTTTACAATGATAAAGGCTGAAACCCTTCGGGTTTCCAAAACTACTACGGTTTCTCTAAACCGAACTGCTGGCCTTTGGTAGCGAGTGCTCCATCGTGGCGGTCCTCCACGCCTTCATCCTGTCGCTATCAGCCTTTCTATTGTGCGCATGCCAACAGGTCACTTTCCTCGAGCCGCTCTTCCTCTAACGGCCTCGTACAACTGGCTCAGCTCCCAGTCGCTTTCATCAAACCGTTCTTCCTCTAACGGCCTCATACAACTGGCTCAGCTCCCAGTCGCTTTTCTAAATTGCTCATGGCCGTCGCTCAGCCTCCCCGGAGCATCTTTGCCAAAACTAGACCGCCGACGGTCTAACCGGTACCCATGCCCATCCTTCGTCCAGCACTCTACTTTGTCGGCTCCACGTGGACTGGTCAATTCGAAGCACTGCTTCCTCGCAGCACTGATATTCGTAGCACCCTTCAAAGTACTACCAAAATTTGGTTGCTGCATGCAACTTCGCAGCATCCCCAACACTTGCACAAAATTGTATTTTTGTTGCGTTGCGCTCAGCTCCGTAGCCAAAGCTCCTTCTGTTATCAAAATTTTCCCCAACTTGGGCCAAGCCCAACAATTGATAACACCAGATTCTCATCCTTCTTCTCAATCCCACATTGATTTCATTACTGGGTTGAAGAGCAATTAAATCATTCTCTAGAATATGGCCCCTTATCTCATCTTGTTTGTCGAAGAGGGTATCCAAATTCAACCAAACCCTTTTTGGAGTCTTCAATCCATCAAGGTGGAAGAGAAGATCTCTATAAATATGAATACACATGAACCCAAATGCTTCATCCAATCTATTCAGATACTTGGCCTTCTCAACAACTACTTGAGGTTCGACCTCCTTTCCCATTGTGACCCTGTCCAGTTACTTGTTGCGCAACACCATATGCATATCAACCCTCCAGTCAAGATAATTGAAGGGTGTCAGGATCCTAGGAGATAGAGGAACATTCGAATTCTCCATATGAGCTGTTGGAGCAAATACAACTGAGCTGCTGCACTGTAAAAATTTCAATATCCTGCAAAAAACTCTCATTTTTTTTAGATAGACTACTATTTAGCACTTCTTTAGGACAATAGGCACATTTTTACGGATCCTTCAGACCTAGATATACCTCAAATGATTTATCCAATGAATTCAATGCAATGGCACCAGGATTTGCTGTGGAAATCCAGAGGCTTCTGGTGCACTATTGAAAGAAGTTTCTCAACCTACGCTCACTGAGCTCTTATACCATGTGAAATTATAAATCACAATAGATCATGGAGCTAATTATACCTCATAGATAAATAATGAGCAAAAAAGATGAATTACAGTGAAAATTGCAGTAAAAATGATCAGAAAAGATAAATTACGGTGAAAATTGCAATAAAAATGAGCAGACAATTAATCATGCATGAGAAATTAGATAGGAAATAAATAATGTCACATGATCCAATAATCGATATAGTCAACAATGATGTTACAATAGCGAAAATTCGGATCTCAAAGGAGAATTCAAGTCTCAGTTAATCTAGCATAGGAATTATCACCTCTATCAATGCTCTGGATCTCCCAAACTTAGTTAAACTCAACCAAATCTCAGTTAACTGAAGACACAATCAATTAACTGACAAAAAGGGGTGCATTAGTGATTCTTTCATGCAAATCACTCAGACAAGGGCGCATACGACCACAAACAGTGGCAATTGGAGCATAAACCCCCCACAAGAGTCAGCTAACTCAGGTGAATTGAACTAGAACACTGAGTTGGCTCCGAAAATGTAGGAAACTAACTCAAGTGGTCCTAAAATGATGCATGCAAGGTGCATTAGGTGGCTAATGGATCATAGATGACATCTACACACCACTAGGGGGGAAATGACATCATCAACTGCTATGTAAATGAAAATAATGCTAAGTAGGACAAGGATGGAGTATTAAATATCCTAACACCCCCCCTTAATCCAAACTTAGACATCATGGGCCCTAGTTACTGAGACCAAAGGTCACCCATACAATCAAATAAATGATAAAAGAATTGTTCATGAAACTAAGGAAATGGGGAAAAACCCATGAGAAAAATACCCCTCCTAAAAAATGAACAGTGGGAAACTCAAGAAGCCTTCACATGTGCAAAAAATTTGTGAGTGAAATAATTTGTAAAAATGTTGGCAATCTTCTCCTATGTAGGATAGTAATGCAGGTGCTAGATATGGATCTGGATCTGGATCTGCTCCTCTGATGTAACTCCCACTATGTCAAAGCTATATTTTCCAAAACAAGTCTTTCAGAAACCATCTTTGCTACTGGAGTGAATGTCTCATTGTAGTCCAAATCATGAACCCTTAAGTACCCTTTTTCAACCAACCAAGATTTGAACTTGGTTGTAGATCCATCATGGCAAGTCTCCTTGAAATATTATGGATCAGACCCCACCATCATGTAGCACCTCTCTAATATAAGTGGATCTGTATGACATAGTGCAAGGTTTGCATGATACTGACATTTGTTTGTTCTATAGTTAGATGGATCCACAACTATGTTCCCATTAGCTTCAAGGACTTTGTGATCCCATATTGGTCTTAGCCATGGATCGGGAGCAGGTATTGGATCGGGATCTGGATCTATTTGAACTTCATACTCAACAGCAATATATTGGTCCTCGTCTTCATTAGAAGAGACATCATTCTGATTTTTATCGGATGTAGGCAGAGAGTATGGAAAAAAGTGAGAGAATTCATATTCCTTAAAGGCATGGTTTGCAAACCCTTTTGCTACAATATTCCCAGAAGAGATCTATGCAATCTCAATTGTATCAATAACAAATACAACTTTCTCAAGTGAACCTGTGTGATTCATCTAATAAACAGAAAATAAATTTGCTAACAAAGGAGGAACAAATAGAACATTTTTTAACTTCCCATGATCCAGTTGCATTGTGCCATTCCCTTTAGATGAGATTTGAGAATCATTTCCCATGTGAATGCTCGGACCATCATTGAGATCTAGAGAAGAAAATTATTCTTTGGAGGCAACAATGTGGTTTTAGGGTCCAAAATATAAGAGGAAGGCATGTGAATGTGGGGATCTATCCTTCAGTGCATGGAATCTCTCATGATAATTTGACTCACTTCTAGAATCAGACTCTCTTGCGCCTTCTAGGAGGGAAATGTTGTGTTGTTCAAGAAGTTTGGTCATTTGATCTATCTTCTTCTTCATGCATGAACTCTTTGGATGGTTTCCTTTCTTGTAATAGGAACACTTGGTCTTCTCAAACCCCTCTTATCCTTCATGGAGCTGGAGGCTCCTTCCGATGGATTAGAATTTGGATTTTGCTTGGTCTTAAATTGCTTCTTCTCTTTACCTTTTTGCTTCCGTTTTGCATTTGCACTTTTTGACTCTCCATTCATAAGAGATTGATTTTTCGAGGCCTTCAAGGTGCCCATCTTAATCAATCTGTCTTGTTCTTGGATGAGAGATTCATTGAATGCATCTAAGGATGGAATTTTCCAACTAGGGATAGGAAATCTCCCTGAATGGAAGGTAGAAACAAAAATGGAGAAATCAGGACCAAGCTTGCTCAAAATGGATAGCCCCATCTACTCATCCTTATTCTCAATGCCACATTGCTTGCTTGCATGACCAAATATTTGAATTTAGAAAAGAATTGTTGTATAGTTTTGAAATTGCTGGTTTGAAGAGAAATTAACTCATTCTCCAGAATATGGCCCCTTAGCTCATCTTGTTTTCCAAAGAGGGTCTCCAACTTCAACCAAACCTATCTTGTAGTCTTCAATCCATCAAGGTGGAAGAGTAGATCTTTGGAAATATGAATACACATGAAACAAATCCTTCATCCAATCTATCGAGATACTTGGCCTTCTCAATAGTTGCTTGAGGTTCGACCTCCTTTCCCATTGTGACCCTGTAAAGTGACTTGTTACGCAATACCTTCTTCATATCATCCCTCCAATCAAGATAATTGAAGGGTGTCAGGATCCTAGGAGATAGAACATTGGAATTCTCCATATGAACTGTTGGAGCAAATACAAATGAGTTGTTGCTACTATTGCACTGAAAAAATTTCAATATTCTGCAAAAAACTCTCAATTTTTGGAGATAGAATACTACTAACCACTGCTTTAGGACAATAAGCACATTTTTTCGAATCCTTCACACCTAGATAAACCTCAAAGGATTTCTCCAATTAATTCAATGCAATGGAACCATGATTTGCTGTGGAAATCCATAGGATTTTGGTGCACTATTGAAAGAAGCTACTCAACCTATGCTCACTAAGCTCTAATAGCATGTGAAATTCTACATCATAGCAGATCATGGAGCTAAGTATACCTCACAGAGAAATAATGAGCATAAGAGATGAATTGCAGTGAAAAATGCAATAAAAATGAACATAAAAGATTAATTATAGTGAAAATTGCAGTAAAAATGAGTAGACAATTAATCATGCATGAGAAATCAGATAGGAATAGATTAATGTCACATGATCCAATAATCATTATAGTCAACAATGATTTTACAATAGACATAATTCGAATCTCAGAGGAGAATTCGAGTCTCAGTTAATCTAGCATAGGAATTGTCACCTCTATCAGTGCTCTGAAGCTCCCAAACTTAGTTAAACTCAACCAAATCTCAGTTAACTGAAGACACAATCATTTAACTAACCACAAGGAGCGCAAGTGAGTCTTCCATGAAAATCACTTAGAAAAGGGAGCATGAGACCACAAATAGTAGCCATCGGATCATAAACCCCCCACAAGAGTCATCTAACTCAGGGGGACTGAACTAGAACATTGAGTTGGCTCCTAAAATTTAGGGAACTGACTCAAGTGGTCTTAAAATGATGCATGCAGGGCGCATTAGGTGGATGATGGATCCTAGATGACATTTGAATTCCACTAGGGGGGAAATGACATCATCAACTGCTAGGTAAATAAAAATAATGCTAAGTAGGACAAGGATGGAGTATTAAATATCATAACACTTAGCATACATGGATTGTATGCCCCTCCTCTCATGCATGAATGGGATTCCCCCCTGTCACTCCACTTCGAATTATTATCGCTTAGGATTATGCTTGTGTTTTAATTATAAAGAGAGGATCGAACTGCATTATGACAAGGGTTGTAGGTGGTATCTATATGGGAAAGAAGGTTGTTGTTGTGCAGACTCAGTCAAATATGCAAGAATACACGCTCATAAATGCCTTGTTCCCCTTCGTTGGTTCTCTGAAACCCTCTATCAAGATAATCATGGCTTAGTGTCGAGGAAGAAGAGACATAGATTATTGTTGGTTCCATGGGATACATTGTGTGGAACCTAATTATTGACATTTAGCTCACTCTTGCATGAAGACTTTTCTCGAGCGTAGGAGGAAAATGCAATGAGGCAAAGGGGGACCTCTATGGCAATGGAAATTGCAATGGTTCGGGAATAGAATGTTGAGCTAACCCTAAAAGTAGAAATATTGGAAGCAAATGTGGCTTATATTCACACTCAAGTGTAGTGCATGGAGCAAGGGAGTGTGACACAAGGATTCTTCAGTTTTCCAAGTCCTTTAATTGATTTCGAATCAAACCTACATAGTCCTAGCATTCAAGATGTAATGCAGGATCCATTTTCTCCTTAAGTGTCCATATGTTTTTCAAGTGTTCCTTAGTTTGTTAGAGTATATATAATCAAACTATGTCCATATGGGACAAATGGGAAATATCTACCCAAAGTTACAAGAACTAAAGTCTTAAACGCGGTTATATAGTTGATCTCCCTACTGAGAGGGTTTTGGTTGTATTTATCCTATGGCCCCATTTTTTTACTTTCTACTGCCAGGGGTTTCTCGCGGCCTTTTTAATAAAAAATTATCCGTTCATTTAAAATAAAATATTGGAAAACATGGACTCAAATGACCTCCCTATTGAGATGGATAGCAAATTATCCTTACAAAAAATGAACTCTGCACCTCTTTTAAGTCCTACTACTACTAACAACAATAAAATTGAAAGAAACAATAATGGTACTCAATGCTCAAAAAGCTTCGCCTTCTCAGCTCTGCATGGACCCTTTCACATCAAAGATTTTGAATGGGAGAAATTGCATGGTTTCTACTCTTATTCTAATGTATTTTCTTTTCTTAACTTTCTTGTATTCTTTAAACTCTGTCGATTTCTGTTATTTTCATGTTCATGATAGCTACTACGATTCATGTCCCATTGCTTGTTAAATATTATCTTGAAATGGTCCATCTATAAAGAGAACCAATTACAAAAGTTTACCAACATACAAATGCTCCACAATTCAAATGCTACAAAATATATATTATCTTGCTAGGCTTCAAATACTCTAGAATATAGCATTCCTCTTTGTTCCAATCCCATGGCTTGCTCGGCTTTTTCATACTCTTTCTCTTACATTAAAAATGCATCAAGCCATCTAGTTATCAACAAATTTCTAGCAAATGCAAGGAAAGTGGCCTCACATCTTGGATATCTTGCAACATATTAACATCATTGTTGTCTAGAGGGAGAGGCCAGTGTTGCTAGACCATGGTGGCAACTAAACCAAATTTTGATGGTAGGCACCACTTCCTTGACTACACTAGTGCCATAGCCTCGATTGCAACATTGTTTGTCAGAGTCTCCAAAGTGGTAGCCACTAATCAAAAAAATTCAAATTATTTCTTATTTCTAACAATTTGTTAAAAAGAAATCACATACACCAGGGATTAAAGTCCCATCACATTTGATTAAACAAATCAGAAATTTAATTGGTGAAATTATATAAATCTAGAGATAATTTTGTTTTTATAAATAATTCAAATTAATATAAAAACTTTAAAAAAACTTTGAAAAATGCTTAAAAGTTTAGTTTTTATAAATAATTCAAATTAATATAAAATTTTAAAAAAACTTTGCAAAATGCTTAAAAGTCCAATCAAGCCAAACTTCACCGAAAACAATATTCCCTGTGTAGGGACTAATAATATAATTTTATTTTACTACGGTTTGAATTATCTTCATTTTTATTTTTTTAATTATCTCTTATTTTTATTTGTCCCTACCATGGGTCAATCATTGTTTTCGATATCCTTTGACTTTCTATTAATCAATATTTTACTTTCTTAACTATTGTTTTCAATATCTTTTGACTTTATTAAATGTTGTTTTCGATATCCTTTGACCTTCTATTAATCAATCTTTGACTTTACATATTTGTTGATACATGATCTTTGACTTTAACTATTTGTTGATACATTCTAAAGTCTTGATACATGATCTTTGACTTTACCTATTTGTTGATACATTCTAAAGTTTTGTTTTTCGCATAGCTTATTAATTTGGCCATTAATTATTCCAATACATATTTTTCTAAAATACTATTGGATGGTACTTTTGGGCGTTATTGACGACCTACTACACAGCTCTTGGAAATTGAACCATTAATTATTCCTATACATATAAAAAAAATTAAAATAACATATTTTTTTTTTCTAAAATATTATGACTATTGAATGGTACTTTTAGGCGTTATTGATTGTCGGCCTCTTGGGGTGGTTAGTTAATGCACTTTGTGTAAGGTTCAAGCTTCAAATCAGCTTGCACCACCCTTTTTTACCATTCATAGCTCACTGCCATTTGAGTCTCAAAGTTTAACTCTTTGCATAAGCTTAACTAAATTTGTGTTACAGTGTTGTTATTGTCACCACCATTTGAGTCTCAAATTTAACTCTTCGCATAAGCTTAACTAAATTTGTGTTATAGTGATGTTATAGTTTCTATGTCCATTGGAGTTGCTTGAAGTCTTTTCAACTTCAGTGATATAACTAAATTTGTGTTACAGTGATGTTATTGTTGCTATGTCCCTTCGAGTTGCTTGAAGTATTTTCAGCTTTGGTGATTTAAGGTTTATCCTAGAACTATTTCATTTACCAATTGTTATAATAAATAATTGAAAATTGTTTCATTTACCGACTATTATAATAGATAAATGAAGGTTGTTAATTGATGTTTGATCATTTTTCATTTACCAGTTTTTATAATAAATAATTGAAAATTGTTTCATTTACCAACTGTTATAACATATAATTGAAGGTTGTTCATTGATGTTTGATCATTTCTCCTTGAGTTGAAATGTCAAGTGTTAAAACTATTGTATTTTAGATAAGGTAGTATGTTTCCATAAACATTTGCATTTTCATAAATAGACTATTCAAGTTCTTGTACAAATGTTTGTCGATAATATCAGTGCCATTCTCACAGATATTATTATGCAAAAATAGTGGCCATTGATGCCGAATGGCATTGGTTTCGTTAAGTCAGCACATGCTTGCTTGATGATGATAGCTAGTGAGCTCAGATAAAGGGCGAGTTGATGCCTCCATCCTGTGTATTAATAGGTAGAGTTCAGTTAAGATATGCATAATAGGGCATATTCTTTGCAGAGAAAACATCGATGGGCGGTAAACCGAATTGGAAAAAATGTAGAGAATATAAGAAGAGCTTCAATGTTTGAGTGTGGAGAATATATTGTTTAGCAATTAATTGTTGTTTCATTGTCTTTGCTTTAATTGAAAGCCTATACAATTCAATTCAACACCCCTTACTCCAGCACCTGAGTCATAACCAATTAAAAAATACATGAGAATATAACTCTCTATCCAGAAGAATATTTTATTAATTATAAAGGACGAAAATATGGTTGAAACCCCAATTCTGAAACAAAATTTGTATGCATTGATTACATTCTTATAGTCATAATGGTATGAAGAGAGCAGGACCACGAGACTATCTTGAATAATAAAAAGGACCTCAAATGAAACTATAAAAGTTAAACTAGTTAAGAAGGGTCATAGACCCAGAGTTTGAAACTTGCGCTAAAATTTTACATGATATCTCCAAGTCTTACTGCTAGAAACCTCAACTTGAATGCTGAGAGAATACGGGTTCCAAACTTTCATAACCTAAGAGTCTAAACCCAGTAGAAATCTTGTAACAGAGGCATTACTCGATAAACAAGGATAATATAACTTACAAGTTTTGATTCGAATGCTCAAGCCATGGGTAGAAGCAAGAATCATCACGATTCCAGTCCAATTAACCTGCAATAATCTATTAGAGAATAATGGTTTTCTTCTTAATAAAATACTAATTTTAATCTCTGCTCGCACCAACAACTTAGATACAAGAAGTATGCACTATTAATATCGGTTGCATAATAACAATGCAAAAAAAGAATGAGGCTCTACAGAAGAAGAACGCCCTCACATGGGAGTTCACAAGGCAAGAGTTACCTAGCAAACCCTATACTAAGATTAATAACTTAATATGTAAGTGTAAATGCTTAACTAAATTCACACAATATCAAACTCAGGTTAAACAGAGATACACTAAATACATAAGAAAATGATAACAAATGCAAATACAATAAACAGTCTCGAAATTATAGAATGGTTTGCCTATGCATAAACCTTATAGATTAATCCTTTTACCATATGCTCATTTCCAAACTTGAGGAAGAAGAGGGGGGAATTATATTAAAGCTTTAATTTAGAATGGAGGCCAAGTTATTTCACATAGTCTCCAATTTCCATAGTTGTCGCTAATCCCAGTCCATCTTGAAGGGATTTGGAGTGCCCTCCACTTCTCTAACATCTTCAACATATTGGAAAATTGCAGGCCATCCATTACTGCAAATGTATTTGCTTCTCACTAGAATTTGATGCTACACATGTTGGGAATTCCCATCACTTCATGTTTTTATCTATTCATGAAAATCCAGGCATTACACATGTATGGATTCAATTGAAGCGAGACTATGTCGATCAATGGTGGATATGAGCGAAAATGAACCTTGTCTCTCTCAATACACTCTTTGTGGGGAAACAAACCCTTTCGAGAGCATTTTATTCCAGGTGTTTCAAACTAAAATCCACTTGGCAGCGAAAACATATGTTTTACTCTTTTGGGAAAGAAGTTTCCTATCTTTTCCCGCTCCATGGCAAGTTTTTTTTTTGTCTTAAGAGGTGTGATGAAGAAAAGCGACATTTCTTGCTATTTCGAGGAATCAAAGAAAATTTCCTTACATCCAAATGTCTTACTATAAGCTATAGTATTCCAAAAGACTCGGAAAACAATCCATAACAGAGCAAATGACCAAAAGAGACTTACAAAATCAGGACTGGGCCACTAAAAAATTCAAAAGCAACTAACCATCATTCAATCTATACAAAGCCAGCAAATAAAGACTAGAAAACATAGCACATCAATCATATAAAGATAAGAACATAGTCTTGGAAAGTCACTGCTCCATCAAGGACTTCTTGAATGAAGATTCCCTCAGGAAGATCAATATCCTTCTTTGAAAGAAAGTCAGCCTCCATGTTATATCTCTTGTAGATATGCTCAAAGGATATATCTAAGATGCGACCATGATTGATTCATTCATGTTCCCAATCGATATTGGAAGTCCCTCCCTCTCTACTTTTAAGAGGTCAAGGTGCCACCCCAACTTGAGCTACACCTTAGTTAAGCCTATCGCTCTAGATCTGGGTCTTTGGAACTTAGAACCACTATGGTGAGAGTGGTTGAAAACTTCCACATTAGTAAAGTAGAGCAATAATTTAGAATTTCCACATCGCCTTTAAAATGATTGTTCCATTTGTTTCTTCTAACAAATGTTAAGACCAAAATGTTCAGAAGATTCGGGGTCCAATCTTAACTTTACAGTGATACGTGGAACCAGAATAAGCTCACAATGAGCTTTGTGTACAAGAACAAGCATAACAGGATCACAAGGGCCTAGACCTGTTTTCCATATTCTTGAAAGCATAATAGAGTTAGAACAAGCTTAACATGCTCACAAGGGGTTACATGTGTTTTCCATATTATTGAAAAGTGTTGCCTACTTTTCAAATTTTCAAATAGTCAAGAAATGTCGCTATTCTTCATGAACATCATCATTGAAGTTAATTCAAAAACCATAAAAATCTTCTAGAAATCCTCCTCTAAAATATAATCACAATATTAGACCTAAAAATGTATTAAAGGAGGTTGTTGAGGAGATAGGGGGTGACTTGGCTCTAGATAAGGAACTTCCCATCTCTATTGGAAGAAATTCTAACATGACTTTGAAAAAATTTAAGTCTAAACAAGAAATCAAAAAAGACAAGCAACAATTAGTAGCAGGACCCTTAGTGCATGGAAATCCCTTCCCAAATTTACCCAGTGATAGTTATTTCTCTCAATGTAAGAGGGATAGGGGGTGCCCACAAGCAACCTCAAAAGACTCTTTATAGTCTATAAAGTACCCTATATTGCTTTTCTTCAAGAAAAGTGATGTGTCTTGGATCAAAATCCATGGATACCTTATCTAAGATTTTAAAAGAATGGAATTTTTGTACCCTTGATTTAGAAGGTTGATCAGGAAGGCTTACCATTGGTTGGAACTCAAACTTTGAATCCATATATTCCTAGGCAGTAACTTCAAGTCTAATTATGGCACTTACAGGAAGGATTTTAAACTCGTCAACTTACATGGACCTTATGAGGATATGAAACCTTACTAGGATTCTTTAATGATTTTGGTATGATGAGTAAAAAATGCGATCATGGGAAGTGACCTAAATCTAACCCTAAAATCTAAAGAGGTCTAGGGGTGATTTCACAAAAGGGATCGGATGGGAAACTATTTTCTATGGTGTTGAGTCACATCACCTCATCGATGTGAAGCATATGAAAGTCACACCCACTTGATGAAATGAAAGATGTGGTAGGGGATTTCCAAGAGATTGGACCACTCTATGATGTCAAAACATCTTTATAACTCTAATCTGGGAATAATATCATGAGTTTGAACTAGAGGTATGTCCAATCACCTCCTTGCTATCCTTAAAATAGAGGAGGATTGGAAACTTTCTAGCCCCCTAAAATTCAATCATACTTGGTTGTTAGAACCTGAATTCCAATCATTGATCACTGGGACATGGAAGCATTATGAAAATCAAGAGAGGGACTAAGAAATGTAACAATTTGCAAATAACCTCAAGAGATTAAAGAGTGTAATGAAAGAATGGACAAAATTTATGGAATCAAAGTCACAACAAGAGTTGGAAGAAGGAATTGTGAAAATCAAGAGAGGGACTTTGCAATGCAACAATTTGTAAATAACCTCAAGAGATTAAATAGTGTAATGAAAGAATGAACAAACTTTACGGAATCAAAGTCACAACAAGAGTTGAAAGAAGTGGAAGGAGGAATTATTACCCTCTTTGAAAATAACTCTATAGGGGTTTTTATAGATGAGGAAATTAAGTCTTTGAAGGATATGGAGAACAAAAAAAGGAATTTTTAGCCAGAGAAGAAGCTTAGTGGAGACTCGAAAGAAAGGCATTGTGGATTAGTGAAGGTGACAATAATACCAATTTTTTCGATCATGTGAAACACTTAAACAATATGGGATATCAAACAACCTAATGGGTCCATAGTGAGCACTTTTAAGGAGATTGTATAAGTTGGAAGACTCTAATTTAAAAACATGTTTAAAGATCTAGGATCTACTAATGTTGGGGAAATCATGCACATTTTACATTTATGTCCATCTCTCATAGATGAGGGTGTGGATAGGGATTTGGAGGAAACAATTTCCTTAGTTGAATTGAAAGTTTTATTATCCTTTCTTCAAAAAGGTAATAGTCCCGGTCCTAATGGCTTATCTTTAGAATTGTATTTTGGTTCTTTTGACCGTATAGTGCATGATTTGTTGCAAAAGGTGGAAGAATTTGAGCTACTTGAAAAAATTCTTAGGCCTTCAAATTCAACCTTTGTAGCTTTCATTCCCAAGAAACAAAAATGTGACACTTTTGAGGACTATAGGCTTAGCTCTTTATGTAATCTTATTTATAATATTAACTCTAAAAAAAATTCTAACCGGTTGAAGATTATTATGCTCGGTATGGTGTTGAAAGTGTAGTTTGGATTTCTTTCCAATCGATAAATTCATGATGTTGTGGGAATAACACAAGAAGGCATGCACTCAATCAAAACAAAAAAAATCAAGTGAAATTCTAAATATTGCTTTATCTAAGGCCCATGACACTTTCTTTAATTGGATCCTCTTGACGTCATTGCATATTCAGATGGGTATGAATTTGCAGAATTTTAATTCAATTGTGTGGATGTTTATCTTTAGTCTAATTTGTGTGAAAATCCTCAGAGCAGATCTAAGAGATGATGTATAACTCACAAGAGTAATTATGATTAAGCAGGAAAATAGAAGAAGAGTGAACAATACAGTATAATGAGCAACAGAATAATATGGTACAGTAGAACTCAGATAGAAGCAATAATACTTCACATATACTAATTAATTAATCACAGTATGGACAAATAAATAGTACAATGGTAGAGAGGATTCGAATGCCTAAGGTGGCAATTCGAATTAGCCTCTCAGAGTGATCATAAGATCAATAGAGTGTCATCGGAGCACAACTAGGTGTCCTCATGATCATCGGAGCACAACTGGAAGTCTTCATCCTCATCAGTGGAGTCATCAATGCTCAAGTAACTGTCAACCATCAGTCAAACTAACTCTGGTAGGTGTAACTCAGTGTAACTAAGTGTAACTGAGTGTAACTCAATGTAACTAAGAGTAACTGAGTGTAACTGACTGTAACTTAGTGTAACTGAGTGTAACTGAGTGTAACTGAGTGTGACTGAGTGACAACTGGACTGGTAGGTGAAGAAGGGCGAGTTGCTCCCTAAAATCAAGGAAGAAGGGTGCATTAAGCAACTGGAGAGCTAAAACTGAATAGTGAGAAGCTCCTAGGGGCTGGATAACTGAGGGCTAGGTGCTGGACTCATGACTGGGATGCATGCAAACCCTAGAATGCATGCAAACCCTAAAAGGTGCATGCACGACTGAAAATGTAAAGGATCAAAATACTAGTGGGACTAGGATGGAGTATAGGAATATCCTAACACCCCCCCTTAATCCATCCTGGGCCCTGGTAACTAAGACCAAAGGTCACCCAATACAATGAATAATAACAATCAATAAACCAAGGAAGTGGGAAAATTTCATGGGAAACATACCCCCTCCTCAAAAAATAGATTGTAAGGCACACATAAAAATAAATGCTCCAAACTCAAGCATGTGTGATGCTTGGTCATATGTCTGGAGGTATCTTCTTCTTGGGAAGAAGTGGATCATGCTCAAAAAGCATGTGATTGTACTTGCTCTTCAGATCGAATGTGATGAGAACAAATCCAATAGTATGGGAATGATCCTTGAACCTGTGATTCGAATCAGCTGAGGTGGGATCAAATCTGTGAAAGTGCATATAGTCTTTTGTCTTCTCCTTCGAACCACCATAGGTGAGATTATGCCAAAAATAACTATTACATGTTTGCTTGAAATCAAAATCAGATTTAAGACTTAAAAAACAGTTTCTTGAGATCTCCTTTGAACCAGCAGGGGTGAGATCAAAACTATCATATGCATGAGAAATTATCCCAAGTAGTAATTGCTTAGAATCCAAATTAGATCCAAGACTTGAATCATAGTTTCTTGAGATCTCCTTTGAACCATGAGAGGTGAGATCAAAACCAGTAGATGCATGAGAAATTATCCCAAGCGAATGGCAATGGCCATATTCTTCAATGACCTTCTGAAAGCATGGAATTATGATCATATAGTAGTATAAAAGAGGAGTTAGCTGGAGAGGAGCAAATGCATTACCTTCAAAAGCTATTTTGACCTCCGAAATAATCATGTGATCATGATGCAAACCAACAGACTCTGGTGCAAGAGAGGATTTAGGACCTTCTGCAATATCTAGAGTGTGAGCTGGCACAGAAAGAGAAGAAAGTTTGAGCATGAGTGGAGAATCTGCAAGTTCTTTGTCAACAACTTCCATATGAGATGATACTGGTTCATGATCTGAGAGACCATCAAGAGGAGCGAATGCATCACTTTGCTTGCTTTCGAATGGGTTAGGACCAAGTCCTTCATTCTTTCTACCAAATTTTTCATCCAGGTGAGCCCATATCTCTTTTGGAGTCCATAACTCCTTTGGAGTTTCAACACCATTACGGTATTTGAATTGGAATCTCTGGAGTGCAAACAAAGAAAACATTATTGCTGCAAAGTGCATGTCACTTTTATTTAACCAGTCAATCTTCTCTTCAGGGGATTCGAACTCTCTTTCAAAATAACAATAAAAAAGATCATGGATCTTTAAGTCTGCTATCATTCTTGGTTTCCATTCATCATAGTTGAGTGGATCAAGAGGAGTAATTCCTGATGAATACATTGAAGCTGTAGAGGACCTATAAAAACAATATAGAATAACTGCAACTGCTACTGCTGCAAAAATGCAGATTCTGCTGCAACTGCTACACTCGAAATCTTGGTAATAACTTGCAAAAAACTCTCAAGAATGGAGATAAACAATACTCTCAACATGCTCTGATACCATGTGAAAATCCTCACAACAGATCTAAGAGATGATGTATAACTCACAAGAGTAATTATGATTAAGCAGGAAAATAGAAGAAGAGTGAACAATACAGTATAATGAGCAACAGAATAATATGGTACAGTAGAACTCAGATAGAAGCAATAATACTACACACACTAATTAATTAATCACAGTATGGACAAATAAATAGTACAATGGTAGAGAGGATTCGAATGCCTAAGTTGGCAATTCGAATTAGCCTCTCAGAGTGATCATAAGATCAATAGAGTGTCATCGGAGCACAACTAGGTGTCCTCATGATCATCGGAGCACAACTGGAAGTCTTCATCATCATCAGTGGAGTCATCAATGCTCAAGTAACTGTCAACCATCAGTCAAACTAACTCTGGTAGGTGTAACTCAGTGTAACTAAGTGTAACTGAGTGTAACTGAGTGTAACTCAATGTAACTAAGAGTAACTGAGTGTAACTGACTGTAACTGAGTGTAACTGACTGTAACTGAGTGTAACTGAGTGTAACTGAGTGTGACTGAGTGACAACTGGACTGGTAGGTGAAGAAGGGCGAGTTGCTCCCTAAAATCAAGGAAGAAGGGCGCATTAAGCAACTGGAGAGCTAAAACTGAATAGTGAGAAGCTCCTAGGGGCTGGCTAACTGAGGGCTAGGTGCTGGACTCATGACTGGGATGCATGCAAACCGTAGAATGCATGCAAACCCTAAAAGGTGCATGCATGACTGAAAATGTAAAGGATCAAAATACTGGTGGGACTAGGATGGAGTATAGGAATATCCTAACAATTTGGTGTGTTATCCAATGAAACACCATCTGGCTTCTTCACAACTTTCAAAAGTCTTAGGTAAGGCTATCATTTATCACCTTACATATTTTTATTAGTGGTTGAAGATTTAAGCATGCTCATTTAAGATGCTAGAAGGAAAGGTGAATTAAAGGGGTTACGAGTCATTGGATTATAAAATATCACCATATACTCAACATTTGTTGAGGATATTATGTTTTTTAGTTATGGATCCATTAAGGATATGAGAAAACTAAAGGAGCTATGAGCTCCATATTATAAAGCAACAAGAATGTAAGTAAATTTAAAAAAATATATGTTATTATTAAATGAGAAGTCCGATGATATTAAGATTTAAGCCTGATTTGGGTGAAAGGCTGGTCTCTTGGAAAAGATCGAAGAAAGATGTGCTCTGCAAAATACCTAACCCTTGCCCTAGCTGCCGTCGGTGCACATGGCCGCCGGGGCTCTACAGGGATGGATCTTCCGGGAGCTGCTGAGAAGGTTGGTCGTCGTCATTGGCCAGGCAGACGAGGAGGCACAACAGGCCAGAAGAGCTGGGATCACTCTGCGCCAAATACATCTCAGGGTTTATTAACTTATGGAAGGAATGGGCGCGATGGTTATTGTGAAGGCGGCGTATTCATTTTTTGCATGAAGGCCCTTTATCCCCCAATGTTCCAACCCGATCTGGAGATATTGCAGGAGCTCGCTGCACCCATCATCGATACCTACAAATACTTTGCATCAAAGGGCTTGGATTTGGTTGTCACGGGTATGATTTGCGTGGTGATTGTACAGTCCGGATCCTCAACAAAACTGAGAATATGGTTAGAGCGGCCGTCAATATTGCCGTCAGACAAGGAATCAACAGAGACCATTCAGGATCAGCGTTTGCTTTATTTTGAGCACAGGTTTAAAAAGTCGTGGTGGGAATGGCCTGTCGTCTCCTCTTCTAGCCAGCCAAAAGACGCTGAGGAGCAACCATCATCGGCCCATCCACATGATGTAAAACGGTATGAATCACAAGATCGATTCTCTGTCTCTGGTTTTGGGGAAGAAGATGAAAGTTTCCAGATTTTTATAAAAACGCTTTCTGGGAAAACAGTTTTGGTGTGGGTTACTGCTAATGATACAGGGGAGACTCTAAAATCTATGATAGCGCAGAGAGAGGGATACTCACGAATATCCTTTTACATTCGGTATGGAGGTAAAGTGCTGAATGAGGGTGATAGGATGAAGGACTGCCGGATTTACAAGAACTCCACTTTGCATGTCATGTACCGTTTGCGGGGAGGATCGTTTGGGAAGAGAGGAACAGCAGGCCCTTCTACATACAAAGACGCAGCTCGTGCAAAGGGGCCACAGACGACAACAGCTCCTCATTCCTCACAACCCAAGCCCTATATCGTGGAGAAACTGGATGATATCCCATATTTGGAGGTCAAGAATACAGAGGTAACACAACTCTTTTGTAATCTTCAAACACATGCTCTCATTTGCCGTTTTAATGGCTTCTGGCCAAGATCTTATGATCTTCATAAGTGGATCTACTCAAATTGGACAACAAATTGTCAAATTCTTTTATGCTCCAAAGGATTTTTTATTGTACAGTTTGAATCCGAGGAAGAATATGAGAAGATCATTGAGCAGGGTCCTTGGTTCTGGGGACGAGCAGGGCTTTTCTTAACCCCTTGGTTTCCAGATTTTGATGCCAACACTATGGTGGTAACCAAAATGCCGGTTTGGGTGAGGCTGCCAAACCTGCCTCTTCCTTTTTGGCATCATTTAGTACTGGAAGACATTGGCAATCTGCTTGGGAAGTTCATTAAAAGGGATACTGATCGGCATGAGCAGGGAATTTTTACTTATGCACGAATATGTGTGGAGATCGACCTTAGCAAAGGTCTACCGGATAGAATCAAGCTGATATTTGAAAAGCTCAAATGGATCCAGGAACTGGACTATGAAAACACTGCTTTTAGGTGCAGATTTTGTCATCTAACAGGACATTTACAAGATTTGTGCCCACTTGCTCAACGGCCTTCCAAAAAGAACCAGGGGAAGAAGACAAAGGGGAAAACATGGCAGGCAGAATATGTTCCTCCCACTGAGGATTCAGAGGGTGAGGAAAGCGAACCAGAAGAAAAACAAGAAGAGGAAGTCAATGAGGAAATAGTACATACAGCTGACACGGTGGAGACACAACAATCAGATTCAAAAAATGCCGGTAAGGAAACACTCACAGAAAACATGCAACTAATGGCTACTTCCTTAACTGGGTCAAAGCGTGCACATGAATCAGAAAATTCAGACTCTGACAAAGAAAAAACCCCTGTTCAGCCAAGAGAGGAGCAGGCGAGTAAAGAGATGGTTGTAGTTGTACCCCAGCAGGGGGGATGGACAGAAGTGAAATCAAAGAAGCGAGAGAAGAAAGGGAAATTAGAGGATTATTATAAAATCCCAAATTCCTAGAAATTTTTTTTGTAACAACAATGTTCTTTTTTTCTGTAGACCTATGGTCTTGACTCAGTTGTGCTTATGCACTTACAGAATGTAATTTTGTATCGCTTCGGCTTGAAATAAAATTACGCTTTTTTTTCTTGAAAAAAAAAAAAAAAAGATTTAAGCCAAGATTCTCTTTCCAACATTGACAAGAAAATGGAGTAAATTTAAACAAATATATGTTATTATTCAATGAGAAGTCCGATGATATTAAGATTCAAGCCAAGATTTTCTTTCCAACATTGACGAATGATATAGAAAATGGAGTAAAGTATTTAGGATTCAACTTAAAACCCAATGCATATCACTATGAGGATTGGCTCTAGTTATATAAAAAAGTGGAAGCCAAAATCTTGATATGGTGTAACCTATGGCTATCTCATGGACATAGACTTGTCTTGATCAAGGTTGTCTTTGAGAGCATTCTTGTATATTAGTTAACTATTGAAAAGATTCATAAAGGATTTCATAACAAAATCAAGAAGTGCTTTAGCTTCTTATTGATATGGAAGAGAGAAAAATAAGTCATCTCACTGGTAAAATGGAATAGAGTGGCTTTGCCAAAGGATATGAGGGGATGTGGTTTGAAAACTATCCATGCCTTTGGCTCAAATATTGCAGCAAAAACCCTTTGGAGGATTTCTTACAACAATGAACATTGGGGAAGAGTAATGGAAACTAAATATCTTAAAAGGAAATTTATGGAGGAGTGATCGTGAATGCAAAATAAATACAAACCAAGGGCCTTCATAGTTTGACAAGATTTGGTGAAAGCTTTTCCATTGATTGGAAATTGGGTGTCATGGCAACTAGGTAATGGAATCAAGGTGAGAATTAGAGAAGATTCAGGGATTGGTGTCAAAGGAAATTTCAGACTTTTGAAAGCCGTCAAATATTCAAGAAAAAGTTGACCAAAGTTAAATATTCAAATATATCCAACCAAAGTCGAACATTGAAATATATCCAACCAAAGTCGAACATATTAAAAGAAAAATTTACCAAAATGAAACATGTTCAACAATGGTCAATATTATTCAAACATAGTCAACCATAGTCAACCATGGTTGACCTAAGTTAATCATAGTCAACCATAATAACACATGATCAACCATAGTCAATCATATCCAACCAAACTCAACCATAGAAAAACATCATCAAACATGATCAACCATGGTTCCATGGCCAACAATATTACTATAGTCAACCATATTCAACCAAAGTCACCCATAGTCAAACATCACAAGTAATCCATGGCCAATCATCACAAACTTTATTCAACCATCTTCAACCATGGTGAAACATAGTCAACCAAAATCAACCATAGAGAACCATGGTCAAATATGGCCAAACCATGGTCAACCATAGTCAAACATAATCTAACATGATTATCCATAATCAAACATGATCAAACATATTTACCCATGTTCATCCATGAACAAACATGGTCAATCATAAACAAACATGGTCAACCAAGTTTAATTAATGTTGACCATGTCAAACATGATCAACCATGGTCAAGCATGTTGAATCAAAATCAAACATTCTCAACTTTAGTCAATCATGTTCAACTAAATGCTAACTATAGTTAACCATTATTAACCATGAATAAACCATAGTCAACCATTATTAGCTACAGTTAACCATTGTTAACGAAATCAACCGTAGTCAAATATAGCCAACCATAGTCAAACATATTCAAGCAAAAGTCAACCAAAATGAAACATGACCAACTATGCTCAATATTGGTTCAACTTTCTTGACCATGGTGAACTATGGACATTATTTATCCAAATATAGCATAGCAACCATAGTCAACATAAGTCAAACATGGTGAATATTAGTCAAACATAGTCAACCACAGTTCACCCAAGTCTATCATGGTCAACCATTCTTGTTGAAAGTCAACCATTCTTACAACTTACACATAATCAACAATGTCCAAACAAAGTCGACCATGATCTAACATAATGAAACATGGTCAACCATAGTTACTTTATTATTATTATTACCACCTTCACCGTTCACAATGATCCATTAATGAATACTAGTTGGTATTCACCCTTCAAGCCCACTACTTTGTCACTCTACCATGTAATTACACAACACATACGTTGCAGCATCATTTAATTGTTGTATAGAATTTAATTAGACGCATGTGAAGGTGGTATTGTGGCCCCTTAAAATATAATGCAGCACTTGCCATCGTCGACCGAGCTTTGGCAGTCAGCCCCCATCCAACTATATATATTATAGGATATATATTATGGACCAAGCATTAAAAATTATGGCAGGTAAGCAATGCGATTGAATGTCAATTTGACGAGATGGAATTTTGCAAACTTGTAGATGGTGAGGTGCCAAATTTGAATCCAAGTGTCAAATATGTCTTGGAGAGAAAAAAACGTTATGTAGCCCGTCAAATTCCAGTCCTGGTTACACATAATCAACAATGACCAAACAAAGCTAACCATGATATATCATAATCAAACATGAACAACCATAGTCAACCTTGGTCAACAATAATCAACCATCGTCAATTAATTGTGATCAACTATGGTTACATAATTAACCATACTATCAAAGTGAACCATCTTCAACTAAAGTAACCATAATCAAACATTGCAAAATATGGTCAACCATATTATTATTATTATTATAAATATATGAAATTGTAATAATAATAATAATAATAATATAAATATTTTTATTTTAAAATAAAATAAAATAGTATATATATATATATAATTTATTTGATTATATATTTACTTATTAATATTTTATTTTTTTTGTAATGTTTATTTTCATTATTTATACTTTTTCTTTATAAATAATCACTTTTATTTGTATGATGATGTTAATAATTATTCACTAAACTAACAGAATCACATTCTTAAAAGTGGTTGATATATGTGGAAAATAACACCCATTAACATATATCAACCACTTTTAAAAGTTTGTTTGTGTTAAAATTTTTAAACATTTTATTCTAATCTTCATCAAGCATGAACATATAACAAAAGTCAACCTTTTGTCCTTACATAAACCTTTCTTTAAAATAAATGTAGGACCTAATTCTTTTGGGTTGTTATATGTCAATTTTACTATTACAATTTTTTATCCTCTCTAAATTTTAACCATACAATTTTCTATTATAGAAAAATAACCAAAACTAATATGCCTAAAAAATATTCATAATAGTAAACATTCAGTCTTTTCATAACTGTAATTTATAAATCATCAAACAAAGTATTGTACAATAACAATGAAATTTTACATAATACATATTAAAATATATTTCCGCACCAAATGATGCCTCCTAAACATGAACTAGATAACACCATTCATATTTGGTTTTAAGGAATTATACACAAGAAACATTTCAAATGCAGCACCAAAATTGAAGATATTACTAACTCCGACATTCTATCTTCCTACATTCTAGTAGGTGTTAATAAGCTCAAATAGTATGAAACACCAAAAAACCAGCAAAAGACCCTTTCTACAACATGTTGAAATGAAAACCTGTAACAACAATCAGATTTATGTTTATAATCAGCAAAAAAAAACATTCCTACAACATGTTGAAATGAGAAACTATAACTACAGTAAACAACAATCAGATTTATATCTATAAAATTAAAGAAAGGAAAAAGAAAATAAGTTATATATTTATATCTATAAAATTAAAGAAAGGAAAAAGAAAATAAGTTATATTTTCTGGTAGTAAATACAAGTTGAAATGAGAAACTATAACTACAGTAAACAACAATCAGATTTATATCTATAAAATTAAAAGAAGAAAAAAGAAAATAAGTTATATTTTCTCTTAGTAAATACATGTATAACTACAGTAAACAACAATCAGATTTATATCTATAAAATTAAAGGAAGAAAAAAGAAAATAAGTTATATTTTCTCTTAGTAAATACATGTCAAAATTGGTGAAAATAAAATAAAATTTGATAAAAACCACTAGAATTGTAAAAAAGGCACTTAAAAATTGCCTCACTGTATGTCAAATATGTTCGGGAATCAGGGAAACTTCATCTATTTTCCTTTGAAATTGAAAGCTTATAAAATTAGGGAACGATTTAATTACCCCATTTGTGCAGTGCTTGCAGATTCGGCTGATGGCTTCAATGTCAACGTTTCATTTCATTTCAATTAATCAAGGCGGTAGCGTCAACCAATGAGCCAAATATGTCGTATTTCGAGAAAGTTCTTAGGTTGAATCCTCCCTAAGTTTTAATTTTTAAATTCCTATAAATAATTTAAAAGCGATGCAAATTTGCAATCATGCAAATTTCAACCAGGTTGTTTTCAAGTGGTTAAATCAAAGCCCTGCCACTGCTTAGAGGCAGACAAGGTTTCAAACTTCAAAACCCCCAGAAAATCATGCTGCCCGCAGAGTTGACTACCTCGTCCGAAACCTGGTGGTGAGATGAGTTTTCTAAGCATGTCGGGAGGCTGCAACAAATAATACAATCCAGGTCAAGAAAACATGTGTGTTCATGAACCTTCAATGATATGATGATGAGATTGATGGTTGCATTATTAATAAACGGTAATCAAGTTGGCAGTAGAATTATTTTAAGGAATTGAGGGTGTATGGATGACAGGCATGGCGACGTGATGCACTATGGCACATGCGGAGTTGAAGAATGTGAGGTCTCGTTGTTTTCCCATACTATGCCAAGTAGAAGAGAAGTGATGGGATCCATTTAACCTTGTAGTAACTGTTTTTTTGGAGGGGCTTTTAGAATTCCAAAATATATAAAGTTGATTTGGAATTTTGATCATATTTTTATGATTTGAAAACATTGTTTTATCATATTCTTACCAAATTGATTGATTGTCACCGTATGCCAAATAAATGAGGTGGATGGGATTAGTTGTGAGAATTCTGATATATATAAATATGATTTGGAATTTTGATCATCGATTTAAAATTATCGAAACGCATTGTTTTATCATATTCTTATGAAACGTATCCATTATTCCGATGCGGTGGGACAAATGGGGATTCAAACCCACACATACAAATGCAATGCATGGTGAATGGTGGAGTTGGGCAGGTTGAAACTTCAAATCTATTAACTGTTTGTGGAACAACCATTCCCTCACCGACCGCATGAGCATCCACGCAACCCCACATAATGTGTGTTCTGTTTCAAATCCTGTAATAATAATTATCTCTATTGGGTGACGATGTATGGGACTCGGGACTCACCATATTCCCATTTAGGGATGGAGTCTGGACTTTCAAAAAGTTTATCTTAGTATTAGGGATGATATGAAGGGACTGTGGACCGAATGGATTCTAGGAGTTGTGACAGATCACAAAAGAATAAAAAATAGGAACGAAACCATGTGCATACCATTAAAAAACAGAGGAGATCCATATAAAAAAAGCCTACACAATACACAACCACAAATTTCGAAAAAGAAACCTATTCATAGATTATATTGGAGCCTGGAGGTACCTCGCACTAATGCCCTTGCTCCTTGGTTATGCTTCGTTTCTCTTCACATCAAATGCTTAGGTGACCAAGGACTCCCAAGTCCCCTCCATCAACTTCATCCATTTGAATCACCAATTCTTCGTGTGGTTGTACCATTCCTGGATTCGAATTTTCAATAGGTGAAGAACTCCAACAACGAAGGACCAGGGTGTCGGATGATCACTTCAGGCTTCAACATTCCTCTACAATCTAGGTTTCTGTGTAGGTCACAAGAAACATGGAGAAATTCGAACCTGTGTAGGTCACAAGAAACATGGAGAAATTCTAACCTGTGTAGGTCACAAGAAACATGGAGAAATTCTAACTATGAGCTACTGGCCACTTTCTCTAAGTGCTAATAGTAATAGTTATAGTGTGGGTTGACATCTCAAGCTCAATCTAGACTTAGCCCCAGTGACCCCCACTATGACGAGCAAGATCGCAGATTCGCAGGCTATGAATGAAGAAGCATGGAGAAATTCTAATTATGAGCTACTAGCCACTTTCTCTAAGTGCTAATAGTAATAGTTATAGTGTGGGTTGACATCTCAAACTCAACCTTGACTTAGCCCCAGTGACCCCCACTATGACGAGCAAGATGGCAGATCTGCAGGCTACGAATAAATGCTTACACCGGAAACACTCATGGAGTTGACCGATTGCCTCGCCCTCACCTCCTAAGTTAGAACAAATTATTAATTAACAAAGATTCATGAATTAGCAAGAGACTAGATCAGGTTGCACCAGTGCAGTTATCCTGATTTAATGATCAATTAATTCACCTTTACTATTTACAATGATCTATTAATGAAAACCAGCCGGTATTCACCCTTCGGGCCTACTACTCTGTCACTCCAACATGTAGTTATACTACACGCAGGCTGCAACATCGTGTAATTGTTGTATAGAATTTAATTAGATGCGTATCAAGATGGCACTGTGCCCCCTTAAAATATAATGCAGTACCTACCACGGTTGCTTGGGCTTTGGGGGTCTGCTCCCATCCAACTATATATATCATAGGATTATACTATGGACCAAGTATTAAAAATTATGATGGGTAAGAAATGCGGTTGAGCGTCAATTTGACGGGATGGAGTTTTGCAAACCTATAGATGGTGACATGCCAAATTTGAATCCAAATGTCAAATACGTCTTGGAGAGGAAAAAACGTTTTGTAGCACGTCAAATTTCAAGCCTGGTGCCATGAATACAAGTTGGTTTTAATGTTCACTAAACACTATCATTTTGAACATTCCTATAATATGATTATGACTAGTGTAGGAGTATGATTTTAATTTTTATTTGAATTTGTTATATAAATTTGATTTGTTGTTATAGTTGAGTATTAATATAAAACATGGTTATAAATTTATATGTACGACGAATTGGTGGAAGATCGAAGTTACACTTCGTGACCTCAAGGACACCTATGAGGATGATGCCTTTGGATAGATTGTGATGAGAACAATTCCAATAGTGACATAGATGAAGATGTTGTGTCTAAGCACCCAACTATAGAGTATTTAATGCTTTATAGCTTGGGGTATACACCATTGCATCTAAAAACTTGGGGTGTGCACCCTTTGGATGGATAGTGATGAGAACAATTCCAGTAATGACATAGATGAAGACGGTCATGCCTAAGCACCCACCCACAGAGTATTTAATGCTCTATAGATTGGGGTGTACACCATTGGATCTAAAAGCTTAGGGGATGCACCCAAGCTTTTAGATCCAATGGTGTACACCCAAGTTGTAGAGCATTAAATGCTCTACAATCAAATTTAAATCTAATGGTGAACACCCCAAGTTGTAGAGCATTTATTAAATGCTCTGCAATCGGCTTTAGATCCAACACTACACACCCCAAGCTATAGAGCATGAAATGCTCTACAACCAGGTGCTTAGTGATTGCCGATGAAGACTTGCAAATCTCCCAACACATTGGAGAATACAAGCAACACGCTTGCTCTGGTAGCACACTAAAAAAATCAATTTATTTTCCCTGTGTTGTCATTTCAATCAAATATCAATTAGGACATATGTTGCATGGGTACATTTGGGTGTGGGTACATGCACAGTAAGGATGGAAACTTTTTGTATTACAAGTACGGTGCTTTTTTAACTACCATTGGTCAGCCATTTTCCCTAGTAAAAATGAACTACATGTACAAGTCCAAAACAAGTTTATGGTGTGGGGTAAGGGTTATTCATTCCACCCCTTTTCTCGACACATTTTCTAGGAAGAATACCCATGAAAATCCATGGCATCTAAAACTACAATCTCATGTTCCCCAAACTGCACTCCTGAGTTATAATTGTAATCTCACATTCCTCAATGTGCAATCATGAGTAATAATGAAGACTCTAAATCCATCCAAATGGTTGAAATAGTGGCTCCAGCTATGGATTATGTGATAGTTGTGATTTTTAGTTTATCGGATTACAGGGCCTCTCGCAATATTTTGGGCATTTTGTCCATCAAATGTGGTTAAAAAAACTTGTTCCATCTTTTATAAAGAGCAACTTAATCATTTAAATATATTTTTGATAGGTGAAAAACTATCTAAAACATCACCATATTATAGATATTAATCAATTGTATCTTACATAACATTATACTACACACCAAGATTATAATATTACATAATAATATACTACTTATCATAATTATTAATTATACTATGTAGTTGTCCACTCTTTTTTTTAAAACCTTTTAAATTAGTTGATTTTCAATTAAAAAATACAAAATTCTTTTAAATTATTATTTTTATAATAAAAAAAAACTTTAAATTAATTGTTTTTAATTAAAAATACAAAAATCCTTTCCATTAATGTTTTTTTCCATGCTGATGTACAAAATATTAAAAAAAAACATTTAAATTAATGTTTTTTCCATGGTAGCATTCATTAATCCTTTATAAAACATGGAAAAAACATTTAAATCAATGACTTTTTTAAAACTAGAATTCCATGCTTGTTATAATTTTTGGCATTGAACATCTATAAATTAACTCATTAACATGCTACAGCGGCTGTACAGCTTGGACACTTTCTAAAATGGACTTCTAATTCAAGTTCTATACATATTATGTTCAATGCAAAAGTACTCATTCTCTGCTGCAACTAAAGGACTTGGACAAACGAGACTTCATCATTGAAGAGCACAATTTTAAACAAAAAATTATCTTATAGGGAATAAAAAATTGATGAGTAATTTGAGAAGCAAATTCCAACACTCAATGTCCCTATACAACGCCCACTTTCCTTAATAAATAGGTCATCAACATACGGATACAATAGATACGGGTAGCCTCTAAGGGGATAGAGGTACCCATGCAACTATGGTCAAAACAGTATGTCCACTTTAGTGGGCAATTTTGTAAAATGTAAGATTTTGATGTTGACAGCTTGCCTTGTTAAAATAGCTATAAATTTTGAGGTTGTTGTTGTAGGCCAAGAAAACTGTAGAAAAGTAGAACGATCTTGCAGGAGCCTACCAGGTATAGCCGAGGCTTGTATGTAACTGTAAAATAATAAAAAAATATATTCTGTTTCTGTTAAAAAAAAATGGTGGTTTCTCCAACAGTCGCGTGTACATGAAAAGATTTGGCATGTAATAGCACATGCCAATGAACAGTTTCAACCAAAGAAACTTGAATTTGGTCATCAACTACAAAAGAAAAGTAATAACTTATCCTGAATCCTAAAGTTCATGTATCAAAAAGCCTGTTAAACTTTCAGCCACTGTCCATAATATACCTCAGGTAGCTTCACAACAATGTATTATATAAATCAAGAGACAACTTCGGGTTTAGCATGCCAAGATATGCAATGGTGTAGGTAACCTGAATCTATGCATGTCAAAAGCAAAGATAACTTGTCGGAGTCTTTCTTTAGATGCATGAAAGAAACTAGAAAAAATTGCCCGAGCCCTGCCTTCTGAGATAAAGAATTTGGAGTATAGATTGTTCAACCAGTTGTCTAGGTTGATGTTTCTTCCAAATCAAATATCATTTCAGTGCTTGCCATGCGGTCAGTCCCAATTAGTAAGAGCCGATCATGGTAGACATCAATATAGCCAAATGCATCTGAGCCTGGAGGGCACTCGAGCACAGCTTCCAGAACCCTGTGATGAATTCCATGAGAATCCACAGCATATCCACCTTTGTGCTCATGGCCCGCTAGGCAAGCCTTAACACAATTATATTTATGAATAACATGCATCACCTCTTCGTAATCCCACAGTAATGCTTCAGGAGATGCTGCAGCAGGATCTAAAGGGAGATGGCAACAAATAATGACTTTCTGTTTACAGGCAGTTGCGTCTTGCAGTATGCTATCAAGCCATGCTAGCTGTTCCCTTCCAACTCCACCATTGAACATAACAAACCTCCTCTCAGTTCCAGTTAGCCCCTCGGGACTATTTTTACTCTCATTTGGGTTCTTGGTTTCAAGATATTTAGCAGCCTCTAAGCTGTGGGGATGATTCTCTGGCCACCCAATAACACTGACGGCATATCCATCCAGCACAACAAATCTGTAATCTGGAACGGGGCTAAAATCATAATATGCATGGCTATTTGGGGAAGGTATCTTCAACAGTCTAATTAAATCGCTTCGAGGGAGATTATAAAGACAATGATTACCAAGCATATGATAAACAGGACCATTGAACTCGTCAAATTCCTTAATAACGTTCAATACAGCTGTACGAGACTCCTCTTTAGGGCAGAAGCCATCTACTATGTCACCAAATTGCAATGTGAACTGTAGTTTTCCCATCTGGTTCCATGTCCTGACAGCCCTTTGCAAAGCTAGAATGCTATGTCGATAATATCGAGGAACACCATGGACTGAATGACCATCAGGAATGTCGGCATATTGAACGTCAGTGATAACCCCAAAAGAGAAAAGTGGCTGTTTAGTTCCCCCACCCATTATTCCATTTAGAGAAGCCATCTTCTTATCCAGAATTTTCTTTCTGCCCAAGTACCCACCTTATTGTTTGTACTTGGTGTTCATTCTTATTAAATAAACATGAGAACCAGAGAACAACTGTAGGGAAGCTATTTAATCCAACCGAGCTTTGCAACAATCATTTCTGATAGAGACGCCTCCATTGCAATTACATCCACTAGCTTGAGTTGGTCCCTGTATATCCAAAGTATCTGTTAATACCGTATACAATAAAGTTCTCAAAAACCTAGATAATTTCACCAACTGTGCTCTGACTCGGTCACTTCGAGACTCGAGTTTTACAAAATGCAGCCTCTGCAGACCTGCTATTTTTTTCATTTAAGGCGATTTGTGCATGTACTTGCGTTTTAGAGTTTAGGTTTACTAATTTTTGCTTTACCCGTCTCTATATTTTTACAATGTATACTCTGTTCACATCTGAGTGTTTAGCTACTTTTTCAATATAAGGTTCTTTCTACCCCAGTTTTTGATGTAATTTCGAATTTCATTGACCTAATTTGGTCATTTCTGAACATTGATATAATTTCTTTCTTCTTTCTTATTAACTAAAAGTTTTTCACCTGAGTGAAACCAGCTATGTATACTCTATAGTTAACATTCTTTAGACCAGTTCACTGTCTCCAAAAATCCATTGAGGAAAAATTGGTTAGACGACCTGATACAGTTTGAATTGTCAACAAATAAGCCTAAGAATCCTGATACAATTTGAAGTGTAAACAAACAAGCCTATGATTTCTGAGGACGTGAGCTATAATCCTATGTTACCAGGTTACAGATATGGATCCAGATTTGCCAGATTTTTTAAAAGCCAGGATCTAGATATGGTGAGGAAACGGCAAGTCCAGCAATATATTCTAATAAATAAATAAAGAAATGGAGTGAATAATCAAAACTATTCACAAAACACAAGAGTAGAACTATAAGTTATTGCCAAAAGGAGAGTTTCCATGCATATTACTACTATGCATTCATGTACCATAACTGATAATTTGATAAGTTATAATCATGATTGATATTGATAATTTTGAAGACCATCTCAGCATGAACATGAAGCAGGCCATTGCAGTGTTTTTGTGAACCACATCCACATGTCCATACTAGTAGTGAATAAAGTGGTTTTCTTGAAGACTGTGGAAGGACTAAATAACAGTATGGGCGAAGTGAACAACATAGCAAATAAGGATAGATCAGCCCTTGATAGTAGACCTTGACCATAAAGATAGATCAAATGAAAACCTTGAGAGCAGAGCTTGATAGATCAGAGTTCAAGAGCAGATCTTGACACAAGTATGGATCAGACATTCAGCAAGAATGGGTTTTAGGGTTTTAGCCTTTAGGTGTTCAGCGTTTTGGAAGTCTTTTCATTAAAATATCAATTTTTGGGGGGATCAGTGGGTCACAAAAGCCTTCGAAGTTTAAGGATTTGTTTGATTTTCCACATGATCCACTTCCTGAGATTATGATCCATTTCCTTCTCCAGGGGATCCATTTCCATGATGGAACCTAGGCGGATCTGGATCCGATCCACGGATCCATGGATCCAATAACACAGCTATAATCCAACAAAGAAAGCAAGAAAATCACCATTGAACTAGGATTTAGAGATGCATGATTGCAAGAAATCCATCACAGAATCTTGAGTAAACAGATAAATGGTGATTACTGAACCAGTTTTTGTGTCCCAATGTGCTGCAGACCATTAATTAGGCCGTAGATGCTGTAGATGTTCAAGTTGTCAGACAGTTAGTTCATTCCTCACTAAATAGTTGAATTGAATGCTAGTGTTTATCTCTTCTTAAAATGTGATTCACATCCTAGATCAGGAGAACCCCTCCAATATTTAATTTTGATTTTGAGCTGGCAAATCTTATGGCTCAAACTCAATTATGCTTAGTCTGCAGTGGAAAGTTTGCAAAAGTAATACCTAGGGAAGAATCTAGAGGTAGCAGCTCGCTTACAAACCACTATAACTTCTCATTTGTATCCAATGTCCAATCATCACTTTAACTACTGCCAAGGATCTTTGAAGGGTTCATGGCACTGTGGTAGGCTATCCAGAGCATGTGACAATGACACCGGATGGATTAACTCAAAATGAAAAATATGCTTTGACCTAATACTTTCAAGTTTCAATTTCTAACTCTCCATCTAGACTTTACAAGTTCTATATTAGCTATCAAAAAATTAATCTCTTTATTTATAGTTTGGCTTTTCATTGTCATTTACTGGTCTCCTAATTGTTCATGCCTAAAAATACTCACATTAAAATTCATGAGATTACAGATCCAAGCGGAATGCATGTCTGATTTAAAGAAAAGTCAAAGAATTATTCCAGTTTTTAATCTTCCATTTATCAATTGGCAGGTATGACTATATCACAATAAACAATAGGAGAATTACAGTGTGAATAAAAGAAAGTTCGACAGGTGTTGATTTCCCTTTTAAGTGATTGAGCCCAAATAAATAATGTTTTACAAAAGAGAACATGCTGGACTTTGACCTCTGAGAAGAGGATTGGACCACTGCTCGTCTCACATGAATGTGCCTGGATTGACTATTTATTTAGAAAGTATCCATGTACCTACATTAATTGAAAGAAAGCTAACATGATAGCTACCAACAGAAAAAATGACATGGCTCAGAATCTGACTGTGTCACATACTCGGCCGCCTCTGTCATCCATGGAGACTGCAGGGTACTTGGCTTGGTTTGTTCAGATACCATTTTGTCACAAACCCGAGCGCCTCTGTAGCACGGTTGGGCTGATGAGGATCCTCAATCTCCAATCACTTACCATTATGTTATCTATATTCCATTCTGACATGGAATTCATTCATTTCACAGCAGAAAACAAACAATTTACACAGAGGAAATAAAGTTATAATGGTTGCCCAAATTAACGTATACATTCATAGCTAAATACTGGCAATTCAAGCAGGAAACATTTATGTAAATATGACCAAGCAATTACATGCATTCCAGCAAACACTGGCAATTCAGACACAGTTAAATACTTATCATTAAATTCTGCAACTGGCTGTAGGTTAAAGACATTTCTCCTGGCCGTAGGCTCTATCAAACCATATCTTTCTTTAATAGAGCCACCCCCGAGATAGGGAAATCAGTCCACAAGGGCTAAGGAAACCCCGTCCACAGCTGTCCCATTCCTCAATTTTCCTTCCCCATCAACCTGCACAACACCAGGAACAAGGTCCCTTCTCTAAGCTAATAGTCCCTCGGGACGCCTCCAGGTCCCTTCTAGCACTCCAGCGCAGTTAGTACAGAAAATCTCTGAATTGAGACCCCATGATACAATCTGCAGGACAGATTCCTATCCAAGGGTACGCTGCCCTAGCACCAGTCTCACAAGGTTAAGACATGGACAGTTTGCATATTGTATCTCTGGTCTTCCGATACCACTCTCAGGTATCAGTTTCGTCAATTCTCTGGTGAAGTTTGAACCCCCCTTGATGGAAGGTGTGCATGCCTCAATGAATCAGAAGAAGACTCCCCACCACCTAAGCTCTCACTCTTTTATGTGCATGGCTTTTGGCTGCCCTGTGACTTGACCAAGACATAATCCTTAACCAAGGTTTAGGAATTTGGATTAATTGACTAAGGCTAAGGTTAAGGAGCAAAGCCCACCAAGGTCATCTTTTCCCTTAGTCCCCTAGCACTTCCCCTCTTGTGGATTTATAGCCCCCCATCTCATCTTTGCCCTTCTTCCTCTGCAGTCATCATAGATTTTATATTAATATTAAACACATACCTATTTTGTGTTTTGGTCATCCTGACCATTTAATCCTGGCTTCTAGCCTTTACATCAAAAATATACAAGTTTATATTACAAGTTCAAAATGGGGGTATTACATTCCCCTCCCCCTTAATTTATGCACCGTCCTCAATGCATATCAGCACTATGTACATTTACAAAAATTCCATCAAAATTTTAAAATAGTTGTGGGTATGCTTCCCGCATTGCATCCTCTAGCCCCCAAGTAGCTTCTTCAGACACATTTTCCACAGCGTTCTTGGTGTTCTCTTCCTTCAAGCTTTAAGACCATGTCTTCATGTATTTGATCTTTGGTTGCATACGCCATGCTATCTTGTTTATTTATGCTTGCATTTAATGGCTTCCATAGTTACTTTCACTGCCTTGAGATGCTTCCAAGTCCTCATCATTCCAACATATACCTACAACAATCATCAAGGTAAACAATCATATCATAGCCATTCATATGCAGCAATTATTCCCTTCATATGAATTTGAATTCATAAAGGAAGCATATATATTCATAACACAAGATCAAGTATGCAAACCAACCCAATACTTATCTGTATGAATATATTTCCTTACTTCAAATGACTACCATTGGAAAGAATTCAGCTCACAGCTCCTCTTGACACACTCTCTATAACTATCCTAGCCCATAGCACTCCTCCCCCATCATCGTGCACAACCCAAGGAATGGGATTCCCTTCTCTGAGTTAACAGTCCCTTGAGTTATTTTTCCCCAATTCCTTTCCAAGGCTCCAACACAGACAAACCAAGGAATCTCCATGCTAGGACTCTAAAGATATCATGAATTTCTCACAACAAATTCATTAATTTGCCTCTTCTCTACAGACACTTTCCCTCCGAGGCTCAAGCATCCCTTTCTCTGAGTTAACAATCCCTCGGGCGATCCATCATTCGCCAAGGATTTCTTGCACAAAAAGAGCACAACTTATAGGGTTCCAGTGTCCTTGCAATGGCCTTCTTCCCGGGCTTTTCAACTTTTCTAATCATCATCTATCATCACTGGACAAAGCCATTTTATCGCCATATGTTGCGTGGGAGCGCCCCTCACCCCCTCGCTCCAGCTCCCGAAGCTCGCTTTCTTCGGAAGCTCGCTCCCAAAATGTTCCCATTTTTTAGAGCACGCTCCCAAGGCGCTCTCGAGGTGCTCCCTACCTATCCTATACTAAAAGCTCTTATACTAGGTTAATCATTTGATGACAATGTTATGGTACCTCCCTTCATTGCCAAGCTCATATAAAAGTAGTTATGGTTGATCATTTGATGATAATGTTATAAGTTATAACTACTAGATGATTGATGTTATATGGTTAATCCATGTTTTCTATAGCTAATTCAACATCCTACATGTTTTCTAGATATAAATCCATCAAAATATATACTATATAAAAAACGCTCCTAGAACGCTCCCAAAATGGGAGCTTTTGAAAATTTCACTTTTCGCTCTGCTCCCACTCCCCGCTCCTCGCTCCCGCTTCTCGCTCCCAACAACATAGTTCTCACCTGTATTATACACACTAGGTTACCATGAGATGTCATCATAAATTACAATTTTAAATTTTAAATATGTTTCATACAGAAACTAGATTCACAACTATGAGATCCTCCTCATAATGTTTGGCCCTTGCATATGGTAGCATTCAGTCTACATTATGCCCTTACATCCACTTCCATGTCCAAGACAATTCTACCTACAATATGTTTTCCTTAACAAAATTTTCTAAGTAGCCAAACAATCATGAGTAATTATTCATATACCCATTTCATTGCAACATTTATAACAGCCTATTGAATGATCTCAGAATTATAATACCAATAATTCAATCGTTTTCAACTGTCAACATCTTACATGCAACAAAATATCATTTACCATGTATGCGTATGCATTACTAGCACCTCAAGTATTTTCACAATGCAATCCATATATGTGCCAACATGAACACCCACATAATCTACTTATGCATATACACTTAATGCATCCTCGCATTGATTCAAGAATGCCATAATGCAAACTCATATGATCTTTCATGATAAGTTGAAGGATTCAAACAACACCTCAACACATTATCCATCCACCTCACCATTACTTGTTTGATCATTTTGATACTCTCCTCTTCAGCCCAAACACAACACTAAGAATATACTTCTTTCTTGCTCTTCAGTGTTGGCAAAGAGGTTGCAGGCCAAGATATCAATCACAAGAAAGGAAATAATTGGATACTTGTGTAGCGTTATTTCCTTCCCAATTTTCAACAACACGTGGCTTCACACATGGTTATCTCACATGACCTATATTTCCCAAGCACGAGTATATTACTCATTTACAATGTTTATTAACTTTTTAACCATTTCAATCATGACACGCTAACTCATGAATGCATCAAAAGATTCTAAGATCTTTTCATACCCAAAGCTTATTCCTTTATCCCAATCGTGTATCAATCGTATACATGCATTCAAATGTCATCATGAACATATCAACGAGGATATCATGCATAATTGAAGGAATTCTTACCCAATTCCCTTCAGCATTCATGCAACATAGGCATGATCAATTCCATACCTGTATGGTTTCCATCCACACATTGGATGTTACCTAATCAGTTGGTGTTTCATGGGAACTCACATGATTCCCTCATCAACCTCTTGATAAGATCTTTCCTTGTCCTCTTCCATTATGAGATTGATCTTCACAAGCAATTGCATCATCAACATCTTCAACCATGTTCTCAACTGTTCCTGGTGATACAACTAATCAGCAACCATACTTAGTTGTCAAACCATAAAAGCTATCTATACATATCTACTTGCTTAACATAAAGAAATATAAGCAATGAATAAGAAGAGTCAAGGAATTTCTCCCTCTCCATTTCTCTTCATAGCATGGAATTCCACAGATTAACTAATATATTCCATAATCCATGGCCTTTTCTACTAATTACATAACTGATCATTAGCTACAGTATTATCACCAAAGTAGCAATATTTAATTCATACATAAATTATACCTACTACTTCAAAATTATACAACTCTATTCTAGAAACAAAATAGAGATTTAGGGTGAGGAAATCTCCCTCGTTTGTATGTCTTCCTAGTTAGCCACATGCACCCTTTACTGTTGCAATCAATTCTTGGCATCTTTGCAGCTTCTTTGATGCTTTGGTCACCTTTGCATTGCTCTCCTTTGCGAAATTTGTTGCTCTAATTCTCAAGTAGTCCTAGCAAAGCCCAACTTGACATCTCCTTATTCAAAGTTGCTTCTAACCTTATCCAATTCTGGAATTTTCTCTACATTCCTTGAAAAATTTCTTGGCCAACTCCACTACGTCACAAACTCTGTATCGTAGGACAAATCTACACAATGGAATGCCTCACTCCCTTCATAGCAACTCCCAAGTGAATTGAAGTTCATCATCCACTTCACATTCTTTACACATAAGTTGTTGGTTCATATCCTGCAACTCTACCCAACATACACAAAGATTATATGTTATGGAGGCTCACCCATCTCATCAATGGGGTACATGAACTCATCAACCTAGTAGATTCCCTCTACCATCCAAGCCTTTTTAATGGCCATTTTCTTGTGAAGACATTGTGCCTCCTATGCTCTGCAACCTTTATTACATGATCATCTTTCTCTATCCCAAGGGTTTATGATTTACACCCTTCTTTTATGCATAGAAATTTCATTTTCTGCAAACTGGTATTTCTCATACCTTTGCTAGCTCTTCTATTATTGTACCAAATAACAACTACAACAACCAAGAGATCCACATCTCTTCTCTTCAACTTATTCTCTGCAATTTAGATTGCATTAGGTGGCTATAATCAATGCAGTCGTTGACATTGCAATAACATCCTTAATCACTTTAAATAATCCATCCTTTTACTAATGACATTTTGTTTTCTTATTCAAATAAGCCAACATCCTTCCCTGGATGTTCCATCCCTTACACAGGATATAGAATCATTTTCAGCCTTATTTATGTCTCATTTGTAGCATTTCCAGCACACTAGAATGTTGTCATTAATCTCACTTCAGCTTCAACAACCAAGAGCTCTTATGTCTCTTCTTGCACTACCTTTTTGCATATTTTGAATATGATGAATCCATGACATGCACTTTAGCTGAGGTACCATAAATCTCTCTTGATTTCCCATAGTTATCAATAAGTGATGTCCTACTTGCATCATTGATGATTGAGTATTCCTGCAGATCAATAGTAACATCATAGTACCATAACATCATAGTAACAATTTACCAAATACTCATCCCTCCTTGGACTAGTCCTTTGACCATGCATTGCTTCTTCAATTGCACCTTCACCTAACTATGCAAGCATCATCATGGATGTATCCGCAGACATCCAATCAATTTTACATCTAGCATGCTTCTATACCACCATAAAACTCTTTTCTTAGGCTTAAGAGGCTTTGGAAATCATCCACATTGCTATTCATCACAATGCAGCTGAACCATGGTTGTCGAAGCGTCCCCCCCCCCCACGGTCCAAACAAGCAAACCGCGCTCCGAGCGAAAGCACTACGGAAGCATCCAGGGAAGCACGCTTCGAATTGGCATGGAAAAACACGCTCCCTGCCACTGTGCGAAGCGTTTTCGCTCCCGAGCGCTCCGAGCTCCGCCCTCGCTCCGACCTCGCTCCCGCCTCGCTTCCCCATCGCTCCCCGAGTGCTTCTGCGAACAACCCGTAGCTCCCCGAAAACTGGCGGATAGGTTAAGTTTTTTTTTTTTTTTTTTGGTTTTTTGCTCTTTGGGTGGGGTAGGGTATTTTTAGGGTTAGAGAGGGGAGATAAGGCACAATCTCTCCCTCTTCTTCCTCATTGTTTCATCTTTGAGTTGGAGTGGAGAGGGAAGGAGCTCTTGGTGTTGGAGCAAAGTTGGAGAGCTTGAAGAGGATTTGAGAGAGCTTGGAGGAGACAACAAAGGGTTCCATCTACTTGCAAATCATTGGAGATCAAAATAGGTATGCCCAATGTATATTTTTGTTGAATATTGTTCACAAAATGTCTTGTTTATTGTTGTATTTTTTTCTTCTCCTACATTTTCCCATTCCCTCTTCCTCCTCATTTTATTGCAGGTTGTTCATCTAAAACTTGTAGAAAATGTTCTTTTGTGGTGTTTCTTTCCATTTTTGGTTCTCATGGTGTTGATTGGGAATAGGCATGTGAATGAAGAAGATGATAGTGGTCATTCTCATAGTGACCCAATGAATGAAGGAGAGGAGGGTGGGGAAGGGTATGATAATGAAGCTGATAGTGGCAAACCTTCATTAACCCCCTTGTGGAGGTATGTCACAAAACTTGAGAAGGGTAGAAGTGGTGGAACCACTAAGTTTTTATGCCCACATGGTTGTCTTCCAGGAAAACCTTATAGCGATTCATACACCCGTGTGATGAGGCATCTTTGTGGGGTATTAGACAATGATGATAACAAAGGGTCCCTTGGTATTGCAATTTGCCCTAAGATAACACAGCTAGAGAAAGAAAACTACATCAAGATAGAGGAAATTAAACAAAGAATGAATGCTAAAAAATAAAAGGTTCAATCTGATGCTTCTTCTAGCTTTGGGAGCCCATTTTTATCTCCTCCTTCACCTAGCGGAAGGTCCTCAACTGGTAGTGGAAGTAAGTGAGCCATAGAAGATTTCCTTGATATTAGTGGCAAGGAGGCTGTGGATGCAAAAGTGGTGAGGTTTCTTTATGCATGTGGTGTGCCATTCAATGTTCTCCGCTCCCCTTATTCGCATGCCATGGTTAAAGCCAATAACAAAGCCCCTGCTGGATACAAGAGCCCTGGGTATGAAAAAGCTAGAACTGTGTTACTTGACAAGGAAAAAGCAAAAGTAAAAAGAGCTCTTACACGGTTTACAGATGGGTGGGAAGATACTGGGGTATCCATTGTATCTGATGGTTGGACAAATGTTAGAAACCAACATTTTATAAATATCCTTGGTATTTCGTCTAGTGGTGCAGTGTTTCTTGGAGCACAAGACTCCTCATCACTCATGGCCTCTTCTCAGAACATAGCTGACATCTTGCTGAAAACTATTGATGAGGTTGGTCCTACTAATGTGATTCAAGTAATCACTGATAATGCAGCGAATTGTAAAGGAGCAGGAAAAATCATTGAGCAGAAATATACTCACATCTTTTGATCTGGTTGTTTGGTGCACACATTGAACCTTTTAATGCATGATATTATCAAGCACAAAGAATGCACATGGATAAATGATTTGTACAAGCGAGGGAAGAAACTCATTAAATTTATCACCGGGCATTCAAGGGTCAATGCCTTTTATCGCACTTACTCTAAGTTGCAATTACTTAAGCTTGCAAAGACTAGATTTGGTAGCTATTTCCTCACCTTCAGGCGCCTATTGAGGTTAAGACAGGCTTTGGGTGCTATGGTGATGAGTGATGAGTGGAATGAAATTAGCACTGATAGAGATGGCATGGATGCAGCAAAGGACACTGTTCTTGATAGCTATTTTTGGAAACAAGTCAAGTATGTTTTACAGTTCACCGAGCCAATTTAGAACATGCTTCGGTTTGCAGATTCTGATCGACCAGTCATTGGGGAGGTGTATGAGCAAATGGACACTATGCTAGGACAAATTAAGGACATTGTTCAGCCTAGAGATGAGATTTGTATGATTTAATCCATATAGAGGTGGCAAAATGGTGGGAGAAGCTGAATATTCCACTACATGCCTTAGCATATGTGCTTACACCAAAATACTATCATATATCATGGCTTTTGATGAGGAGCATCCACGCTCCTTCCACTCCATCACATTGGCGTCAAACTATGACAGCCAGCTGGCTAAACTCCCAGTTAGAGATCCGTGATCTGAGGGATCAGATCTGGTAGGTGAGCAATCAACGCTGCAGGGGAGTGGCATTTGGCGAGCAGGAACAGAGATAAAACGGAAATCTCTACGTAAGAGAAGGCAGCTTCACTTTTGGTTTTTTTGGCTTTGTTTGTTTCCGGTTTTGGGTTTGCTGTGTCGTAATCTAGCGAGAGATCGATCCAGTCTTTCAGTTTTGGTAGGATTAAAGAAGTAGGGCCTGTGTGCCCGCTCAGTGAAAACCCGCTCAGTGAAATAAACCAGGACCTACGCGTCCTGTAGGGTTGAGTTTAGTTTTGAGTATTAGTATTTCTGTGTCTTTTGTTTATTGGGGCATTATGGCCTGTTGATGGATAAATAAAATGCCTTATCGGCAGTTAATGTGCTAAGTGATCCAGATTCTGTTATTTCGTGTGTGTTTTCTACCTGTGGGTTATATTCATTTTGTCTCAGGATTTTGTTTTTGGTCGGAGACTCTCTGCTTCATTGAGACTCTCTACATCATTTGGTATCAGAGCAAACCACAATGGCCCAGAGGGGAAACCATTGTTGCGGGCTTACCGCTGGAGACTTAGCTGCTGAAACTAGATAGTTGGTTCGAGAGGAGAACCAAGGGTGCTCGGAGGAGCACTAGACTGCACGGAGGTGCATTATATTATTATTATTACCAGTGGGTTCGGCTTGGGAAAGCAATACTGTGAACAACTTTAAGAGAGCAAGTTGTTGAGAAGCCAAAGAGAGATTGGCAAGTAAAAGTTAAAAAAAAAATGGCAAAGGAGAAGTGGGTGAGCCAAGAAGAGAAAGAATGGATCAGGGCAGAGATACAAGCAATTAGGCAACTAATCAAAGAGCGTGATGAAAGACTGCAAAGAAAAGCGGAGATCCGAGCCATACGAAAGGTGATACGAGCCTTGGAGGAGAAAGAAAGACATCAAATTGAAAAGAGAGAGTTTTCAAAGGGGGTCTCAGTTGTGGAAGTGCTTTTCCATCCAAAAGAAGGTGAAGCACTCGAAGAAGACGAATACATTGCTGCTGAGCACATGGGAGTGCCGCATCAATTAAATTCTGAACATCCAGTGGGGCTGCAATCCCCATTGAGTATGCAGAAGGGCAGTCCCAGTCCTCGTTTCAAGAGTCCTCGCAATAGGAAGAAAAAGTCTCAGGAAGAGGATTTGAACAATGGGTTCAATTCTCCTTCTGCTGCCATTGCTGCAGAAAACCGTGATCCTAATTTTAGTGTGAAAATCTCTATTGGGCATGTGAAAAACTCTGGTGGGTCTCTGAAATCTAATCTTTCAGAAGTACCCTCATTGGCTATTGCTTCTGGAATTCATTCAGGTAAGTCTAGGAGATGTGCTGCTAATTACGCAGATTGGGGGTCGGTCAATTTCAAGGCTCAACCCCGCAAATTCCTTGTTGCAAAGAGGCATGATCGGCCTGAGAAGGAGCTCACTGAATGCAAATGCAGTGAAAAAAAGGCGGATGGAGATAAATCTAGAAAATGTGCTTGTGTTGCTTCCAAGGAATTGAGGGCTTCTCAGGAGGAGTTTTGCAAGGACAATCTGCAGTTAACACCTTCTGATTCCGCAGAAGAAGAAGATACAGGAAGAGATGGCAGATATGGGGTTGCTGAGAAAAATGGAGATATGATGTGCATTGAAGAGAGCATAAATGAGAAAATTCAATATGCTGAAGAGGGCATAAATGGGTTTTGGAAACATGAAAGAAAACGATGTGGTGAACAGGGCATGAATGGATTTTGTAGGGAAGAGAGAAATGAGGAGGTTCATTGTGGTGAAGAGGGCAGAAATGGGTATTTAAGTGAAGGAAAACACTCAGAATTCCAATATGGTGAAGTGGGTACCGACTTGACTCAGATTGATGGCCTCGGTAATAGCAGTATGCATGACAAAATTCATTGTTATGAAGATGGTATTAAGAATTTTGATGGGCATGAGGAAAGTGAGAATGTAGCACAGGATAGGTTGGTTACTGGAGAAGAAAATGAAAAACAACTAGAACAAAGGGGAGAACTGACTGAAGTTGTGGATGACCATGAGGAGGCAGCAGTCCAAGCTGTTACAAATAAATCGTTGTTTCAACTGTCAGAAGCCTCTGACACACCTGTACCAGCTGCTCAGATTGTAGATACCAAGGAAGGGAATGCTGAACCAACAGCAACATATATGAATGGAGCAGAAAAGTCATCAATGAGGCCAATGATGATAGAAGAGAGTGCAATCAAGGAAGAGCTTGCTCTTGAAGATGAAGCTGCAGTAATTGTGTTATCAGGTAAGGAGCATACAGTATTTCAAGAATCTGATGCAAATGGTAATGACAGATATGAAGAAGCTGTTGATCTCCCATTAGATGATCAGCAAGAGGTAAATGATAACAAAGTACTAGATGGGAAGGAAAATGGTTCCTTTAGTAAAAATAAAGAGGACAAGGTTGCAGCAGAAGAGGATGTGAAAGAATTGCTAAACTTTTATGAGCAGAGCACTAGTGACAATCTGAGAAATGAGTTTATGGAGAAAGATGGTTTATACCAAGGTTTGTTAATGTGGTTGCTGCTAATTAGACTGCTGTTGTGTAGGGTTCTAGGGATGTATTTTGATCGATGGAGAAAGTTGAAGAAAATGGAACTGAAGGCTATGAACCAGGAGGTTCATAATTCTTTAAACGAAGGGAGTATGATGCGGAGCATCCACGCTCCTTCCACTCCATCACATTGGCGTCAAACTATGACAGCCAGCTGGCTAAACTCCCAGTTAGAGATCCGTGATCTGAGGGATCAAATCTGGTAGGTGAGCAATCAACGCTGCAGGGGAGTGGCATTTGGCGAGCAGGAACAGAGATAAAACGGAAATCTCTACGTAAGAGAAGGCAGCTTCACTTTTGGTTTTTTTGGCTTTGTTTGTTTCCGGTTTTGGGTTTGCTGTGTCGTAATCTAGCGAGAGATCGATCCAGTCTTTCAGTTTTGGTAGGATTAAAGAAGTAGGGCCTGTGTGCCCGCTCAGTGAAAACCCGCTCAGTGAAATAAACCAGGACCTACGCGTCCTGTAGGGTTGAGTTTAGTTTTGAGTATTAGTATTTCTGTGTCTTTTGTTTATTGGGGCATTATGGCCTGTTGATGGATAAATAAAATGCCTTATCGGCAGTTAATGTGCTAAGTGATCCAGATTCTGTTATTTCGTGTGTGTTTTCTACCTGTGGGTTATATTCATTTTGTCTCAGGATTTTGTTTTTGGTCGGAGACTCTCTGCTTCATTGAGACTCTCTACATCAGCTTTCAACCCCAACACCAGGTGATGAGGCAAAGAGAAAACCACACCAAGATCCAAAGGCTCAAGCTGGTTATATGCAAGCATTGGAAAAAATGTACCCAGATGTTGAGGAGTGTGATAGCATTCGGCGACAGTTGAACCAGTACATCAATTGCACTAGTGCCTTTAGGAGCAACCGTGCAACTAGAGATCGAGGGAATTTGCCTTCTCTTCAGTGGTGGGACATGTATGGCACTAGTACACCACAGCTACAAACTATGGCAATGCGGGTGCTTTCATAGGTGGTGAACACTTCTTCAGCAGAGAGGTGTTGGAGCACATATAGTTTCATCCACAATGTCAAAAGAAACAGGTTGAATGTACAACAAGCAGAGACCTTGGTCTATGGGACCTCCATTCGGTGCGAGGTTCCATGGACGGGGCCCCTTCACTAGCACTCCAGCAGTACCTGCATTAGAAGGACCTTCACATTCACACTCAGTTACACATGCTTCATCTTCACTACCACCACGCGTACCCTCACGAGGCAATCGTGGTGGTGGAAAGAGGAACTAGGAGAAATAGATTGTTTTTGCATTTTACTAGATAGGATTTAAATCATAGCTCGGTTTAGTGTTTTGAACTTTTGAGACCTTTTAGTCTTCGTATTTCAGTTTAATTAGCATTCTGGTACTTATAAGTTATGCTTCATGGCACATGTAGATAGCCAATTTTTGTAAACAAAACTATTTGGTACTTAATGATGTACTTCCATAAGTTAATGATGTACTTCCCTATTATATGGTTCTAAAGGTTGTATGTTTGTAATTGATAGAATCTAGATGGTTTGTATTTGTATTTGTAAAATGTATTTCAATTCGTAACTTTGTAATTGTTAACAGCTAGATGGTTGATGCTTGAAATTTGAATGATTAATAATTAGTGTACTACCAGACTACGTAGTATGGATGTAATCATGGATAATGGAATCATGAATTATGAAATTTAGATGGCATTTCATATATTGGAAGTAGCACAAACATACATGTTTCGTAAATTTTGCATCTAGTTTGGCATTCTACATGTTTTTTTGAATGTGTGTATATATATATATATAAAGGCTCCCGAGACGCTTCGCTCCCAACCATTTTTTGAAAAATGTGCACCCGTGCTCCCGCTTCGCTCCCATGCTCTAGAAACCCTGAGCTGAACCATACTTAGCTCATTCCATTGAGCTTCCACGCCACTGTGAGAGTACCCTTGTGATGTTCATACAATCATACTTGGTTCATTTTAACTCTGTCACACTCCCTTATGATCATAACCTGTTTTCCCAATGTTTGGGGTACTTTTGAGATTATACACATTAACAAATGTATTGACCATTCAAACCCACAAACCACGTTCTGTCAATTTCCTGAAACAGTCATAGAGATAATTCTACATAATGGTTTACCATCACTATTTTCTTCCAAATAGGCATTCCAATAGCTATATTCATGCTTAATTATTCCTGAGCTAAAATTTATAGCCCTTCAATATGGTCGAATTTACCCAAATTCGGCACTGTTCCTATAGCTGCACTAATCTGTAGTGACTGATTGCTGCGACCTGCTGCATGAAATTCATCACTATTTCCAATCTCTCAGTACCTAGAACTCAGCTTAAACCCACAACCTCTTTCTGTTCACTCCTTCACATCTTCACGACATCGAATAACCCTCTTATTTTCTACTGATGTGGCAGAACTATCAATGTAGCGTGACATATGGCTACCACTGTGGCAAGAAGTACCAACTTGCCATTGTCTTATGAGGCCAAGTCATTTGCTGCTTTTATTCGGTCATCACAGTCTATCTAGTGTTGCAGCCATCGATCTGCTTCTACCATCAAATCTAGACCATTGGCGGCCCTTTCTTACTGTGTTACGACGATGAGACCCAAATGCATCTTACCTTCGCGTGAACGATAAACGGTTCATACCAACCCACTCAACATGCGCGATTCAATCCAAGCCATTCACACTCCTGTACCTCGAACAAGACACGATTACCTTCCCTTAGCTCAAACGATCAAATATGATTTCCCTCCAAGTTCGGATTAAATCTCAACCGTTGCCGCCATACTCTTCAAAAGAATCCCCAATCACTTCCAATCGACATGAATGGTCCCGATCAGTCTGATCTAGTCTGTCCACGCAGCTGGTCCACATCAGGTCCATCTTTACTCGGGCAAAACAGTGTCAATGGTAACAACTTGGTGGAAGGCGATTTCTAAAAAGTTCTTGTTGGAGTCGTTGCCAGTTAAAACCTGACACGTAACTAGGTGGTTTTCTCCCATCGGCTCACTCGCCTACCATTATCCCTTGTGAAAATAGTATGTTATGGATCACAACCATTGATCTTGGTGCATCCAACCACTCACGATCAAATCTCTAATCAATTCTGATTGGATATCGGACCTCATTTGTCGACCCTTCACAAACATTGACTGGTTATGTACCCTGATAATCTACTTCGACTCTCCGCCACATGTCTGCTCAGGCTACGCTACTCAACACCGACATGCTAACATGTGTCTCTTTCGAGGCTTCCCATCGATCCTTCCCACCAAACATTCTACTCGTGTCACATAAAATAACTCCGACTGAAAAGCTCTGATGTGCTGACACACGTCATTTTCAGTACTTCCCATCAGACCTTCTGTATTCTTGTCACATAAAATAGCTTCGATCGAAAAGCTTCAATGTGCTGACACATGTCCTTTTTGGGACTTCTCATCGGACCTTTCCCATCGCACCTTCTATTCAATTCACTTAAAATAACTCCAACTGAAAAGCTCCAATGTGCTGACACGTGTCATTTCTAGGGCTTTTCATCGAACCTTCCCATCAAACCTTTTGATCATGTCACATAAAATAACTCCGATTGAAAAGCTCTGATGTGTCGACATGTGTCCTTTTCATGACTTCTCATCGGACCTTCTTTTCATGTCACATAAAATAACTCAACCTCGACAACCACTTGGTTTCTGCTACTTATCACGACAGCGAGGTTCTGCTGTACGGATTCCAATACACGGTCAAACCAAAAAATTTGAGCTTTTTCCCTGAGATGCCACTTGGTATTTTCTCGTCAATAAATGTCTCCCCGCACTTCACACCTATCCAATTTGGAGTTACAGCAACCCTTCCGGCAAATGAATATTTTTTTGTAGGAGAATTCTTTCAAAGACTTCCTGTGGAACCCACCAATATGTCTATAAAAACCGATTTCCAGCCCAAACGGTCTCATTGTTGGAACCATAGCTTTGATACCACTTCGTCACATACCCGAGTAACTCTGTCATCCATGGAGACTGTGGGTTACTCGGCTTACCATTTTGTCACATACCCGACCACCTTTGTAGCACGGTTGGGCTAAAGAGGAACCTCAAACTCCAATCACTTACCATTCTGTGATCTATATTCCATTCTGACATGGAATTCATTCATTTCACAGCGAAAAACAAACAATTTACACAATGGAAATAAAGTTATAATGGTCGCCCAAATTAGCTTATGCATTCATAGCAAGATACAAGCAATTCAAGCAGGAAAAATTTATGTAATTATTGCCAAGCAATTACATGCATTCTAGCAAACACGTAACAATATTTAATGACAAACACATGAGACAGATAATCCATGGCAATTCATACATAGTTAGATACTCATCATTAATATTCTCCAACTGGCTGCAAGTGAAGGACGTTCCTCCCAGCCATAGGCTCTGTCAAGCCATGTCGTTCTTTAGAGCCACCCTCGAGCTGGGCTATCAATCCACAAGGGATAAGTGTTCTTTCCATCTATACACCGCTCAAACTTCTGCACAGCTCAATTCTCGTGCAACCACCTGGTGCAGGAAATCCCCTACACAATTGTCCCATACCTCAATTCTCCTTCCGCATCAACCTGCACAACGCCAAGAACAAGCTCCCTCCTCTGAGCTAACAGTCTCTCAAGTAGCCTCTAGTTCCCTTCTAGTGCTTCAACACAAGTCGGACAGGAAGTCTCTGAAATGCGACCCTAGGGTATAGTCTGCAGGACAAGTTCCTATCCAAGGGCACACTACCCTAGCACCAGTCTCACCAGTTTGCATATGGTATCTTTGGTCTTCCAATACCACTCGTATGTATCAGTTTCAACAATTCCCCAGTGAAGTCCAAACCCCCCTCGATGGAAGGTGTGCATGTCTCGCCATGTGGCTTAACCAAGACATAACCCTTAATCAATGTTTTAGATTAATTACCAAGGCTAAGGTTAAGGAGCTAAGCCGACCTTGGTCATCTTTTCCCTTAGCCCCCTAGCACTTCCCCTCTTGTGGATTCATAGCCCCCCATCTCATCTTCGTCCTTCTTCCTCTACAGCCATCAGAGATTTTATATTAATATTAAACACCTACCTATTTAGTATTTAGTATTTTGGTTATCCTGGCTTCTAGCCTTTACATAAAAAATATACAAGTTTATATTACGGGGTCAAACTGGGGCCGTTACAGAATGCCTCAGTTCTGCCCTAACTATATAACTGATTAATTATACATTCTAAACTTGTTAAATACTAGTTCAGTGCATGGAATCAAGTTGCTTCTCAGAACCTCTTGCTAAGCCACCTAGAGCTTGTCGAACGGACAGTTCACCAAGGATGATGGATGGTGACTTATTAGAGAGGAGATGAGGCAGAGCACTTGAGCTGGGGTGTTCCACTCCATGATTAGTGGTGAGGTATTTTGTCAAGGGAATTGGCACATATCTAGGCAGATATGGGTTTTGTCTTCATGAAGGATGTTATTATCTTTGGTGAAATTTGTAGATAGTTAGATCCACTCTGTCCTGAGTCCTCGGTAAGGAGCTTCTCTTTGTGCATTTGTAAGCTGTAGCAACTTACTATGTTGGCAACAATGGATGATATCTCTGGCTAGTTTGTTTTGTGGATTTTCACAGAAGGGCAGCTGTTATCTTCTTGCAATGCAATAAACTGAGCTAGGCTATGTTGGAGTAGACAGAGCAATGTTTGTACTGTCTGATCATTCTGTCTTGTTCTGAATTTCTTGGAGGTGGTTAGGGTTCCAGTGATGATTAGTTGCTACTGGCATAGCTTCCAGTTCATAGAACCCCAGCCTGTGATACATGCATGTGTGTTTTCAGGCCCATCCATGGGCTGATGTGAAGTTCTTACTCCGCCTCTTTGTTGCCTCCGAAATCTCATGATTATCTACATCATATGCTAATCTAGTTTTGTCGGGACAAGATTCTCATTTTAGAGGGTAGTTATGATTTACAGAAGCTTAACAAATTTACTTAAGAGAGAAAGTTCAAAGAACTAATGCAAGCCTAAACTCAGGCTTCTGTGGAGTGATGGGTTTGGCTAACGTGGCTTATAAAAATATTTCATAGTGTGTTTCATGCTAGCCATGCTGATGTCTATTTTTTTATCAATGTTGTAAAATATGGATTCGGCCGAGGGTCAACTCAGACTCAGACTCGAACCTGGCCATGACTCAGACTGGTTTCAATTTAAAGATTCAATTTCAATTTTCAGTTGGAGTGCAAATTGCCAAATTCATAAAGTGTAGTTCCATGTTAGCTTTAAGGTTGGTTCTGGATTACCATGTATAAGATGTCAATATATGACAAATTGTGGTGGGGATCATAGAGAGTTAATGTAACATTGTAAACTGATAGCAGGTTCATATCAGGTTGGATGTTTAAATAGACAGAAGGAAGGCATTCAGATTACAAGAAGTTACCTTCATGTAATATATTATAGAATATAGAATGTCATTTAACATTCAGATATGGTCATTTTTACTTTGTAAATACAAGTTTATGTGCTAATAGAGAACCCCTACAAACAAGAATATATTTAGTTCTGCTGAATTCATGTAAGGCAATTCTCATGAATTGTTTTTATGCCGTTGTGTTCATATGCTTGCCAATATTAGCTTTCAGAATAAAAGAAAGAATGCTGCATATAAGTATCGCACTAGGTGGTGAGCAAACATTGTAAGCACACAGAAATGGCTTTTTGGGGATTGACATGGTGGTTTGCCAGGCCATGCTCCATCCATGGTGACTTGGCCAAGTTGGTGCGGACTTGGACTTGGCCGAGTTGGCCAATTCAGTACCGAAGTTGCCACCTGAACTGATTTGGAGGCCAAGTTGAATCAGTGGGTTCAACTCGACCAAGTCCGAGTCCAAGTTGACCCAGTTTTAACACCATGTTTTGGATCTTAGTAATAACTAATAGAAGACACCTACACTTTTCTTTGTTAGTTTCAAATGAGGATTGTCAGATTCTTGCCATATTTTAACAATCAGAAAAGTACACATTCCCTCAAACCATGAGAATACTAGTCATTGAAAAAAGCTGGGGTATGCTTGCGAACCCAAACTCTAAGAATTGGTTGCAGCATGACCAACAACTCTTACTACTGTAGATATAAGGGGAAAAAATTATAATCTCATTGCACTGCTTAAATGAATCTTGTCAATAATGTTCAAGTTCAGTGTTTTTACTTTTTAGTTGTCTCCCTAAGTATTTAATCCCTGCAGAGTGTGGAAAATGGTTTTGAGTCTAGGAGGATCCCCTCTTTCTTCCTCAATCTTTGGCCAACTCGGGACAGAAAGCGAAACCCAGAGATTCAAACTTCTTTGGGTATAAAATCGGTGAGACCTTGGATCTCTTCCTAACCCTCCACCCAATGGGTCATCCTACTTTCGAGACACTTTTGAGGAGCTCCCATCCCAGAGCTCGGGATAGACTTCATTGGCCCAACAGTCAAAGCAGGAGATGTGTAGAGGGAGCCACCCAAATCTCCAACCTTAAAGCACCTGGGACTGTGATCTATACCTGAGAACCTCCCTCAGAAAAAGGAGCTAAACATCTCTAATTTGGATAATGAAAAAATGTGTAGAGGGAGCCACCCAAATCTCAGTAAAGGCATTAAAACCTCGTCTTGATCTTGTAGTAAATGGGGAATCTAAAGATGATGTGATCCTCCAACTCAGTCTCCTGCAAGTGGCGAAGTTGATAGATCTATTTGGGCAAGGAAGGTGGTGATTGGTCTTGGCCTAAAGTTGATGAGAGCCCACATAAAACTAACAAGGGGGAACTTGAGGGCGTACATCCAATGCTTGCATGTATATGCAGGTCGGACAATAAGGCCATCACCTAGCTGTAGAAAATGCTGCAAATAGAAAGCCATCTTATGCGCAAGACCCTCAGGAGGTGCAACCTGAGTGACTTGGATAAACTGTCTATAAATGTCCTCTCTAATTACTTTGTGTTTAGACAACGAGAAGTAGCCCAGTGCATCTAGAAAGTACTCGAAAGGGGGAGGCAGTCAAGAGAGCTGGCCATTGACTGAAGCAACTTGGAGGCCTCAAAAAGCCAATATTAAACCTACCTAGAGGGGCTTGTAGAGGCAAGGATCCTAGAGGAGAAGAGAGAAAGATAGGAGTACCAACCCCTCCTCGAAGCAGTCACTAGGAGTCCGGACTCTGAAAGAAAGATACAAGTCTGAACATGGCCTCTAGGCACAGAGGATGCTCTTCGATATCCGCCTGGATGATGAACTGAGGGATTGTCCGCTTGCGCCGTTTGTTGCATTGTGGTAGAAGGGTCTATACTTTCTCTGTTCAAGCCTAGTTAGCTCGAAGCAAGCTGGGCTCCCAGGATTGTGGATTTTCCGATTATCATGTGGAAGAGGTGCATCTTGCATGTGATATCCTAGAAGTGACTCTAGAAACAATGTCTCTCTAGAAGGGCAAGGGAGCCTTGGTTTTTTATTACTCATCTGCTTATTAAGTTAATTTGTGGCCTTCAAAGGTCTAGTTTCAAAGGACCCACATTTTATTCAACTATTTTCTCCTGCTTTGCTTTACTCTTAGTAAGCTCTGGTTTGTGACCTATCTGTTCTTTTCATGGTGTGGTTAGCAAAATAATTACACTGACAGTAGAAATAACCCAAGTGACCTGCATCATTCTATAAGCACAACCAAGATCATGCCCCAGATACTGCTTGCAGCTTCACTATCCCTGTCAGCTACACGAGCTGAACTTTTCACCTCCTATATCTCAAGTAGGGCAGGTGAAAATTTGAAACTCACTATTAGATTCCATTTTTTTAGCGTTCAACCTTTATATAGAACGTGCTATTCTGTTCATAATGTATGTAGGCTTTTGCTCAAGGGTATTTTTGCATTGGCTGATATGCCCGAAGCTTTGAATAGAATAAAAGAAGTTAGTTTCAGCAATATAACTCATAAATTACAAATAAAATATTAAAGTTAAGTTACTAGAAATAGTAGGGCTGGATATCATTTACGCAAATACCCTTTCTTGGGCATTTCTCTGCTCATGGCCTTATTTGGGTGGCTCCCTCTACACATTTTTTCATTATCCAAATTAGAGATGTTTAGCTCCTTTTTCTGAGGGAGGTTCTCAGGTATAGATCACGGTCCCTGGCCAAAACATTCTAGGAGGATCCCCCCTCTTTCTTCCTCGATGTTTGGCCAGCTCGGGACAGAAAGCGAAACCCAGAGATTCAAACTTCTTTGGGTATAAAATCTTTGAGATCTTGGATCTATTCCTAATACCCCACCCAATGGGTCATCCTACTTCCGAGACACTTTTGAGGAGCTTCCATCCCAGAGCTCAGGATAGACTTCATCGGCCCGACAGTCAAAGCAGTTCTAGGAGAACCCAAAGCCAGAGGTAGACTACCTCGACAGAGAGAACCACTCTCCAAGCTCTGTCAAGCAACCAGTCATCCATTCCGAGTTTCTTCCTCCTGGCCTTGAGTGTTAGGAATGATGGATCTCCTCAATAAATGGCTTCCCCTAGGATCCGTCCTTGGAATACAGAGTCATGCGCCCTCAGCCCTCGGCACTCTCCTCGTGATCCGCCCCTTCACGGTGATTATGGAATCGCATGAGGAGATTTCTCTTCCCTCTCTTCTAGCCTCAGCTTCTAGTTCCATAACCACTGACATGTTATTATGGAGATTTCACTTATTTACACGCTGTTTCTCTGTAATTTTCTTTCTTTGACTATCTGAGCTTTCTGAGATCTATCTTTGCTTTCTGTAGTTTTATTTTTTTTCTTGGACTATCTGAGCTTTTTGAGATCTATCTTTGCTTTCTGTAGTTTTATTTTCTTTCTTGGACTATCTTAGCTTTCTGAGATCTATATTTGTTTTCTGTAGTTTTATTTTTAGATCTTTTCCTGCTTCTGTTAATGTAGTTATGGGAGCTGCCTTTGCACTCGCGTTCCCACTATATATTACACCATTACAGTGTTTGTACTATTTTAATCCATTAACTTAACATACTCTTTTAATCCATTAACCTAATATTTGTAATTTGTAATCATTCGTTCGACATTATTAAAATTATCTGTCTTATCATAGCATGGCCCATAGTAATGATAGACAAAAGGAAATCGGTAATCAGAACCTACCATGGCTGGCGATGACTGGCATGCTAACAAGGCTGCCAATGATATTGTTACAACTGAGTTCTCTGCAAAATCTCGTTGTCTTGTTGTGTTCTCTGCCCTGCACTCTGGTACACAAATGTGACTCTTGGTTAAAAAATAAATACTATTTAATCACCTCGTCTATTTTATAGAGAGTTAGATTGATCTCCGCTCTTTCATCCTCCGTTATTTGATATGGAAGTATAAATATAAATATCTATGGAAGTTCTTGTATGGTATAACTAGTTATCGTATGGAAAGAGGCAATTATGCTCTTTCCATAATATTTAAGTTATGGGTGTTAATCATCAATTGAGTGTAGATTGAGTGGTTGGGTTGGAATGTTGTTATCATCTACATTCAGGTTCAAATCTTGCTTTGTGACACTTGCTCCTTGGGAGCGGACTTTGACTATGTATTGCTTGAATGGATGTATTTTAGTCCATACCTTGATTCTCCATAATATTAGGAAAATCATTCTATGTTCTACATAGATGTGCAAGCAATGGGTCACACTTGTAGTATACATAGGAAAAGACATGGTTAAGGGTGTGCACTCAAACTATTTAAGAAAAGGGGATTTGATCAAAACAAACACAAATAAGCATGCCCTGATGAAATTGGAGGCACTTGTAGCCCCAAATAAGGCTCTTTAGGGGCCTTTTTTCAATGGATGGGACCCATAATCGATCCAACCAAGTAGAGAGATTCAAACAAAGGAACCAAGTGTTTTACTAGCACCAGTTATGTGACCAAAGGTCAAGAGACCATAGTTTAGGCTAGAGGGGTCCTCTGATTATACAAACATCATATGGAGGCCAAAATCACACATTTGGACCATGGGAAGGACAATCAAAGGGGGAGCTTTGGCACATGTTATTCATTGTGAACATGAGACGGGGGACCTTTGTGTCATCTTAGGGAGAGTTTGAAATGGTTACTATACAATGCAAGAACACATATACAATGCATAAAATGAGGTTTAGAGATTTTGTTATACAATATCGATTTTTATTTTAAAAAAAAGAAAAATTAAAAAATTAACAGTATGCTTCCAAAGAAGATGCATCAATGCACATGCAAGCACACAAGAGATAGTTTGATATTATGTGATAAAACTTATGGCAGTGCATCATTAAAAAGTAAGCACATCGATGTATACGTACATCACATCAATAAATTGGTCATTAGTTGTCCTTCCACCCTAAGGATCTATGGCCTTCCCAAAATTCATAACAAAGGGCCCCTCCTTAGACCCATAGTTAACACGATAGGAGTCCTACCTATCAATTAGTGAAGCATCTAACTCGAAAGCTCAAGCCCTTAGTAGGTAATACCAATTCATTTGTAAAAGACTCCACTTTCTTTGTCAATAAGATCAAGGACATTAAACTTGACATAAATGACCTTCTCATTAGCTCCAATGTAGTCTCTCTCTTAACGAAAATTGCTATAGATGGAGTTGTTGAGGTCATTAATAAGATCACAGACCAAGAGATAGCCAAGTTTGTTTGATATCGACATTTTTCAGCTTCCAACGATAAATATATGAGCAAACTTGTGGTGTGGCTATGGGATCCCCCCTCTCCCCCATTTGTGGCTAATTTGCTCATGGAGAACTTATAAAGCAAAGCCCTTGCTTCTTCCCCTCTTCAATCTAGGCTATGGATTAGATTCATTGATAACACCTTTGTCATTTGGCCCCATGGTCATGATAACTTGGAGAAATGTGTTGACCACCTCAATAGACAGCCTGAATACATAAAATCCACCATGGATGTTGAAGTAGATGAGAGCCTGCCCTTTTTCTATGTTTGGGTCTATGGCACACCAAGGGTACACAAAAAATAAAAACCACACTGAATGATACCTTCACATTGAATCCCATCACGATCTTGCTCAAAAGCTCTAGGTTTTCAACACTCTAGCAACTAAAGCATTGAGAGTCTCATACAAGGATCATTAAGAGGAAGAAAAGATCCATCTTCTCAAAGTGTTAAAAACAATGCTTATAAGCAACATCAAGGGATTAGGGCCTTTCAAAAGGCTAGCAAAGAATCTAGGAACAAGGATCACATCAATGATGAGGTTTCCAAACTTTTCTTGCCTTAAGACAATATTGCTAATGTATTGAAGAAGAAAAACATTGGGGCAACCTTCAAACCCCTCACGACAATTAGAAACTCCCTCAATCTATTAAAGACCCTATTGATCCTATGAATCATAAGGGTGTCTATATGATTCCTTTCTCATGTGAAATGCCTTATGTGGGTGAAACGGGTTGCTCCATTAAGATCAAATCCAATAACGTGCTATTGATATTAGGCACAACCGTGTTCGTTCATTTGCATTATCCAAACACTCATATAAGACGAAGCATCATATTTGTATCAAGGAAGCCAAAATCTTGGCCAAGATTAATCACTATCACAATAAAAAATTCAAGTAAACAATTGAGATCAAAAAGAGATTAAATAATCTTAACAAAGACAATTGTTGGAAGGTTAGTCCTAATTGAATTCCAACACCATCTTCAAGGTAAAATTCTAAGTTTGTCTTTATTTCTTATTTATTGTTTTTCTTTACTCTTTGTTTTTTGTTCTTTAATTTATCTATTTTCTCTCTTATTTATTTTTGTATTTAATCTCTTTTAAAATCCTATATTTATCGTCAAGCCTCACTAGCACGATTGGTTTCAAGGGATTCCATTTGTTGGGGAGTCACCTAAAATCCAAGCATGTTAAGGGTTGGTGCGGTCGAGGCTAGTTGCTATCCCTGTGTGATTTTGATGGCTTAGATGCCCCTGGGTCATGGTTTCTCAAACCATGGGCTAACCCTGCAAGACATGGGTTCTCTTGCCAACCAAAAAAAAAATCCTCTATTTACCTTTCTCTTCGTTGTGACTAAGTATATTATGTATATTCCATTTTAATAAAACTTTACCTCAAACCTTATTTTTGTTATTAAGTAGTAAAGCTTTGGAATCGATATACTAATAATAATATAACTCTCTCTTAATAAGGTTTGAATTATCCTCTTTATTTCTTTTTTATTTATTATTTTCTTCATTGTATTTATCCTCTTTTAAATAACATTTTGTATTTTTTTCTTCTAAAATAAAAACAAAATATGTTATTATATAAATAAATTTAGAATTGACATGAGGTATTATGGAGGGTTTCCGTAGAATTGATGTAGGGTTTCCACAAAATGACATAGGGCATCCATAGCAAGTAGGGTTCATTTGCTGTGTGATGTAGGTTGAGGTCATGGATCTGAACCTCATAGATTATGGCGAGGACATCCTTAAGTCTGATGATATCTTCCCTATGGAAGAAGAATTATTCGCAATCCGGGGCAAATTGGAGAAGCCAACAGAAGGAGAGCAAGCACAAGCATGCACAAGTTTTCAAGGCCCGAAAGGGATAGTTGGAGGCTGCCAGAGCCTTTCGATCCTATAGCCATGTAAAGAAGACTTGCGTATGTCAGGACAAAAACTAACTGGGAAGGGTTTTTTCTAGAATTCACGGAAGCATTTTAATGGTGACAAGAAAGTCAAGCCTCATCCCAAAAGCCTATAAGGATCCCAAAATTTCTATCCATAGGAAGGTAAGGTGGGAGCAGGAGTCGAGCAGAGGAATTGGTGCTCTGGAAATTAGTCTCCTAAGTGTACTTATTGAAAGCCTTGTACTTTCGAGGTGAAGGGAACATGGCATCCTCACGTCACATGGCCATAAATGTGTAAAGTTGAGAGCGACAAAAGTAAGAATGATAATCGGTTTGGATGTAGTGGTAAAGGAAGTCCAGGAGCTAATGGAAAGTTCTCTAGTTGGAAGGTTCATGGGGAAGGTGACCAATGTGATTTCCCTTCGAAATTGGTTGGAATTGTCTTGGAAACCAATCATGGGTTATGTGTCGATGTTCTATATCTTGGCACGAGGTTGGTGTTGTTGCGTTTTTAGAAAGGGATCAGATGTAGACACGATTAAGGGAAGAGAATGGTTGGCACATCGGGGTTGTTTTTGAAAGGATGGGAACCAAATTCAAACCAATATGGGAACCCATGTATTTGCATAAAATATGGGTTCTTGTTCTAGGACTTCCGTAGGTTTTATGGATTTACAAAATATTGGAAACCTTCTGGGGAATTTTATCAAGGTAGAAGATGGATGGGAAGAAAGGGAGGATCGCAGGGCAGTGAAGATACTGGTAGAGATAGACTTAAGATGTTGTTTATTTATAGATGTAGAAATTGAATGGGGTAACTGGACTTTTCTTTAGCAATTAGATTACTGGAATACTTCCTTCTAGTACCATTTATGTCGATAGGTTGGTCATCTCAGAGCTCAGTGCAAGCTAGAAGAGAATGTCACTTTGTCTCCTAAGAAGATATGGGTAAAAAAATATTGCTCACCTCTTAAGGGTCAGGATAGGAGTGAGGAAGGGTCATGGGACAAGTAAGATGGAATGCTTCAAAAGAATCCAGAAAATTTGGGGATAGATGTCGATTCCTAGGCATAAAAGCTCTCAAAATAGGTATGTCATATGAATGTGGCTCCTTTAGAGGACCAGGATAATTTCATGCAAGAAGGTGAAACCTAGAGGGTGAGCAAAATGGAGTTAGGTCTCTTCTATATACCATAGAAGTAGTTTGATAAGAAGTTTGTAAGATTTCTCTTAATCTTTCTCAAGCCACTCTAAACTCTTCTAATTAATAGGATTTGAAGACTCTTTTGGAAAGAATTTTTTTGATGTTATTAATGGGGGGAATCCATACTCCGCAAAGGTGGTGGAACCTTCAATATTATCTCCATATTGTGTTGAGGAGGTAATGTCAATGATTCTCCCTTTTTGTATGAAGTTGTGAAGTCAGATTCATTGACTCATAATAATAGTAAAAAGAATATGAATTCGGTCTCCTGGATTATGCTCTCAAATCTAAACGGGACAAACATTTGTCAAAGGAAGGTGTAAAAGGAGGTATTGCAGTGAATATAGAAGTTCCTACTGTCGTTGGAAGAAAGTCGAATATCTCTCTGGCACAATTTTAGGCAAGAAATGGCATATGATAAGGAAGATGATCAACTATTACCAAGGCCCTTAGAGCCTAATTATTTTGTTATCTTTTAATGCAAGAGGCGTGGGAGGGGTGTGAAATTCTAGAACACAATAGGATCATGGAGATGGAGGATACCTCACAGTGAAAAGAATGAGCAGAAAAGATGAATTACAGTGAAAACTGCAGTGAAAAGAGCAGTAAAATTAATCATGCATTGGAAATCAAATGGAAGCATAAATGTGTAACATTATCCATTAATCAGTATAGTCCACAAATATGTTACAGTAGAGAAAATTCAAATCTCCTAGGATAATTAGAGTCTCAGCCAGTCTAGCATAGGAATTGTCACCACTGGAGTGCTCCAGAAGACCCAAACTTGAAACTCAACTCAACCAAAACTCAGTTAACTAACCAAGAAGGGTGCATTAGTGAGTTTGTCATGCAAATCACTCAAAAAAGGGCGCTTTAGATCACAAACAGTGGCAATTGGAGCACAAACCCCCCATAAGAGTCAGCTAACTCAGGTGGACTGAACCGGATCACTAAGTTGGCTCCTAAAATGTAGGGAACTGACTCTGGTGGTCCTGAAATGATGCATGTATGGCGCATTAGGTGGCTATTGGATCCTAGATGACATCTACACACCACTAGGGGGGGAATGACATCATCAACTACTAGTAAAAATAAAATAATGCTAAGTAGGACAAGGATGGAGTATTAATTATCCTAACAAGGGGCCCATAAGAAACAAGCCCCCAAAATACTTCTAAGCATTTGTAGGCCAGATGTAATCATGTTACAGGAAACCATGTGTTTATGTGAAAAAGTGGTTGAAATTATTTCTACTTGTTCGAAGTATTGGTCCTTTAGTTCCCTTGATGTAGAAGGACACTCAGGTGGTTTGGTCATAGGTTGGAGCTTTGGATTTATAGCCTCCTCATCTACATATTGGAGTTCATGGATTTTGGTAGAGTTAGTGTTGAAATAAATTAATAGATCTTTGAAGCTCCTAAATTTGTATGGCCCTTATGCAGATATAAAGGCTTTTGGGAAGATTTGTCGGAAGTGGGACTTCTAAAACATAATGGCTTGATTATTAGAGGGTATTTGAATTTAACTATGTCTACGAGATAAATATGTAGGGAGCCTGGGTGGATCCTTTGGGTGATTTCTTCATATGATTTGTTGAAAACAAGACTTCTAAAACAGAATGGCTTGATTATCGAAGGGTATTTGAATTTAATGATGTCTACGAGAGAAAAATGTAGGGGGGGAAGGCTAGGTGCATCCTTTAGGTGATTTCTTTGATCATCTTTTTGAAAAAATGGTCTTATTGATATGGAATCTACAAAGATAGTCCCTACAAGATACAATGGGAGAAAAGGAAGAGACATAATCTCAAAACATCTATATATAATTTTGGTGGCGAAAGATCTTATTAGTAGCCATTCACGATTAAAATCGTGGGTTTTTTCTAGTGGGATTTCGGATCGTCAACCTATTTTGTTTCAGTTGGAAGAAGAAGACGACTCTCTTGATGATTTCTTCAGAGATTCTCATGATATTCAACAAGGGTTCCTTTTGTCACCATTATTGTTCTTTTTGATAGCCAAAAATCTCAACTTACTCATCAAGGATGCAAAAGGAAAATGAGAGTTGAAAGAGATTAAAATATTGAATTCAATTGCAATTACTCATCTCTTTTTTGTGGATGATATTCTAATCTCCAACCATGGTTAGGGACAAGAGATTCAGAAGATTAAAGAGATATTGAATTTGTATTGTCTAGCTACTGGCATGGAAATCAACCTCTCAAAACATTTAGATGTGGTTAATGAGTTTTCTGACGAAGAAGCTACGCATATAGGAGACATCCTCTCTCTCTTAGTCAAGGATTTGGAGACTGGGGTAAAGTATATTGGTTTCTTTATTAATCCTAATAAATACAGATTAGAATATTGGCAATGGATGTATTAGAAAATTGAGACTCATATTTTTGTTTGGGTTAACCGATGGCTTTCTTGTGGAGGTATGGTGATCTTAATAAAATTGTTCTTGAAAGTACTCCATTTTATTGGATGGTTATAGCCAAAGTCCCTAAAGGTATATTGACAAAGATCATAAAAAAGTGCTCAAGTTTCCTATTGATGGGGAAGAGGACAGCGAAAGGAAATCCATAGGTTAAATGATTTAGGTTGGAAGCTCCATAGAACCTAGGAAAATGGGGCCTCAAGAACTTTTATTTATTTAGTAAGGCCCTAACAGCGAAGAATATGTGGTGACTAGTTTATATGAGGCATTGTGGGAAAAAGTAATGAAAACCGAGTATTTAAAAGGTGTCTCAGTGGAGAACTAATTTAGGGAGGAACGAAAAAACTCAAAAGGAGGTTCTATTGTTTGGAAGGCATTGGTTGAACCCTTTCCATTGGTTGGTACATGGACAACATGGAGGATTGGTGATGGTAGAAAGCTCCAAATAGGGGAAGATCTCTGGATCAGAGTGGAGAGATATTTTAATCTATCGAATGAATTGGTGCAAAAGCTTCATGATTCCGAGATTTATTTCTTAAAGTATGTTGGAGTCCTTGATGGGGTAAGAGAATGGGCGCATCATTTGATGTCAGCAAAGGATTTGGGTTTGGAAGAATTATAGGTTGAAGAATGGAGGCAATATATTAAAAATTTGTCACACGGGGTGATCAAGCTTACAACGGAATAGAACAATCTTTGCTAGACAAAAAATCTATCCTCAGGTGAATATACAGAAAAATTGGGTTATGGAGCCAAGGTTGAGGAAGATTTCGTATGGGAAAAGTGTTGGTGGTGGGAAGTGGTATGGAAATTATCAGGCCCATTGAAAGCAAAAATTATCTTAAGGATATATTTAGCCAATAAAATATTGACATGGGATAATGGAATGAAATGTGATTGGATAAGGCCGAGTGGATGGTGTCTGTGTATGCAAGATTTTGAATATGTCTTTCATTTATTTGTGGGTTATGGTTACACCAAATATTTCTAGAGGAATTTAAACTCCATGTTACCAAATATAATTGGAATTACATGGAATCCTTGGTAGGATGTGTTCAAGAATGGCTCTCGGATGTGTAGGGAATGTTATATTCTTTGCATGTGAATCGACTTGCAAGGTCAATCGTCGATTTTTATAAGTCGATTAGATTCATAGGCGATAGGCGATGCAATTTTGGTCTGTCGACTAATCAAAATAGTTGTTTGGTCAAAGGAAAATGACTTATCGACGGGAAGTCAACGAAACGACCAAGGCTCAAGGGGAAATAGACCAAAGTTTACCCATTCAAGTTGACTGTAACGGAATAGTTGAAAGTGGTTAGGAAGTTATGGATTATCATTAATGAGCATTTTGTTGTATTGCATCTATAAATAAGTTGTAATGGATATGCATTGGAAGAGAAGTAGTGTGTAGCATGATCATGTAATAAAGTGTGATTTGTGGTCTAGGAAATCACAGTTGTAAACACTTGTTTTTTAGTGTTTGATTGATAGATAAGTGAAAGCTCATTGATTCATTGGTTTTCCTCCGAGAGAGAGGTTTCCAAGGTAATTTATGTGTAATGCGTTGATGTTGTTGTGTTCCATTGTCTTATGTGAATGTGTTTAACTATATGAATCAATTTGAAAACTTGTTATAACCGATAATAGAACCAACAGTTGGTATCAAAGTTGTATTTGGCTGCAAGGGGACACCTTTGTTGCTAAGGATTTGGCTTGGTCTTTATTACAGTGGGATATTTCTGGAAATGTTGATTCATTGTTAGAATGGCTAACACATAAAGGATAAAAATTGTAAAGTTTAATGGAGAAATATTTTTGCTTTGGAAGCTTAAAATGGAGGATCTCCTTGTAGATCGAGAACAATGGATTGCAGTCGACCCGGGAATAACTCCAACTGGTATGTCGAAGGAATACTGACGAAATATTTGCAGAAATACAAGGACTACAATTCGAATTTATCTAGCAGATTATGTATTGATGAATGCCTCAAAAGAAGATACTACAAATAATCTATGGGAAAAGTTGGGAACTTGTACTAGTCGAAATATTTAGTTAACAAGTTGTTTCTTCGGGAGAAGTTGAATCTTTTGTGGATGGTTGAAGGTGATTTGGTTATAGAGCACATGAATGCATTCAAAACTGTTATTAATCAGTTGTTTTCCATGGATATTAAAATCACTAAGGAAGATAAATGCATCAGTTTGTTGTGTTCTTTGTCGGATTCTTGGAATACCTTGGTTGTGCATGTTGGAAGAAACAACACCACATTGAAGATCGATGATGTGGTCACATCTATATTGTCATAAGAGATGAGACAAAAGAACTTGGAAGGAGTGACCCACAAAGCCTTGACGGTAAGAGGTCGAGCGATAGACAGAGCAAAAGTCAAAACCTCTGGTAGAAATTCAAAGTCGAGGGGTAGATCTAAGAATAGATCGCATGATCCAATTACGAAAAACATGTTGGTGATGCAGAAAAGTTGGGCATTATAGACGTAATTGTAATTCGATAGAAGTCAAGAAATGCAAAGGGTCTGATGAAGGTTAGTCAAATGATGGTAAGAATTCACAAGAAGAGAAAAGAGATGTGTATTTGGCCTCCACAAGTACACAATCATACAATGATTCTTGGTTGATCCACTCTAGTGCACCATATCATATGGCACCTTGTAGAGAATGGTTCTGTGAGTATGAAAAGATCGATGGTGGTGATGTTATACTGAGAGATGATTCACTGACCAGGATAGTTGGATGAGGTAAAGTTGGACTGAAACTGAACACTTACAGGAGTGTTGCATATCCTAGGTTTGGATCAAAACCTGATTTTAGTTAGTAAGTTGGGGAATGCAGGTGTGCAGTCTGTATTTGATAAATATATGTGTAAAATGGTGCAAGGAGTGATGGTATTGATGAGGGGAGTTCGGATTGGAACCTTGTACAAGATATTGGGAAGAACAGACACTGATGAAAGTGTTAATGTGGTTTGTTCGGAGTCTGACAACGTATCTTCTTGTCTAGTCAACTCGACCATGTTGTGGCATCAATGAATGGGACATATAGGTGAGAAAGGTATTCATGCCATGCACAACAAAGCTATGGTTGAAGGTCTCCCTGGCTGCTCTGAAGAATTTGACTTATGTGAACATTGTATTTATGGTAAACATAATTGATAAAGTTCTCATCTAGAGCTACTAGGGCTAAAGAAATACTGCAATTAATACATAGTGATGTGTTTGGACCTATGTCAGTCCCTTCACTAGGAGGTTCTCAGTATTGCATTTATTTCGTAGATGATTTCTCTAGAATGACATGGTTGTATTTTTTGAAGAAGAAATTTGAGGTTTTTGAAAAGTTTCAAGAGTTTAAAACTCTTGTGGAGAATCAGACTGGTAAAAATATCAAGGTGTTGAGAACTGATAATGGAGGAGAATTACGTGGAAAGGTGTTCGACCAGTCCTATAGAAAACACAATATATCTCGACAAAAAACAACTCCATACATGCCTCAAAAAATGGATTTGTTGAAATAATAAACAAAATGTTGATGGAGAAAGCGAGAAGCATGCTTAGTGGTGCAGGAGTTGCACAAGAATTATCTGCATAGGCAATTGAAATGGTGTGTTACTTGGTGAATAGATCACCGTCGATGGCTCTGGTTGAAAAGACTCCATATGAGGCATGGGCTAGTAAAAGGATATCTTTTGCACATCTCAGAGTGTTTAGGTGTGAAGCCTTTGTGCACATCCCAAAGGAGAAAAGAACCAAACTCTACAACAAGTCGGAGAAATTCATCTTCATCGGGTATAAGGATGTAGTGAAAGGTTATAAGCTATGGAACCTAGTGATGAGGAAGGCATTTTATAGTCAAGATGTGATCTTTAGAGAAGTTGGGAGAACTTTTATGGATGAAGAGGTTAAAAGAGAAAAAACTATAAAAGAAAGAGTTTGAAATTAAAGACAAAAGTCTGGATTAGGTGAGTCAACTGAATTCAATGAAGAGATGGAACAACAGACTTGGGATGTCAGGAGGTCTGGTCAAGCAAGGAAACAACCAGAACCATATATTCCACCTGATTTTCACTCTGCTTTTATGTTATCTACCATAGACAATGATCCCGGGTAAGTAAAGGAAGAAAACGACTCAATAGAGAGTAAACTCTAGAAAAGGCCATGGAAGAAGAGATGGGGTCCTTGAGGAAAAATGAAACATGGGATCTATTCGCATTACCAAATGGAAGGAAACCTATCGGCAGTAAGTGGGTGTTCAAGAAAATGTTGAATGCAATAGGACAATTCAAGAAGCATAAGGTTCGAAGGGTAGTGAAAGGATATTCCAAAGTTGAGGGAGTCGACTTTGGTGAAATTTTATCTACTATTGCTAAACTAAGTTCCACAAGGGTATTAATGTATTTAGCTACAACATTTGATCTTGAGATAGAGTAGATGGATGTAAAGACAATATTCTTCATGGTGACCTTGAAGAAGAAATATATATGAAGTAGCTTGAAGGGTTTATAGTGGATGGATAAAAGGAGCTAGTCTGTAAGCTCAAGAAGTCTCTCTATGGTCTAAAACAATCACCCATGATCTGTTATTAGAAGTTTGACAAGTATATCTAGTAGTTAGCATTTGTGAGAGTCAAGTCAATCATTATTTGTATTGGAAGAAAGTTGGTGGTCATTTCATATATATAGTTCTATATGCTAATGACATGTTATTGGTCGGGAATAACATGGACCTGATAAAGGAGGTGAAATTGAAATTATCATCTAAGTTCAACATGAAGGATCTCAAAACAACAGATTTCATTATTTGAATAGAAATCACAAGAGATCAAGCATGTATAAGACTATGTTTAAGTCAAAGAAAATATATTGAGACAATTCTGAAACATTTAAACATGCAGGAGACTCGACTGGTCAAGGTCCCTATTCCTGTGGGATTCAAGTTATCTATTGAATAGTATTTGAATACACATGAAGAAAATGAGTACATGTTGTGTGTACCCTATGCTAGTGGTGTAGGTAGTCTAATGTATGATGTGGTTTGTACACAACCCGATATTTCCCATGCAGTGGGATTATTGAGCAAGTACATGTTGACACCTGGAAAAGAGCACTAGACTGTAGTCGAGAGATATTTAGGTATCTACATGGCATGGCGGATTATGCAATTTTTTATGGAGGAGATCTTGCGGGAAACAAGGAAATCAATCTACATGGTTTCATCGATTATGACTAGGCTGGAGATATCGATCATAGACTGTCGACTAGTGAACATGTGTTCAAGATATTTGATGAAGCAGTTAATTGGATGAGTATAAGGTAGTCATTTGTTACATTCTCGACTACTCAAGTTGAATATATGACAGCTACTCATACACGTAAGGAATTTTTTTCGTTGCAAAGGTTGTGTTTAGATGTTGGATTCAAACATCATGATGTTAGGCTAGGTTGTGACAGTCAGAGTGCAATATTCCTAGCAATGAATCTAGCGTATCATTCAAAGACAAAACACATTGTTGTTCAATACCATTTTGTGAGGGAGATGGTGGAGAACAAGAAGGTGTTGCTAAAAAAGGCAGACAAGGTGAAGAATGTTGCACACTCATTGACCAAGTTGGTAATCACAACAATTTTTTCCTAGTGCAGGGAAGCAATGGGCTTGTCAACCACACTATATTTGTTGGATTGGTTATAGACAAACCTAGATTCACTATGATACAATCCAACAAACCCCAAGATACTGTCCCTTTTGGCATTGCCTACGAGCAGACAACGTTTCACCCGAAGCACCTACGGGAGCTGCAAGAACCAAGCTTCTACAACGATAAATAGGATCATGCTTTGTTTTAACACAATATACATTAACAAGACTTCGACGTAGATCTATTAATCCACAAAACCATTATCATGCATGAATCGGATGTGCATTAATAATATAATAGATAACATTCATGTTTACTTACAATAAACATTTGTTATTAATCAACATTTCATAATCAACACAATCAAGCACATTCATAGCATTCACATACACATGACACAACAGATTTTAACAAGGAAACCCAAACAAGAGAAAACCGGAAATGCTTCTTTTATTCATAGATCCCATTATAGAAAGCATTTCATATTCTTACGGGCCTGCACACATGGCCTGTAGATCCTTCTCTCTTTTACAAAATAATCGTCGGTCATACAAAACAATACATGGGATCCTCTACTTCTTCTTCGCATTCTTTTCTCAATTCATCAACAACCTATTCTACCCATCCCAATACATATTTATACTCTTCGGCATATCCCCGCGACCCACTAAGTGGACCCAAAATATAATTAACTTCCCAACTTTAACCAATTTCTTGGTTGACTCAATCAACCACTACCTTTTCCACTGTTTGTGGGCACAATTTCCTTTATCCACTTCTCCATGCAACCCATGTTCACATCAGCAAAAAATTGGTTTACAAAAACCTTGGGCCCAGTAAAGGTTATTCCTCCTGTATAGAGGTAATTGATCAAAGTAATGATGTTGTAACGTCTTGTTGGTCAAGGCTCTGGGCTTGTGTGTCAAGTCATGATTCTCATGTGAACCTTCCATATAAAGGTATCCATGGGATGGACCTCCCGTATGGAGGTGGACCTTTCGTATAAAGGTCATGCTTTACTTGTTAAAAGCATTTAATGTTCTGTGATGTATTATTAACCATGATCACCATATTGCTATTAAGTCTCCTTTAGAGATTGGCCACCTCTAAAGTGAATTGCTTTAGTGTATGATCATTTGGTTCGGAATAATATAATATGATCACAACATCTGATAATTCTTCTTAGTATAATGTAATGTGATGGATAATTAAAGTTAGCACATATTAACCATGTAGTAAGAGATAAAGAAACAAAATATAAAGCATACAAATCAAGAGAATTTGAAATTTCCCATGTAGACACTTCAGCTAATTAAAGAGAACTCAAATTGTTGAAGATTCGGTTATAAAGCTTCAATTAAGTATCAATGTATGCCTTAATCAATGCTTCAGTTAAAAGCATCAGTTAAAGATATGCCTCAGTTAACTAAAGAACTCATAGTGGTCACTGCAAGTAAATCAATCAGCATGATTTCAGTTAACTAAGTGTTAAATAAGAAGGACTAGTTAACTAAAGTGTTTTCACTTTAGCTAACTAAAAGATGACACTTCAGTAAATCAAGGAAAACTTTAATTGATCAATACAATGATGTTATCAAAAAAGAATCAGTTAAAGAGAGTTAACTAAGTGACAACAAAGAAGATCTAGTTAACTAAGTGTTATTGCATGACGACACTTATGTTAAACTAAAAGACGACACGTGAGTTGCGACACTTGCATGTCGACACTTAAGTTAGCCACCTAACTAAGTGGGAAAACTTTCAGTTAAGAGGTTAGTTCATCCTAAGTGATAGTTCAAAACTGCATGAGAAGTGGGGCACACTTCCTCATGCAAGATTGATACATCCAGTCTGAGGGAAAGTTCATCCATAAGTTAGAAGAAGTTGATGCTTGAGAAGAATGTATAAATATGTTATACGGGATTGATGAATCCAATGTGAAGTGAATTCTCTTCTCCTTTGAAGGCAATACGCTTCTCTTTGTGTGTAGGATTTTATTATTGAAGTCAAGGCGCTTCTCTGATTGATCTCTCTTCTCTATTGATTTTGTATCTTCACCAAGATTGTTTGGTTATCTCTTATCTTTTGAAAGCAATCTGCTATGTTGTAAAAGAAAGACATTCTCTACTATCCATTATATTATATTGAGAAGAGTTGTTGGGGTTTTTGTTCTCATTGTTTTGAGGATTTTCCCCAGGGTATATCTTGTGTTATGGTTGTACGAATTACATGTGGTTGAATTGTATCATTGCTTTAAGTCTCTGCATCTAAAATAATTAAAGATCAAATCTCAATAAAAAATCAACTTTATTGACTTGCTCCTGTAGCTCTTCAACCAACTACGCAGTGGCTTCCACTTTTAATCGGGCTTCATTCAAGAGTAATGAAAGGGGTTACCTTTTTCTTGTGCATCGAGACAATTAGCTAAGAATTCATTCAATAAAAACATGGCCCAATTGAACTGGACCTTTGACGCATTGCTCTTCCAATGTAATGACTGGTGCAGGAAACTGATTTGGTCGACATTTCCTAAGAATCTTATTTTCCAACGCCCAGGTTGCCAATCTTATCACCTGGTTCGCAATCGATCTTATGTTGTAACCCATGGTGCTCTTTTCTAAGCCATACTTGTCTTTCATTATGTTAGCGATTTCCCTGTCCTTTTCTTTTCTTACAAAATAACTCACTGGATCTGGTCCTATTGTTAGCAATCCCGTAATATGCAATATCAAGTCTATATCTAGCGATATCTTCCCGTCTAACCACAAAAATCCTCCATGCACACACAGTAAGAGTTTCTTCACGCATATGTTAACTTCGACAATGCGAAAAAAATGTGGAATTTCTACGAGCACTAGAATGCCAAACTTTTCCAATCCTCAAGCACATGTGAGTGGTTCAAGGGTACAAGCCATCGAGTCTTCATGCTGCACTCTCTTTAGATAACTATCTATGGTGAACTCTGGGAATTTTGACCCATCAACAAAATCGTGATCAACATAGTTAAGATTTGGAACTTTACCTAGCATATCTCCTTCCATCATTACGCCCTTCGGGATGGTTGGCATCTCCAGAGTAAATTTTGCATCCTTAATTAATATAATTAGTTGATTATTTGGTTGCTTGGGTGAAACATATGGAGGCAAGACCAACGGTAGACTAGATGGTGAGGCCTCTGCATCATGCTTCCCCTTCATGCATGCTTCAATATTCCTTGTTCATGTTTTCTTCCTTGCTGGCATTGGTCACCTTCTTATCACTACAGGTGTCACTAATGGAGGTTTTGTTATCACAACCTCTAGTTCTACTTGGCTATATGGAATTATGATCGCCATTAACTCTTTAACAATGTCTTCAAGAGACTTCTCGGGCATACTCAATCATAGTCACTCATGGCACACTAGCTTTCAAACTTCACTGCTAGCTTAAGTTCAAATTGACTTCACTTCCCATACCGCAACCAATTTAAAGTTTTGCCACCCCACCTTTTCACCACATTGATTCCAAAATTGAACGTACCTGACCAAATCCTTCCTTGGGATTTAACTAATTTGACATTTATTCCTGTTAATGATTATGGATTCCTTTCACAAATCATCATTGCATCTTGTATTTAATGCACATTTTCATCATTAATGCACCACTTCATGGCTTCAGACACACTTCATGCGTTTTTTTTAAATATATACAAACCGAATCACCTCAACATTTACCTAAGTCAAAAACACTTCAACATATACTTGTTTCTATAGACTCTTTTCTATCATCTAGTGCTCATTTCAACTACACATAGAACCTAGACATTATAGTTATGTTTATGTGCATTGAGGGGAAGTGCAACTGTCCCTGTAGAGTTTCAACCAACTCCCATTAACTAACCCATCCATGAATTCCCCATTTAACTTTTGTAATTGCACAACACCTCCTTATCTTACATGCTTAATCACATAAGGTCCTAACTAATGTGTTTTAAATTTACCAGGATGTTTAAGAAACTTACTTTCATAGAGAAGAACTAAGTCTTCGACCTGGAATTTCTTCTGCTTTATATGGTGTTCATGCCAGGCCTTTTCTCATGCTTTTTCTACCTGCTAGTAAGAACCTGCAATGAATTTATCTTCTTCTAATTCCGATAGCTACGACAATCTATGTTTTAATGCTCCAGTGTCTGCAATTCCTATAAATGCAGCAATCCTTAGACTCAGCACAATATATTCCATAAGCATGACATCCCCTAACCATATGCCAACCTGAATGGTGTATAACCATAAAACTTCTTACATGTGGTTTTGTAAACCCATAAGACTACTAGTATTATCAACTCCTAGTTGTCATAGTTCGCATTACATATCTTGGTCAAGGCATTCTCCAAAATCTTATTAAACACTTCGACAATCCCATTGGCTTGAGGATGATATGTGTTAATACCCAAAAAGTGCTCACTAGCTCATTTCCTTATTCACATGACCCATTTGTCCACTTTTCCGTCATTTGAGCCTCTAAAGCCACCAAAAGGTCACCAAAAGACCTTAATACACCCCTTTTTCCACTCAAAATGAATATTTTTCCTCAAAAAGCTAAAAAACCCTCAAAAAGGGTCCATAATTCCCAAAAATATTAAAAAGGGAATAAAAATATTCAAAATATTCAAAAAAGGAAAAAGGAGGGAAAAGGTACCTAAACCATGTTGGTCAATATCATTGGTTTCCTCAAAACCATAATGGTATTCCCCACCACCAAAAACTATAAAAAGGTGGTAGGGGCTCCTCACTTTCCATCCATCCATCTTCCTATCCTCATGCTGTCAAAATCTCTCATGAGCTTTTGACCATTGTAGCTATCTTGGAGAAGAGACCTTTGGAGCTTGGAGCTACTCACCTTAGAAGTTGCTCAACACAAATCCTCACCATTTGAGGTATCTTAATATAATACTCATTCTTTTTATTTCTTGTTCTTGAATCATTTTCAAAAAAAATTATTTGTTATTTGCTTATCTATCACATAGATCCATGATTAATATAGTTTAAAGTAGTTTGTTATTTATTTCTATTGAAACTGCTGCTACTAGTTAGCAGGTGCCCATTGCACTAAGCTTGGTTGCAAAACCAAGCCAACAATATGGCATACTTTTTTGGTGTTAAATATGAAATTCTTCTGTTAATGCTTCAATGTCGCTGTTGAGAAAATGAGATCCTTGATCACTCAATAAAATATGCAAACAACCAAATCTAGTAACCACATTCTCAAATAAAAACTTCGTAGCAGTCGAAGGCTACAATCTCTGATTGGTTGTGCCAGGCTCCCACCAGTTCAAGTAATATGTCATAGTAATAATATATCTATCTCATGTTCTTTCCGAAGGTGGGTTAATAGGTCCAAGGAAATCAATAGCCCATTTATCAAATGCTTGTAAATTTACATGGGGTGCTAATGCCATTTCATATCGTCTTGAAGGCTTCCATACTCTTTGACATACATCACAAGACCTGCAGTATTTTTTTGCATCTTTATGTAATGTAGGCCACCAAAGTACTGATCTTAATACTTTTTACGCAGTATCCTTACCATCATAATGTCCCCCTACAAAGCCACTATGGGATTGTTCCAAAATCATTAGTCTCTCATTTTCAAACACACAACGCCTTAAAATTTCATATGTGCCCAACTTTTATAATTGTCCCGCTATCAACTGAAAGTTTGCGTCTTTCACAACCAATTGTTTCTTCTGTTGTACTGTATAATATTTGGGTGCCATACTTGTACTAAAAAAATGAATAATATCCTCAAAATAATTATCTACCATACTGAATGAAAATAATTGCGCATCAGCTAAATTATCATCTAACATCCCACGCTCTTCCCATCTTTCCAACCTCAACAAGTGATCAGGACTTGTTGTTGATAGTTTCCTCTTTGTTCTCAATAGTTTCCTGCTAGCAAAAGAATTGGAGTGATCATTATATTTGTCTCATGGTTGTGGTAAGACTACACCCAAAGCTATGGATGAGGCATCGACATGAACATGGAATTCTTTCTTCCAATCAGGAAAAACAAAAATTGGCGCAGTTACCATCTTTTCCTTTACCGTGTCCAAATTTTTTTGGCATTCCATGTTCCACTGAAATTTAGCATCTTTTTTTAACAACTTTTCAATAGGAGAAGTGATCTAAGCATAACCCTTAATGAATTTTCTATAATACCTCGTACGTCCCAGTGTTGTCATGAGTTGTTGCATTGAAGTTTTTGGTGGTAGATCTACAATAATAATAATCTTTGCAGGATCCATCAAGAGACCCTATTTACACAATACATGTCCCAATAAAATACCAAAAGGATCACAAAAGATAGATTTCTTTAAATTCAAGAAATCTGGTATTGTCTACATTGATCCAACATTAACCTCAAGTTCTCAATATGATTTTTCAATAAACTAAAAATCGTTTAGTCATCAAATTATACCTCTAAAAACTTCTTGATGAAATTCTTAAAAGTTGCGACAACTTCCCTAGAGAAGATAGCAGGGGTATCTTCAATTCAATTGGAATCACTATATATTGGTAACAAAACCATTCCGTAGAAAATGTAGTCTTATGTTGATCCTCCTTAGCGATCTTAATATGATGATAACTAGAAAATCCATCAGTAAATGAGTAGGCCTCCAGTCCTCCAACTTTTCTAAGACTTCGTCTATAAAAGGGGTGGGTAAAGGATCATGTAAACATGCAACATTAAACTTCCTTAAATCAACACATATCCTAACCTCCCATGTCTTCTTATCTTGAACCACCATAGGACTAATCCACTCTAACTCTTCAATGGGTTCTATTATATCGGCATCGAGTATTCTTCCAATTTCTACTTTTACTCTTCCTTTGTATCTAGGGTTCAACCTATAAGGTCTTTACTTGACAGGATTCATTCTAGGTTTCAAACAGATTTCATCTCTCCCAAGTCACCTACGATACCCTTCATTTCTGAAAACTTGGTTGGGAATAAATCTTGATACTCATGCAAAAATTCTGTAACTTTTTCAACAGTTTCGTCATCCAAGTAATCCCCTCTGTTAGCAGACTTAGGATTTTCTTCAGAACCAATATTCACTGTCCCAGTTTTAAATGGCTGTAAAAATTTAGCAGAGTCTATCTCAGTACCCCCTATGTAGCGGTTCCCTTCAGTTTCTGGAATACGTAGGTCCCTCATGTCATTGTCTTCTTCAGTAATGCTATAGAATTCCAGATCTTGGTCCAATTTCGTAGCCCAGTCTAGATGGTTATATATAGGTAATGGTACTTCTTCAAATATTTTCTATTTCACATCTTGTAGAGCCATATTGACAATCAGGTTTTCATCTTCAAAACTAAAGGTTTTCTTAAAATCTAGAGTCATCTCTTCTGAATCTACTGTCCCACTTCGCAGTTCTAATTCTTTATACCAATTTCTCTGAATTGTATCTAATGTATGAATAAACATATAAACCCACTCAGTCTTAGGTATAGAACCCCATGATGTAGTACATCTCCCTATGTGGTATGTTGAACTAGTCAACCCATTATATTTTACACTACAGTGGTTAAGTTCCTCACCAATTATGATGTCTAACAATGTTTTTCACTCTGACTAGTCCCCTATATTCTCCATATGAGTATTCCACCACATTGTTGGGGTAGCCTTTAGGGCCATATCCAATGCTAAGATTCTTTGTTGCTCCGGAACATATATCTCAAAATGAACAATAAAATATTCTAAATTTGTTAATCCAGCATACACATGTGGGTTACATACCTCTTGTCCAATTTAGTGCAGTGACCTCGTGATATGGGCATATATTCTCATAGATACCATCTGAATCTGATGCACACAATCTAATACTTCACCAACTTAGGTTTCCATCCATTGTCGGATTTATGTAATCATCCATCTTTGAATTCATCTTGTAGATATTTTCCAATTCCTGAGCACCATTTTCTTCTTTAATAGGTTCAGCATACCTCTTTCCTTCCAACCGGTGTAACGACATAGTAACTCAAATTTTACCTCCTTCAAATGTCACCAATCTCTTCTTCATATTAATAATAACATGATTATCCATGGCCCATTCTATTCCAAGTAAATATGGATAGGGGTTGGTATCATCTATGATTTCAATAACCTCAAAATATGCAAAACTGTGCAGTCCCTCAACCTCAACAGGTACCCATACCAATCTACCAAATGAAACCACTTTTTGTTGATTTGCCAGTTTTAGTTGTACTGGTGACCTTACAAGCTTAGGTTTACCCATGTTTCCCCATATTTAGTAAGTATGTTAACATCGGACCCCAGATATAGAATAATAAATCCATGTCACAGTCTCCAATCTACGCACTAAGTCACAGCTCTCTACCTATCCTCTTTTTTGTTGCAGACGATTAACAGTTCTTTCATCAATAGGTTATACTACCCCTTTATCACATTGGTCAAGTATACGACAAATATTTTTTGTGGATTTTTCATCTTTTATCATATCTAAACAGCTTTGTGGAAAATTATTTAAGAGACTTACCCTTCCCGATGTCTTATTTGGAACTGTTCGATCATAAATCAAAGGCATGTCATATACTAGAGTTGTGTTGTAAATCGCTTGAGTTGTTGAAGGAGATGCACCTTGATCTGTTGTAGTGAAATCCTTCATAGCTTCAACATAATTATCATTTTCCTTCTAAGGTTAAATGTTGGTGGTTATTCCAATGCTTTCCTTACCCAAGGCCCTCGCTGATTTACTAGTCCTTCCATATCACTTTCCATCGTGGACCCACCACGTGTCACTACTGCTATGGTAGGATGATCCTCCTACCTTTCTGCAGAAATATTTCGGAAATTCTGGTTTTTATTTTGATTTCCCTTACCCTGCCATTTTGTTATCATTTGTAGACAATCTTCAATAGTATGATCTAAATCTCAGCAATATGTACATGTCGAACAAGGGTTCGAACAATCCCTTGCAAAATGTCTTGGTTGTCCATAATTGTAACAAATTGTTTGACCCCTTCCTCTGCCAAATCCTCCTCCTCCATGTCCTTGGAATCCACCCCTTCCTTGATTATAACCTCCTATTTGGCCATGGAACTATGTATTGATTCCTTCACCTTGCTCTTCAACTTTCATTCTATATGCATCAATTGTATCTTCAGACAACAAATCATATGCTCAACAATATTTTTTGTCATGGCCTATAGACTCGCAAAATTTGCATAATAGATTTCTAAGAGTTAGCACATACTTTTGCAAAAAAAAACATTCTTATGGTTGATGTCCTCTAGTCTTACAAACTTTAAACCACGATCGAGCTCCAATATTCAAAGGACTTGAAACACCCATTTCTAAATACTCTTGAAATCTCGAACATTGGTCCTTATGATGGCCTTCTACTTTACATTTGATAAACCAGATTACCTCACGTTGTTCCTTCCCTTTCTTAATATCCTGAATCTGAATTGACAAAATCGCCAACTATGTTTTAATCTGACCAATCCCTATACCAGTCTCCCCTATCCGTGATGCCTCTAGCTTCATTTCAATCTTGATGGCTTCAGACTGCGACACAACCTTCTATTGCATCAATGGCAATCGAATGTGCGGGAACAATGTAGCTATAAACCACTCTTTGTGTTGAGCATCTAGAATCTAAAAGCTTACCCAATCCATCAAATTTTTAAATCGATGGTCGAAGTCCCATACATACTCACTTGGCAGTTGTTTAATTTCCTTGAGCTTAGTGATACACTGCGACTCATATTTGGGCTTACTAAACACATCTTCCAGCATAGTTTTAATCTCATCCAAATTTTTATGCGGAGTTCCTTGGGGTACAATGGAAAACTTCATAAACCAATTTAGCGCATGATCCCGGAAGTTTGTGATCAACTATGCTTTCTTTACATTATCATCTTGTACTTGTTTAACACTCCACACTGCTTTGCAAAGAATCCAATGTTGGTTTGGATCCTTGATCCATTCTCATGGAAAAGTGGCAACTTCATATCATCTCCTACCATCTTTTGTTGCGGAGGTACCGATGGATTCTGAACTATAAGGCCAATCTTCCCGCTACTATGGTTTGATGAACTATGACCTTTACTAGCTAAACCGCTATTCTAACTACTTTGAAAATTATTAGTTGTTATTACAAGATGCAATCGACTAGATGTACTTACCTCAATTTCAAGAGATGCAATGGGATCATGGGTATGTCGCAGTCTCCAGCTTGAGACGATTCAATTGGTTCTTCCTCCAATTTGAGCTGATATTTCTCCTCTTCTCCTTCTTCTATACTAATTGACTCATTCCTGAGCTAAAGCATAGCGATGTACTCACAATATTTGGTCACACTACGAACCTCCTTTCTCCGTGTTGTAGTCCTTCTCCTATTACAGTGTTGAAAACTTGCTCCACGTCACAGACATTTGTACTCCTCATCTATTTCACCATCTTCTCCCCTCAGCATTACAACTCCCTCTTCTCCAACATATTCTCATACCTTCCTCTGGTCAATACCCATTTCCCAATGCTCGACTCTGCTCACTCCTCATATTCCATTCTCATAATACCCTTTTCACAAAGTAATATCTTGATCCAAAAATACATAGATTTCAAATACCTACCTCGCAATCCTTTGAAAAATTCTCTTTCAGCTATGTTATAAGACATTAATGTTTCTACAATAAACTCGGTGACATATCTGGGAAGTATACTATCAAGCCAATAATCAACAACATGAGAAATATTATTATTAATACCTTTAATCCTTCGGATTAACCTAGGAGTCCAAACTGTTGGTTCTCCTCCATGGAAGCATCTCTTCTACTCTGTTAACTTCGATAACCACTCAAACAATAATATAGGGAACTCAACAAAGAAAACTTCATGTATATTTGAGAAAACATACCTTCCCAACCATTCTTGTGAGTTGATCCTAGGATTCCTATTATGTTCTTTGACAAACTCTCACTCCTTCTTTTCTATCCATTCCACAATCCTTGGATTAGTTGGACACCACACCCCCTTCAATAGTAGATCCTTGTCCCAACAATAGAACCATTCGTTGGGTTGGTTATATACAGACCCAAATTCACTATGACACAAACCAACAAACCCCAAGATATTGGCCCTTTAGACATTTCTTGCGAGCAAACAACACCACACCCGAAGCACCTATGGGAGATGCAATAACCAAGCTTATGCAGCAGTGAAGGGAATCATGCTCTATTCTAACACAATATACATTAACCGAACTTCGACACAAATCTATTAATCCACAAAACCATTGTCACACATGAATCAGTTGCACAATAATAATATAACAGATAACATTCATGTTCCCTTACAATACACATTTGTTATTAATCAACATTTCATAATAAACACAATCAAGCACATTCATAACATTCACATATACATGAAACCATAGGTTTTAACGTGGAAAACCACATAAATGCTTCTTTTATTCATAGATACCATTATAGAAAGCATTTCATGTTCTTATAGGTCTGCTCACACAACCTACAGATCCTTCTCTGTTTTACAAAAGAATTGTCGGTCATATATAAAACAATACATGGGATCCTCTATTTCTTCATCACATTATTTTCCGAATTCATCAATAACCTATTCTACCCATCCCAATGAATATTTGTACTCTGCGACATAGCCTTGCAACCCACTAAGTGGACCCAAAATTTAACTAACTTCCTAATTTACTTAACCAGTTTCTTGATTGATTCAATTAACCACTACCCTTTCCACTATTTGCGGTCATGCTTTATTTTATCCACTTCACCATGCAACCCCTATTCACATTAGCACAAAACTGGTTTACAAAACACAAAACCTTAGGACCAACAAAAGTGAACCGATGTTCTAAATATCATGTTTATGCAAAGAATACAACAAGTGGAATAATGTTGGGAGTGTTATATTCTTTGCATGTCAATCAAATGGAAAATTCGATAGTTGGTTGGTATAATTCGAATGGAGTTGGAGGCGACATATGGGGGAATTCTAGTCAACCAACTGACTAGAATAAGATGTTTTGTCGAAGGCAAATGACTAGTCAACGAGAAGTCAATGGAACAACCGGAAGCTCAATAGGAAATCGACCAAAGTTGACCCATTCAAGTCAACTGTAACATAATAACTAAAAGTGGTTAAGAAGTTATGGATTTCCATTAATGAGCAATTGGTTGTATTGCATCTATAAATAAGATGTAATAGCTATGCATGATGTACCATACCATGAGAAATGATGTGTAGCATGATCATGTAATGAAGTGTGATTTTTGGTCTAGCAAGTCATGGCTGTAAACACCTATTTTAGGCATTTGATTAATAGATGAGAGCAAGATCACTGATTTGTTGGTTTTCCTCTAGGAGAGAAGTTTCTAGGGTATGTTCTATGTAATGCATTGATTTGTTGTTGTGTGCCATTGTTTAAGTAAAATTGTATTTAACTCTATGAATCAATTTGAAAACATGTTGCAATCAGTATTAGACGCAACAAAAGTAACTTTGGAGGGGTTTTTACAAATGAGGAAACTGAGTCTTTGAAGGATATGAAGAAAAGAAAAAAGGAATTTTTAGTCAAAGAAGACGCTTAGTGGAGACTCAAAAGAAAGGCCCTGTGGATCAGTGAAGGTGATAATAATATATAAAAAAATCACTATTTTGTGAAACACAAGAAACACTCAAACACCATATGGGATATAAAAAATCCTAATGGGTCCAAAGTGAGCACTTTTAAGGAGATTGTAGAAGTCGGTAGGCTCTACTTTAAAAACATGTTTAAATATCCAAGATCTGTTAACGTTGAGGAAATCATGCACATTTTGTGTTTATGTCCATTTCTCATAGATGAGTTTGTGAATAGGGATTTAAAGGAAATAGTTTCCTTAGTCAAATTGAAAGTTCTTTTATCCTCTCTTCAAAAATGTAAAAGTCTTAGGCCTAATGACTTATCCATAGAATTGTATTTTGGTTTTCTTGACCTTATAGAGAATGATTTGTTGAAAGTGTTGGAAGAATCTAGGCTATTTGGAAATTTTCTTAGCGCTTTAAATTCAACCTTATAGCTTTAATTCCCAAGAATCAAGAAAGTGACACTTTTGAGGAGTACAACCCTATCTCTTTATGTAATCTCACTTATAAGATTATCTCTAAAATTATTGCTAACAAGTTGAATATTATTATGCCAAAAATGGTGTCACAAGTTCAGTTTGCATTTCTTTCCATTTGACAAATTCATGATGTTGTTGGAATAGCACAAAATGTCATGCACTTAGTTAAAAAATAATAAAAAAATCCCAACTCGAATTCTAAAGATCGATTTATCTAAGGCACATGATAGGTTAAATCGACTCTTCTCGATGAACTTGCAGACTCTTAATTGGATTATGGGATGTCTATATTTGGTCTCATTTGATGTTTTAATCAATGGATCACCATCTGGATTCTTCACAACTACCAGAGGTCTTAGGTGGGTTTTCCCTTTATTACTTTACCTATTCCTACCAATGGATGAAGGTTTAGGCATTCCTATAAAATATGCCAAAAGGAAAGGTGAATTGAAGGTGTTAATGTAGTTGGACCATACAATATTACTCATATACTATTTGTTGATGATATTATGTTTTTGGTTATGGGTCCAATATGGAGATGGAAAATTAAAGGAACCACAAGATCTATATTGTAAAGCGACAACAATGGAAGTAAATTTAAACAAATATTTGTTATTATTCAATGATTTTAAGGCTCAAGCCAAGATTCTCTTTCCAATGCAAATTAATGATCTAGATAGTGGAGTAAAGTATTAGGGATTCAACTTAAAACCCAAAGCATATTACTACGAGGATTGTCTCTGGTTATATAAAAAAGTGGAAGGTTGAATCTTGGTATGGTGCAACTGATGGCTATCTCATGGAGGCAGACTTGGCTTGATCAAGGCTATCTAAGAGAGAAAACATGCATACCAATTAATTATCCCAATATTCCTAAAAGAATTATTAACGAAATCAATAAGAAGTGCTTTAGCTTCTTATGGATAGGGAAGAGAGCAAAAGAAGGTATCCCAATGGTAAAATGGAACATAATGGATTTTCCAAAGGATAGTAGGATGGGATTTGAAAAATATCCATGTCTCTTGCTCAATTCTTGGAGGAAAATAACATTGGAGGCTTATTTACAATGATGGACTCTAGAGAAGAGTAATGAAAACTAAATATTTTAAAAGGAAATTTATGGAGGAGTGGTTCATATTGTAGAATAAATACACACCAAAATTATCCATGGTCTGGCAATATTTGGTAAAGGATTTTCCATCGGTTGGTGATTGGGTGGTGTCGAGCTAGCAACAACCCCCCCACATTTTAAAATTTTGGAAAGTTTTATGACTGACAAGTTATTGACCTGAAAAGGGGCCCCTGCTTAATTTTTAGACTAAGGTACTATCATTTTTTTTACTACCTTCTTTTTTAATTGATCTTTCATGCTTTTTATGTTAATTTTTTTTGATAATTTCATTCCATTATCATTCAGGATCACTAAGAGAATAACATGTACAGCATATCTACAACATATCAATCATAAACACAATAATGCAAGCACATAAGAGACACGGAGTTTCCTCGGGGAAAACCAAGAAGGTGAAAAACCCCGCAACTTCCTCAGAGATAGAATAAACCCCAATACAAGATCACAAGGATCAAACCCAATAAGATGTCTATAGTAGATACTCCTCCTCCTCCACATGTCCGCCACTTTCTCACTTAGCTATGTGAGCTTGAGAAGTGAGTGAATGAATAGAATGAGAGAGGCACACCTTCTATTTATACACTGACTTGACCTGCCAATAAATCATCGGGGCCAACTTCCTAATGAAGCCTAATAACCCAACCACATGACCTAACTAGGGCCGACCCCACACTGGTGGTATAATAACCCATCAATACAAATGACGACACTTACAATGTAACTTGTGACACTTGCAAATACAAATGAAGACACTTCTAATCAGAGGAACAAGACATCTCTGTTGGATATACAATAAAGTACAAATGTAATATACAAGTGAATATCTTCTGAAGTTACAAATACATCAACACTCCCTCTTAACTAGGAAGATATTCTGAACACAGGTCATCAATACATATTGGCGCAAGTCTTCAATTCTAGAGTTGGATCATCATCACTGGATCACGGAGCATCATCATCATCACTGTTGCTATACTCAACATCTCGATCACTGGGCTATCTCATAATTCTTCTCGTCATAGGAAATTCTACAGAGCCAACCCTTTTTCATGTTGGGTGTAGGCCCACCTCCTATAGGTCTTCATCAACACTGGCCATATTGTGGAATCCTCAGGACTTATTACGTGCGTCACAATGCCTCGAAAGAGTATCCCAGGATCCTTTATGTGCCAAAGCATGACCGGAAAGATCTCCCAGGTCAACTTACATGTGACTGTCACAAAACCTTAAAAGAGTGTCTTTCCTAGCAAGATATCTAAAGAGCATCTGAGGCCTTTTACATGACTAGCACAACTTGTCCGGATCTCCAAGACATATTACATGTGGACCCCACCACAAAACCTTAAAAGAGTGTCTTGCACAGCAAGATCTCTAAAGAGCATCTGAGGCCTTTTACATTACTAGCACAACCTGTCCATATCTCCAGGACTTATTACATGTGGTCCCCACAAAACCTTAAAAGAGTGTCTCTCCCAGCAAGATCTCTAAAGAGCATCCGAGGCCTTTTACGTGACTAGCACAACCTGTCTGAATCTCCAGGACGTATTACATGTGGTCCCCACAAAACCATAAAAGAGTGTCTTGCCCAGCAAAATCTCTAAAGAGCATCCGAGGCCTTTTACGTGACTAGCACAACCTATCTGGATTTCCAGGATGTATTACATGTGGTCTAGCAAAACCTTAAAAGAGTGTCTTACCCAACAAGATCTCTAAAGAGGATCTGAGGACTTTTACGTGACTAGCACAACCTGTCCGGATCTCCAGGACGTATTACATGCTACCCTCGCATAACCTGTCCACGACCACAGAGTATCAACTTGATACTCACCATACATCATCATGATGTATATCATCACATGATCATCCTGATCATTGTCACTACATCATCCTGATGCATGTCATCATCACATGATCATCCTAATCATCGTCATTGCATTGTCTTGATGCATATCATCCATAGCATCGTCCTGATACTCATCACACATGATCATCCTGATCATCGCCACTGCATCGTCCTGATGCATATCATCCAGAGCATCGTCCTGATACTCATCACACGTGATCATCCTGATCATCGTCACTACATCGTCCTGATGCATATCATCATACATGATCCAAATGATCATACAAAGCATCCAACCGATGCATATCCAAAGTAGTAATTGGAGCATCATCCTGATGCTCATCACACAGCGCTTACATCCACAGCCATGGGAAGGATCCTCCTATCACCATGCTTGGAATGGCTTCTGCAAATGTGTCCCATCACTTCTTCCTCGAAGTATCTTCAATTTGAAGAACACCAAGCCTCTCTCTGAAGTACTCAAACTTCACTCTGGCTAGTGGTTTCGTCAACACATCTGCAACCTGCTCATCCATCGCAACATATAGGAGCTTCACTACTCCTCTCTACACCATATCCCTGAGATAGTGATATTTGATCTCGATGTGCTTCAACCTGTCATGGAACACCAGGTTCTTACACAGCTTCACACAACTCTGGTTGTCACAAAAGATACCAGTAGCATCCAACGGGAGATCAAATAACTCAGACAGTAGCTTCCTAAGCCATCCTTCCTCACAACTAGCCGAACAAGCTGCGACATACTCTACTTCAGCTATACTCAGTGCTACGCAGGACTGCTTCCTGCTAAACCAAGAGATCACACCTGATCCCATATTGAAGCAACACCCAGAAGTGCTCTTCCTATCTGCAGCATTGCCTGCCCAATTTGAATCAACATAGCCCTTCAGGTTAAACTTTTGATTCGCATCATACTTGAGCCCATAATCGATTGTACCCTTCATGTACCTCAGAATATGATTTGCAGCAACCAGGTGAACACCTCTGGGATCCGTCAGGAACTGGCTCAATGTGTTCACCACAAAGCAAATATTTGGTCTCGTGTTTGTCAGGTACATCAAGGACCCAATCATCTGACAATACACCGTGACATCAACCGGATCAGATGAAGCATCAACAAAAGCTTCAGGTTCGATGCCATAGGTGTGGTCATGGCCTTGCAGTCCATCATCCCAAACTGCTTCAGGATCTCTACTGCATACTTCCCTTTTCCAAGGAAGATTCCATCTGCACTCTGCCACACCTCCATGCCTAGAAATTAATGCATCATCCCCAAGTCCTTCATCTTGAACTCAGCAGCAAGCTTCCTCTTTGTATCGGCAATCAATCTATCCTCACCTGTAACAAACAGGTCATCCATATACAATATATACAATAGTAGTATCACTAGATTGCCTTCCTCAACCTTGTAGTAAAGGTTGGAGTCCGCTTTACTCTTGGTAAATCCCAAACTGGATAGAAATTTGTCTATCCTACCATACCAAGTTCTAGGAGCTTGCTTCAAGCCATACAAGGCTTTCTTCAACCTGCACACATATGACTCCCTGTCATGTGTCTCAAAGCCGAGTGGTTGCTCCACATACACTTCCTCTTCGACTACACCATTCAAGAAAGCTGTCTTGACATCCATCTGGTGTATCTTCCACTTCATCACTACAGCCAAAGCAAGTATTTTTCTGATGGAAGTGTATCTGGCTACATGAGAAAAATTCTCTTCATAGTCTATTCCCTCTTTCTGGGAGAAGCCACAAGCTACAAACCTTGCTTTGTATTTCTCTATGCTTCCATCTGCAATGCTTGATCTTATAGATCCACTTGGAAGTCACAACAGACTTCCCTTTAGGTCTTGGGACCACATCCCAAACATCATTCTTCATGATCGACTAGTACTCCTCGACCATGGAATCCTTCCATTCTTTCTTTTCCGTTGCTTCTTCATAACTCGAAGGTTATTTGTTCATAATGTCACAGAGTAAGGAAACATAATTGGTATGTGATCTAGTCCTCTTTTTTTCTTTGTGTTCTTCTTCTGGAATGCCATACCTCTCTGCATATTGGATGAGCTCTCTAGCCCATGCAGGTTTCCTCTTGTGAGAGTTCTTCTCATGGGGTGGATCTATAGGTTCTTGTGGATATTCAATTTCACGATCTTCTTCTGGAATTGCTTCTTTCATAGTGGTGCCTTGAAATCTAGTTACCTTTGGTTCTTCATGGTCTTCAACAGGTGTCTTCCTTGATTTGATGTATGTTGAGTCTTCATCAAATGTTACATCCCTGCTGATGTCAATCTTCTTGAACCCTGGAAAGTATATTCTGTAATCCTTCGAGCTTTCGTTGTAACCCACAAAGATGCCCTTCTTTCCTGAAGAATCTAGCTTTGTCCTCTTTTAATTTGGAATGTGTGTATATTCTGGACAGCCAAATATCCCGAGATGGCTAACTTCAGGCATTAGAGAAATTTTGAGGTCAAAAATGGGCCTCCTAAGGAAAATTATAAAATAATAGTGGAAATAATAAAATAATATTAGCATACCTCATCAAATTTTGGAGGAAAAAAGAAAAACTACTTCTTCAATTCATATTTTCAACTTATCTCCCTGTATAGTCACTCAAATTTCGATCACGAGCAGCCGTTGGATGGGGAATTCAATTCCGCATCCAACGAGTACCCACTCGGCATACTTTTGATGGACCTCGCTTCCCCAAAAAGAAGAAATACATGAAAAAACGTGATGATGACGAGTACCCACTCGACATACTTTTGATGGACCTCGCTTCCCCAAAAAGAAGAAATACATGAAAAAATGTGATGATGATGGACCTCACTTCCCCAAAAAGAAGAAATACATGAAAAAATGTGAGGATGACATCATCATCACATTTTTCATGTATTTCTTCTTTTTGGGGAAGCGAGGTCCATCAAAAGTATGCCGAGTGGGTACTCGTTGGATGCGGAATTGAATTCCCCATCCAACGGCTGCTCGTGATCAAAATTTGAGTGAATATACATGGATATAAGTTGAAAATATGAATTGAAGTAGTTTTTTCACTTTGATCTTTTTACGTTTTTACTTTTTTACCCAAAAATGGTGATTCATTCCCCATGGTTGACATCATCACCTTGAATCCCATTGGTTGATTTTTATAGTACATTTCTTTTGTTTTGAGGCCCACTTTTTACCTCAAAATTTCTCTAATGTTTCTTACCAAAGAAAACTTCTTCTAGTGTCTTGTTGTCAAGTATCTTGTGAGGTGTTCTGTTCTGCACATATATAGTTGTCCTAGCTGCTTCTGCCCATAGATGCATAGGCCGATCCTAGTCATGAAGCATTTCCTGTGCTGCTTCCATGATAGTTCTATTCTTCCTTTCTGCAACTCCATTTTGTTGTGGATTGTAGGGAGCAGTCAACTCCCTCTTAATCCCTTAATCACTGGATAGCCTTTTGAAATCTCTTGAAGTGAATTCTCCGCCATTATCGGATCTGAATGTCTTGATCTTCTTATCAGTTTGATTTTCTATCAAGGCTTTGAATTCCTTGAACTTATCAAACACTTCATCTTTATTCTTCAAGAAATAAACCCAAGTCTTCCTAGAGAAATCATCAATGAAGGAAACATAGTATACATACCCACTCAGAGAACTGGATGACATTGGTCCGCATACATCGGAGTGGATAATTTCCAAGATTCCTTTTGCTTTGCTTTCACTGCTTGGAAATGCTTTCTTTGTGTTCTTTCCTTTTGCACATCATTTCCAAACTCCTTCATGCTTTGACTGAATTTCAGGAAGACTTTCTACTGCTTTGCTTACAATTGGTAGTGCTCTATAATGCATGTGTGCAAGCCTTCAATGCCAAAGTTCACTTGGATCCATGGACTCATGTACCATGACATGTTCAGGTTGTCCTTTTAATTTGTACAATCCTCCCTCTTGCTCTCCAATCACTACTACATCATCTATGGTCTTACCCTTAGGCCACATGAGTACTTGGCCATCCACAAATGCAACTCTAATCCCCTTTGCGTCCAAAGATGATATGGAGAGGAGATTCTTCTTGAGCCCAGGTACATATAGGACATTTTTCATCTTCAAAGACTTCCCTGAGTCTAGTTTGTAGGAGGCTTCACCACTTCCTTTTATAGGATATTGATAGTCATCCCCAAGTTTCACCTTGTGAGGCGACTCATGTTCAGATAGATCTATAAAGGATTCTTTAAACCCAGTCATGTGTTTGGAAGCCCCACTATCAATAAGCCAATAATCACAGCCATGAGAGATAGTACCTGTGAGAGCAGAGATTAGAACATATTCATATTCACTAGATGAGTCATCACTTTCTACTCTAATCTTCTTAGTAGGAGGTTCATCATCCTCAGCAGCATGAGCATGATATCTCTTCTTGTTGCTCTTGTTGTTGTTGTTGTTGTAGCCCTTTTTTTTCTTAGGACAAACTGAGGCAAAGTGTCCCTTCTCATTACAAATAAAGCATCTTAGATCTTTCTTGTCTCTATGATGATGGTGTGGATATTTCTTGGGATAAGAAGGCTCCCTCTTGGACTTTCCTTTCTTGGTGTGTGCTGTGAGAGCTTGATCTTCATTTCCCATATTTTCTTATCGGGCCACAAGCCTAGCTTCTTCTTGTAAACATTCCTCCCATAGTCTACTGAAAGAGATCAATTTTCTTCTTGCACAGATTCCTTGGATGAAGGAGTCCCATGACCTAGGTAGGCCATTTAATGTGGTCATTACAATTTCAGCATTCTTTACTACTTCATCTACAGCTTCAAGTTGTTCCTTGATTTGAGAGACCTTAGAAAAGTAGGATTGAATGGTCTCTCCATTCTGAAGCTTTACCCCTTTCAATTGGTTCTGCAGAGTCATCTTCTAATTTATGTTCTTTCCTTCAAACAACTTGGTCAAGGAGTCAAACATCCCCTTAGGTGTCTTTAGGGAAGACACATGAGGTATGAGATGGTCTTTGATAGAATAAAAAATATTCTTTTAGCCTTGACCAGGTTCTTCTTGTGTAAGGCTTTAGCCTCTTCTCCCTCTGTGACAGGAACCTCTTCACTTATGTAAGTGTCCAACTCATTCTCTTCTAGGATTAACCCAATCCTATACTTCCAGGATCAGAAGTTATCAACCCCTTCAAGCATATCCTCAAGCTTGGTGTGGTGAGACATATTAAAGAGTACTTCAAATGGAAATAGAAAAGTTATTAGGTCTTACCACTTAATTTGCCGAAAATTGGATCTGGAGCTGGATTAGGGTTTGTCAGAGAAACCCTAAAAATTCAAAATTTGAATTTCAAACTTTTGAAAGGATAGAAAGATGCGCCTTGCCAAGCTGGTCAAGATGGTATACTCAGAATTTGAAATCTGTAAATTTTCACCCCTCAAATTTGATTTTTGAAACTTCTGGATTCACTAGACAAGACCCTGAATTAGGGTTTGATTTTCCCAGAGCTTCACCCAACCAAAAAGTTCTATCCAAAGCTCTAAACTTTGATTTTTCAGAGGAGCTTCCAGCCGTGGTCTCAGATTTTAGAAATTCCAATTTTTGCATAAACCCTAATTTTTAGGTCAAAAACTGAAAATGCTTAGAATTGAATTATGTCTCGACAAAAAGATGCACCTTTGCTAGGAGAGTCAATCTAGACTCCTGCCTTTGATGATCTGTGGAGAGAAACCCAAAAATTAGGAAGCCCTAGCTTCTGCAGTTACACAGTGCCTTCTTCTTAGGTCAACTCTGATACCATGTTAATTTTTTTTGATAATTTCATTCTAATATCATTCAGGATCACTAAAAGAATAACATGTACAACATATCTACAGCATATCAATCATAAACACAATAATGCAAGCACACAAGAGACACAGAGTTTCCTCGGGGAAAACCAAGAAGGTGAAAAACCCTGCAACTTCCTCAGAGATAGAATAAGCCCCAATACAAGATCTCACAAGGATCAAACCCCATAAGATGTCTCTAGCAGATACTCCTCCTCCTCCACATGTGCGCCACTTTCTCACTTAGCTATGTGAGCTTGAGAAGTGAGTGAATGAATAGAATGAGAGAGGCACACCCTCTATTTATACACTGACTTGACTTGCCAAAAAATCACTGGGGCCGACTTCCTAATGAAGCCTAATAACCCAACCACATCACCTAACTACGGCTGACCACACAGAGGTGGTCTAATAACCCATCAATACAAATGACGACACTTACAATGTAACTTGCAACACTTGCAAATACAAATGACGATAATTCCAATCAGAGGAATAAGACATCTCTGTTGGATATACAATAAAGTACAAATGTAATATAGAAGTGAATATCTTCTGAAGTTACAAATACATCAACATTTTAGTCTAGATTGAAGACTTTAGATCTTTTCATATTGAGATAATGACTCATTAGACTATCTTTTGATTATAAGTACCAGATGCATGGTTGATTAGCTGAGAGGGGTGCACAAAAGAAAAGGATAGTCTACCAAGTGGGTCCTTTTACTTGACAAAAAGAACTTGAAATGCCCTAGAATTTTTGCAACCACTACAAGGAAAAAACCTTATAATAGAGGTTTTTACAAAGGTTTTTAGTGTTACAAGATTGGGAAAAAAATATATTAAAAAAACATCCTCTAAAGCCTCTGTTAAAATCTCTGCCATTGGCAATGGATGTTTTGGAGGACAATTTAAAGGATGTCCACTACAATTAAAACAAATTGGGCATTCAAAGGTTATAATGGGTGTTTTTTAACGATGCAGTTTTACTTGAAATGATGCATCGGTGTGTTTCACATAAACACTCACCATTGCATTTCACATACACAAGCATCAATGGATACCATTTAAATGTGTGATACACCGATGCATTTCATTTATATAACCCGCTGGTGCATGATTATAATTCATAGTACTAGTGTTTTTCCTCTCATTTAACATGCCGATACATTTAATTTTATTATGGCACCGTTGTGTACAAGTTAAATGTGATGGACTGGTGCTTTACATTTATATAACTACTCAGTGCATTATCTATCTATGCTCCTACCAATGCCTTTTGTACATATCATGGCATCGATGCATGTAATTTAAATTGGATTAATCACACAAATGGTTATTATTACAGGTAATGCATCGGTGGTGATGGTGAATAGATGCACATCATTAATGATAATACACAAACACACACCAACGACTATGTTATTATGCACATCAAGTACTATAATGCAAATTGTCTAATATTTTTGGATGTTGGTGCATTTGTAACATATAACAAGACCACTGTGTTTATTATAAATAAAAGCATCACTGCACTTAATACATTAAAAACCACTAGTGTGTACTAATTCACACTGTGAAACGCATCATTTAATCAAAATCATCAAAAATTACAATGATATAACAATTTTTATAATAATAACGATATTTCAATTTTAATTATTGTGTTTCATTATAATGTTTATATTAATGTGATATACCAACAATTACACATATTTTCATCGTAATATATAATAATCATCCATATATAAGAGTCGCATATTAATCATTCATATATCTAATCAACAATGTAACATTTTACAACTTTAGACAATGCAATAGAATAAGAATCCAACCATTTTATTATATATGAATAAGATATTCTTCATCATAGAAAATGTGACAGCATATAGATCCACAATAATTAAAATCTCAAAATACAATTGTTACACTTATTGATAACTTGTGGTCATCCAATTAAGAAAATATGTCTAGTGCATTAAACAAAATGTATGGTTGTCACAAACATTCATTTCAAAACCTACAACTTGCATCAAAATGAAATTATATTGATTGTCATTCTTCCCCCAAACTGTTGCCAATGCTCATGTTGCTTCCATTCCTCATTTTTTCATCACCTGTAGGCGATACTATACTTGGGTTATTTGGTCAAATGTTTTTATGGATTGGCTTGATTTTGTTCATTCTCTTCATGTTCAATCTACAAACATAGAAATAAAGTGTAATAAGTATATCTAAATTTATAATATAATATAAATGATTATGTAAATAAAAAAGCATACCATAACAACAAGTGATTCATAAATATCATACATTCTTTCAAAAGACCATATTTTAGGCCTTCTCTCGTCAACCATTATGTTGCCTCCTCTCAATACACTGTTTCATGCAAGTGTTATACACCATGAAAAATAATAGATTTAATATAAATGTTTCTTGTTGTTCCATTAATTATAAATTGAGGGAAGTAAAACAACATATTTATTTACAAATTGCACAATTAACTTTTGATACTCCAACATATATTCACAACCTATACTTAACCCAATGTCAATCAATTCTTTTGACAACTCTTCTTTGTATGTTAGTACATATTATAAGATATCTAAAGACAACTGTAAATTAATTAAAATATAAATATCACAACAAATATGAAATATTATGTAAGGAAAACACAAGTACCCCCAAACTCTGTGACCAACCATTTTCTTCCTTGGTGTCATGTCATATGTGTTGAATGTGTTCCGTTTTGATTTCTTTTCTACAACAAAACAATTGAAAATCAATATTTCTTGCAACAATTAAATTCCTTGTACATAAAATAAAAACTAATGATTATATATGTTTAATGCACATTGTTATTGATATGGCTCATGCTACGATGCAATTATGTTAATTTGTTTGATCATCTCCTTGTATACTTTCCAAAATGTTTTGAATATCACCTTGTTCGTCCTTTGAAATTTTCATAATCTTCCTAAAAAATGAAAAGCAAAGAAAAAAACTTTTATATCAATGTGAAATTAAATATAGCCAAAATATTAATTTTGTAAATTTTTTAAGTAATATATACAAATTATAGGAAAATATGTTTACGAACAATACTTTTTAAATAGTTTTTTTGTTATTGTATGTTTTTGCTATTGCAAGTCTATCAAGTATCATTATCCATTGCTATGGAAATGCTTGTTGTAGTTCATATATAATCTCATTCTTGCATTCATTGGATTGATATTTTGTACTATAAGTGGAAAATACGTCTGGTAGGAGGTGCTTTCAACACTAAATTTTAAAGTTGTTGGAGGTTTGGCAACTTTGATACTAGTTTTAGAATGTGAGATCACCAATATATTGATCATAAGGAGTTACATTCCTTGTTTGTTGGGGCATATAGAGGGAAAGAAACTCTTTTGTTTTTTATGACATCCCTTCATAGGTACAGATTGTTAGTATCAAAATTATTGGTCTCTACAAGGAGTTCTACAAACCTTCATTCATGAAAGCTCCTAGACAGGTTCCTACCTCTACTTATCCTGAAGATGGTGTATCTGGTTTTTTTATGGTGCTGCTCCAAATAATAGTTGTGGTTGTGGTATGGTTTTGAGGATTAATGCCTAGTATTCTTATTTGTTTTGGATGGGGGTTGTTTATGGAACCAATACCTAGGTTGAGCTTCTTTCTCTTTGGGGTATTCTTCTTTTCCCCTTTGAACAAAATTTTCACTACATTCATATTTTTGGGGGCTCTAAAGTTGTAGTGGATTGGGCCAAGAAGTGTGGGACTTTACAGGTGGTTTATTTGGATCAGTGGAGCAAAAAGACTCGGTATATCTAGTTTTGTTGCTATCTCCTTTGCTCATATACATAGGGAAAACAATTCACTTGCATATCTTCTTTCTAAAAGAGAACTTGGTGCAACAAAAGGTATTATTTGTTCTCAAAAATATGTTGACAGGATCCTTGTGGATAAAGGATACTATAAGCCTATTAATAGATCTCCATATTAATACATTACATATCTTGGTCAGGGCATTCTCCAAAATCTTATTAAACGCTTCGACAATCCCGTTGGATTGAGGATGATATGGCATACTTTTATAGTGGTAAATATTAAATTTTTATGTTAATGCTTCAATTTTGTTGTTGAGAAAATGAGATCCCTCATCACTCAATAAAATCCGCAAAAAACCAAATCCAGTAACCACATTCTCAAATAAAAACTTCGTAGCAATCGCAAGGCGACAATCTCTTACTGGTTGTGCCAGGCTCCCACCTGGTCAAGCAATATGTGGTAATAATAATATATCTATCTCCCGTTCTTTCCGAAGGTGGGTTAATAGGTCCAAGGAAATCAATAGCCCATTTTTCAAATGCTTGTAAAGTCACATGGGGTGCTAATGGCATTTAATATCATCTTGAAGGCTTCCTTACTCTTTGACATACATCACAATACCTGCAGTATTCTTTTGCATCTTTATGTAATATAGGCCACCAAAGTCGTGCTCTTAATAATTTCTACGCAGTAGCCTTACCAACATAATATCCCCTGCAACACCACTATGGGATTCTTCCAAAATCATTAGTCTCTCATGTTCTAACACACAACGCCTTAAAATTTCATATGTTCCCAACTTGTATAATTTTCCCGCTATCAACTAAAAGTTTTCCTCTTTCAAAACCAATTGTTTCTTCTGTTGTACTGTATAATATTTGGGTGTCATACCTGTACTCAAAAAATGAAGAATATCCTCAAAATAATATACCATACTTAATGAAAATAATTGCACATTAGTTAAATTATCATCTAATATCCCACTCTCTTCCCATGTTTCCAACCTCGACAAGTGATCAGGACTTGTTGTTGATAGTTTCCTCTCTGATGTTGATAATTTCCTGCTAGCAAAATCAATGGGGTGATTATTATATCCGTCTCTTGGTTGTGCTAATACTGCACCCAAATCTATGGATGAGGAATCAACATGAACATGGAATTCTTTCTTCCAATCGGGAAAAACCAAAATTGGCGCAATTACCATCTTTTCCTTTAGCATATCCAAAATTTTCTGGCATTCCTTGTTACACTGAAATTTAACATCTTTTTTCTTTTTAATTCCATAGGAGAAGTGATCTGAGCATAACCCTTAATGAATTTTCTATAATACCTCGTATGTCCCAATGTTGTTATGAGTTGTTGCATTGGAGATGGTGGTGGTATATCTACAATAATAGCAATATTTGCAGGATCCATCAAGAGACCCCATTTACACACTACATGCCCCAATAAAATACCAAAAGGATCACATAAGATCAATTTCTTTAAATTCAAGAAATATGGTACTCTCTACATCGATCCAACATTAACCTCAAGTTCTCAATATGACTTTTCAATAAACTAAAAATATTCCAGTCATCAAATTATACCTCTAAAGACTTATTGATGAACTTCTCAAAAGTTAAGACAACTACCCTAGAGAAGATAACAGGGGTATCTTCAATCCAAATGGAATCACTATATATTGGAAACAACACCATTCTCTAGCAAATGTAGTCTTATGTTGATCCTGCTTAGCGATCTTAATCTGGTGATAACTAGAAAATCCATCAGTAAATGAGTAGGCCTCTAGTCCTCCAACTTTTCTAAGACTTTGTCTATAAAAGGGGTGGGTAAAGGATCATGTAAACATGAAACATTAAACTTCCTTAAATCAACACATATCCTAACCTCCCATGTCTTCTTATCTTGAACCACCATAGGACTAATCCACTTTGACTCTTCAATGGGTTCTATTATATCGGCATCGAGCATTCTTCCAATTTCTGCTTTTACCTTTCCTTTGTATCTTGGGTTCAATCTATAAGGTCTTTACTTGACAGGCTTCGTTCTAGGTTTCAAACAGATTTCATCTCTCCTTAGTCACCTACAATACCCTTCATTTCTGAAAACTTGGTTGGGAATAAATCTTGATACTCATGCAAAAATTCTGTAACTTTTCCAACAATTTCGTCATCAAAGTAATCCCCTATGTTATCAAATTTAGGATTTTCTTCAGAACCAATATTCACTTTCCTAGTTTTTAATGGTTGTAAAATTTAGAAAAGTCTATCTCAGGACCCCCTATGTCACGGTTCCCTTCAGTTTTTGGAATACACAGGTCCCTTGTGTCATTGTCTTCTTCAATAATGCTATAGAATTCCAGATCTTGCTCCAATGTCGTAGCCCAGTCTGGATGGTTATATATAGGTAATTGTCACCTACCCAAATTCTGAAAATATTATTTTATTGGAAAAATACCTTATGCTGAATTTTAATTACAAAGTTTTTTAATTATGACCAAGTTTGGTCAAGGATGAATGTAATTACTGATTATTATTATTTAATAAATTAAAGTAGGAGACAAACACCCAAGGGAACTATTAAATGAGTGTTCACTGACCCACTAGGAGGAATGGAAGTTGTTAGAAGGCATGGGGTAGATGGCAACAATTGCACTTCACCACCAGCTATTGGTTATGGGACAACTACCCCTACAAATGTGGCATTATCCCCCAGGTGGAGGGAGTGAGCAGAAAACTCATTTAATGACCAGTTAACAACTGAAAGGCCTATGCAGCCTACATAAGGAAAATTCGAATTGAGCAGGCAGCTCTTACACAATATTTTCTGCAGAAATATTTCTCATGTGCATCAGGTGATCACTGAGAGATTCGAATAGGGAGGCTATGTGAGAGTGCAACTGTAAGTCTGCAAATTATTCTGAGAAGGAGAAACAGAGGTGCTGGTGTAGGTCCCTTTGACTGCTAAGTCTTTAAGACTGGATAACTATTGTTACTACAAGTGGAGGTCATAAGCTTCTAAGTTTCTTCCTCCTGGTGGTTCAGTGAACAGGCTCGGGGGTCCTAAGGCAAGTAACTTGGCTGTCTTCAGGAATTGGTTGGGTGGAACAGGCTCCTTGGGCTATTTGTTTCCCTACAGTTAACCAAGTTTTGCTATTCCTATTTTGTTTACAGTTTAATATTTTTGTTTAGTGAAATTATCAAACTCTGTTTTGTAAATGAATTTATTTTCTGATCTTTGTTTAAGTCTGAATGATAAAGCTTTGTTAAAGATCTAATTAGATAACCATCTCTATATTTTTCCACATGTTGTTATTTGCATCGTACTCTAGCATAGAGAAGCAAATTAAATGATAAATGAGAGATAGGAAAATTGCCATTGATTGGACAAATAATTACAGTAAGTGCTATGTTTACAATTCTTTCCTATATCTAAACATAGTAAAAATTTACTGTATAGTATTGACAGTAATATAGGATTCTTTTGTTATTTCATGAAAGAAAAATATAGTCTAACTTCTGTATAGTCATATATTTTTCTCTTATCTCTATTCATTTAAAATAGAAAACAAATGCAATTAAAATCATACATATCATGTTTTCCAAGTAATAGTATTTCCAAGGATTTTAACAGCTGCAAGAACTAATTAATATATAGTTTTCTTATCTTTACACATACTTTATTTCTTCATTGGTTTCCTGTTTAATTTCATGTATCAATTGTTTATTTTAGTAGTATCAAAACCCAATACACTACAAACCCTAACTCTGTATACAAACATCATATTTTCTATCTCAAGGACAAACTGTAGACATTATTCAAAGAATAAAAACATTTATGACTTATGAAACCCTAGTCATTACTTTCCAGAACCATATTATCTTTTATATATGGTAAGTTACTATCTAAGAATCATCTAACAGTTAGCCGAAGGAACAAATTACATATTCATGTCTAAACCTTAGCTTACAACCCTAGTATCTAAACATACGCATTATCGAAATTATCTTGTTAACGATTTAATCTTGGGTACAAACCCTAGCACAATCCCGAAAACATTTTGAAGTTACAGGTAAGATATCCTTTGTAAAAATCGAAACTAGAACATCGGGCATAACCCTTTCGAAATTATTTAACAGTCGAACTACCTCAACGATTTTTCAAAATTATAGTTATCAACAAAGAGAATGAAGTGCAAACATATTTTATGCAAACTATAAACCCTCGGCCAAAGACAAATATCATGGCTCGGCAAATCTTAAACAATTATTTTACACAGTGATCTCAACAATTATTTTAAACATAAATTTCCATTGCAAGAAACGAACCATGGTTTACAGAGATGAACGAGCCCTCGACTCTTAGTTCCATACTCAACAGAAACAACCAAAAACTCAACAAAGTTCACTTTCGAACTTGTTAAGGGTCCAAACAACACACAGAAGCTCAATCATTTTCAACAAACATCAAACGATATCATTTTCTCCTCAAAATACACAGGGTTATACCCTTGACTCTTTGCATCACGAAAACAAGTGCTAAGCTCTTATCAACAACGAGCTAGGCATCAAAACGGCCAAGTAGCAATTTAAACGTTCGAGGGTTACCCTCTGTACAATTTTTATGTCAACATAAGACCTTAAAGAAAACTCGACAGACGGCCATCACCGAAAAACAAGGTTGAACAGTTTCAACTCTCGGCAACAGTAATCATCATCAAAACCAAGTCCAAAGGCACCTACGAGGTTTGAGGACCACCGGAGCTTACCAGGAATTGGATGCATGCATTCCATTCCAAAACCTTGCCAAACAACCTCATTCAAAATCGGTGCCTGCCAAAAACACAGTGGAGGAGTTTAAAACAAGAAAATCACAACTATGAGAACTTTTAAACACGATATTACTGCGTTAATGATTTCTTACCTCTATATTTGCAGCTCTGAGTTTTGGTACATCACCCAGCAAAAACGACGAAGCTTGATAGCTTTGGACTAAAACCACGAACTCTTTTACAAAAGTTTTTCTTTCACCAACTAAAGGAATCGAACTACGACTTCATCAACTGATAGAGGGATAAACCAATTACAACTTTTATAAACTTATCGTAGCTCCATGGCACACAAATGGAAACCCGTTACTGTTAAAATCACCGCCCACAGGTCTCAAGGTCGAAACCTCTAAGTTACTTTGTCTAAACCCTACTTTCCAGCAGCCTGTCGGCCCCATCACTCAAACACCAGCGTAACAATGAAGACCGAGAACTCTCCATCAAACACTTACAATGAGATTCTAGGGTTACCAAATTGACAACCCAGATCTAATACAATCAACAAGCAAGAAGGTGCCAACAAACTACCTTGGAGGTTGGGCAACCATTGTATTTATTGCTTCATAAATTACCACAACCACAACAGTGCCAGCATTGTATACCAAGGATCATTACCATATCTAGCTCGGAGGAGAGTAGACGTGGAAACCATGCACAGCAATATTCACAGTTATTGTATCCACCAAGTTCACGTGGGTGATATTACGTGGAGTGCCAACAGCACTTTCCACTACGTAGTTTGGTCTGGACCATTAATGCATGGACAGAACACCATTTTTTCCAGGTTGCAAAGCATGCCAAGTACCGGGTATTAAGCTCCTGTCAAAATCGAATTTAATATATATGTTTTGTATAGTTTTCAAAGCTAGCATTCATGCATTCTATACAAGGATAGTTTCAATATAAACATTTCGTATAGTTTAGTGTTTTTGCATCGTAACATTAGAGTTATGCCTTGTCACTTATAATGTTTGTATCGTATTTCTTTTGTGATGTTTAAGTCATTTAGGGTAAGGCTTATACACTTGTATATTAGCCAACCTTGTCAACCTTCGATAAGTGGAGATTATAGGTAGTTAGGATCCCTATCTATACAAATTATAATGTTAGATTATAACATAAGAATATATTCTTTATATATATTTTATATATTGTTCAATTTGCAAACAATAGAGAGGGAGTAGGATTACATGTTAAATTCCCAAGCAAGACTATAAGGCTATTTAATAACATAAACACTACGCGCAATAATTATATTTCGCGCAATAGCTTTTTATTGTAAAGTGTTTTGATAAACTAGTAGTGCAAATACTATATCTACGACACACAATTAGAATTACCTTAAGACGTTGGTAAAGTCCTTCAACATTAATGACGATATTCATGACAATAAACGTGGTATCATAAGAAATAAATAGACGACACCTTTTCAATAAACTTAGAAGGGTATGCGAGTCAACACTTGAACTAGTATTAGAACTGAGTATTCATACCTGCAAGTAACTTGTTTCGCAAAGGAGTTCATAACATTTTATTATTACATCGACGTTGAATTGAAAAGACACACGTACTCTTAAATCATGTGATCGTAGAACTTCTTACCTGTTAGCTGCACATAGAAACATTTCAAATGCCTTAGCTTTTGCAGCTAAGTAAAATCTAAGGTACCTTGTAGGACACCCTTGTACATCAAGAAAACAATCCGTCAGTGTCTTGTCAAAAGGAAACCTATTCGCATCATATTTCCAACTTTTCAGTTCACTTGAGCAATTATTGTCATAAGCATGTTTTTCAGAAGTATGACGTGTTGCTGTCATTTAAAATGTTTTTGACTCCGTAATTAAGTTATGTTTAGTATTAATGACTTCTTTAATCATTGTCGTCTTATCAAGCATTTATTATTTCCGCAACTGTAATTATTACATTTAATGTTGTTTTTAAAA